>MU159404.1:84635-144590 GCA_015888305.1 Antheraea pernyi | reverse complement strand
AAAAAAACAAAACCCTCCCACCATGTGTATGTATGTGCACGTGTGTGAGAGAGATGATCTCATATGTGTGTTCAAGTGATGTAGGTGAGTCACTGTATCGCGATAATAATATCTCGAGGGCTCCGCGCGGGGGCGACCTAGGCTCGAGATATTACCACTATCTGTAACGTTAATACGAGATTAATATATATTTTGTAATTTTGTTGTTTTCGCACAGATATATTCGAAATTAGCAATATAATGGGAGATAGGAGAGGTGGTCGCAATTTAATACGAGTCAGTTCTCGTTCCATTGATGCGTTGAGTCTCTTGAGCATTATATAATAATTTCGCAAAGATTCGGTAGTCATGATTTAGGTGCGACCAGAGAGACGTGGTAATTTCAAAGTCCATTAAATGCTTTGAGATTAGTTATCATATGCTTTACGACACTATCAAATGATTTCATATAAGACTCCTTTTCCATTAAGCCCAAAAGATCGAAAGGAAGGTTAATATTAAGAAGTGATGATGGCTTAGTGGTAGAATATCAGGTTGTCGCAGCGTTCTAAAGTGAGCGATTCGAGTTCTACAATAAAGGCTCAAGTTTCAGCTTCAAGCTTCCATAAAAAAGGTATTATCTTTCGCATCTGGTATTACGGTGAAATATTTTCTGGTAAACGCATAGCCAGCTGTGTTGATAATCTTCGTTAAGTAAATTTTAATACATTCCTCGTTTAATAGTTAATGCTAATGCTAAGCTTAGGTAGTATATAATATAACTATATTCAGTCATAAAATAATTTTACACGAGAACACTCAAACGCAGAACTTGTTTAAACCTAAATAAAAAATATGATATGATGAATATATATAATATATACATATATGCATTTTCTTCATACCTACGGGTGCTCTACATTTTATCACGAACCTAGGTACAGAGGAAATGGTCATACAAAAAAATCAGCGACCTTTACACAAGTACCATAAGAATTTTACCACCAGAAAAAATAGAAGTAAACAATTGGTTATAATATTTAAATATAATATTTTATTAAAGTTAATAGAAGCACCTTTATATATAATTGTTTAAATAGAAAAGATTATTGAAGTAGCTATTTATTAAAAATTGGGATTGACATTACTTCGCACTTCGCTTGCAATTGTTTGAGATATTTACAGATAGTGTGATAGTGTTAATAGACAACAGGTTCAACCATCCACTAGCGTCGGGTTCAACCGTCGACCAATGACGCATTTTAACTACTTTTAGTTGTTTCACAAACGTTCGCTGTTGCAGTAAGACGTGACAGCGGCTAAATAATTCCAAACGGAAGTGCGAAGTAACGTCCATCCTAATTTATAATGATGGATTTTCGCAAAGTAACGCCATCATCAATCAAATTATATATTCTCATTTTTTTAGTATGTGTTGTATATACCACGCAATACTTACATACTAACACTTAAATGGTGCAAAACCCAATATCCAAAATTGCATAAATGAATTGTGCTTACTTAATGTCCAATGTCATTACCAAAATTAAACCTTGCTATAATAGAACTATTAACTTCGTGTTTATAAACCTCGTTACCTACCTGTTCTTGTTTGTTCCGGTCATAAATTTCTGTTAGCAATTGGCAATGCGAGCTAGTACGTTACTCTTATTCATATAATCTAAATTTATCTGCGTAGTATCACCATCTAAATTCATATTCATGAAGAATTTGGAAGCGATGATGTTCGATCCGTTTGATAGGTTTTTTTTTATACCACGACGGTAGCAAACAAGCATGCAGGCCGCCTGATGTAAAGCGGTCACCGCAGCCTATGGACGTCTGTAACATCAACATGCGCGTTGCCGACCCTTAAGTAACCTATTTATTTTCCCTTGAACCACCCCATACTGTAATCTGTACTGTAGGTTCCTAAGCTTTCGGTGAAGAAAAATATTAAAAAGAAACCTTAGCATGGTGGTAGGACTTCTTTTAAGCTAACTAAGCTAAGCTAACCATCTGCCATCTCTAACCATAGCAACTACTTATTTCACTTAGCAGTTTGTGCACTACTTAGCAGCCCTTATTGGTTTAGTGTGTTTATCATCTTGGGTTACATCGGCATTTAACATCTACTGAGATTGTGGTAAAACGCTAAAATCTGCTATTGTATAAAAAAGTACTTGAAATAACTAAAGAAGCTAATACAAAGCTTATACTCTCAGTTGTAGTCCTTGAAACAAATCAATAAGTTGAACAAGCAATAGAGAATTTCATATCGTTATGCCGTGATTACGTTACAATATTTCCTTCACTGATAGTTCAAGTTTATAACAGAATTGGAATTCATGTAAAAGGTTGATATTAAATAAGCATTAATTTAATTTATTTAGGACTAGGATTGTTATATTCTTCTTGGCTATAAAAATATAGAAACTTTGGTACTATTTCATATACAACGTTCATGTGAGTATTCAGTGCATTTTGTTTATCAGGACAGAGTTACACTGTTTACAAATATACATGCGTACGCTAAAGCAGATCAGATCTCAAGTGCGGAGTGGCCTTCCCCGAGGCCGAGTCTGACCTGGATTTCGCCACGTTGCGAGCCGGGCCATGAGTCATTGTTGTGGTGCGCAGAGCTTCAACTAAAACACGTGCTATGCAAACAAGCGTTGTATCACTATTTTCGACTTCGTTGGGTGTATTTGAACTATGAGTATTTGAAGATCTTTCGGAACGAGAACGAGATGTATCATAAACAAAATGACAAATGAACCAATGAAAATTTTCACAGACATGACAACTGTTACCTCCATATTATTTTTGGTATCCTTATTTTATTAAACATTAACGTTTGACCTCAATATACAGTTGAAGATGAAATTAAAATCTAAAATGGGCTTGAATATTAACTGCCGAGAGCAGGTCACGCCGATAGCGCTGAGATTTTACGCGGGGTCTACAGTATGGAGTTCTTCAAGGGTAAAGTGAATACGATGGGATAGGATGTTTGTCACCACCGTAGTATTAAACAAAATTAGGTAGTCAAGCTAATATTTAAGAATATTTTTACATTACAACATTTTACAACATTATGGGTACAAACCACTTGAGTCATAAATTTTACTTCCTATTATAATTATTATCTTAAGTATTACACGCATGAGATTTAGCACATAATTTCCTAATATTACGCAGGTGAGAACTAAACGTGTGTAAAAGTGAAAAATAAACCATCTCTAAAGGGATTCAATATAGGAAGTCTTTTGAGATATTTATTGCCTTTTGGATGTGGATATATATTATAAAGCATATAAATTAATCCTTGAAATAGTAAAATTAAGGTATAAGAGTTTAGTATATTACTGGTTTACTCTTACTAAAACGTCATGAGTTTTGAATCTATACTAATATATAAAGCCGAAGAGTGTGTTATATAGCTATATTTTGCTATCTGCAATGTAAAGCTGGGCACTATGCTTAACGTGTTACCAACTAGGACAACATGGTCAAATAACATTAAAATAAGATTACTGTTAAATGTTAAACTTATAAAAGATTATATTTCATTGTCAATCGAGAATAATAACTACTTTTTCTTATTTTATATTTGAATATTTACCTTTTTACACGATATTATGTGGAAAGGATATTAAAATAACTAGAATACGAACATACTTTTAATATAGTCTTAATATTTCTCTATAATTAATCACCTTAGCTCATTTCTTTGGACCGACTCGCTTATTCAATCATACTTTGTTATGAAATAAACATATATTGTCAAATAACAGTATACAAGCTATGTACATCAAAGAGATATAATATTTTGTGGCGCTCACGTTTGAGTGGGTAAATTTATCACTGGTTTAGATTATCGTATAAAGAGGTCATTGGCTTCACCTACAATACAATGTCATTGGGTCAAAAATTTATTGCCAAAAAGCTAAATTCACAACGATGCAGCGCTCGTGATATTTCTTAAATCCTTTGAAGTATTAAGATTAGAAATATTTGTCAATGTCATTTATTTTATAGTAAGCTATATCTGTTTTCTATACACATAATAAGAATGCAAATCTAATGTGCCTATAATTTTTCGATCTTCGTGAAAAAAATTGTTGCAGGTGTCTAGGAATAAATAATAAAATATTCAATCATTAGCATCACTGCTAAATTATTGGGTCTACAATTTAAACTCACAAAAAAGTATATCCTTGAGAGTAATTTAGTCTTTGTTTCATTAAAATCGGTCCACTCTATCAAAAGTTATTGTAATTTGTATGACGGGTCGAGTTAAGTACGTGAGAAGAGTAAGTAATCTATACTTATCTATGCTAATATTTAAAGCTGAAGAGTTTGTTTGTTTGTTTGGTTGAACGCGATGATCTCAGGAACTACCAGTCCGAGAAAATCCTTCGCTTTTATATAGCTCATTTATCGAGACTTAAGGCTATATATCATCACGCTAAGACCAATAGAAGCGGAGCACCAATGAAGAATGTTTCAAAATCGGACACTTTTTTCCTTTTGAGAGATTTCGTTAGCGTTAATATTTTATACGTTGCCATGGTAACGTGGTAAGGTTTCTATCGCAAACATTTTCAAAGTTTATTTTGTTTTCCTATTCAAAAAGTTTATACTACTTTTATTTCCAATTTTTTATTTGTTATCTATTACGTATTATGAAAATAAAGTTTGTCTATGTACAATTAAAATAACAACGTTTTGATGAATATCCACAAATGCAAGGCTACAAATGACCAAAAAAATTTTTTTTATATTTTATATTATTATATTTTGTCTGTTTGTTTGTTTGTTCCAAGTAATCTCCAAACCGGCTGGACCTATTTTAACGGAAATTTTACTGCCAGATAACCGAAATTATAGCGGTTGACATATTCTATTTTATTTGTCGGCGGCTTCATCCGCATTGCTATTTCCAAAATGGTTGGACCGATTTTCACGGGGTATTCACTGGTAGATAGCAAATCTCATAAAAAGTAATTTAGGTTTTTTATTCGCCTAAGGCTGCAGTGGAATATCCGTAATGCTTGAACTGATTTTTACGGGACTTTCACTGGCAGATAACTTACCTTATAAGAAGTAACTTAGACTATTTTATTTTGTTACTCAAGACTTCGTCCGCAATATCCTACTATCTCCTAATTGATTGGACCGACTTTCACGGGGCTTTTACGGGCAGATAACTAGCGGGATTGGAAGACATTATCCCGCCCCGATAATAAAAAGAAAACCTTGACAAATTATACCTAAACCTTTTCCATGAATCATTCTATTTACTGGTGAAAACGGCATAAAAATGGCAGTTTTTGACTTTATCGCGAAAAGAAAAACTGACAGAGGACTTTCTTTTTAACCGACTTCGAAAAAGGAGGAGGTTACTATGTTCGGTTGTATGTTTTTATGTATGTTAATCGATATTTTCGTCAATTGTAAACCGATTTTAATCATTCTTTTTTTATTTGATTTGGTACACTATGTAGTGATTAACTGCTACCTGTGCATTCGTCCGTGTGAAATTGATCAAAAATATATTACAACCGCGTGAGATGTGTATTTTACTGGACTCCACGAATAAATTAATACGTAATATTAATACGTAATAAAATAAATACGTAATTAAAAGTCATATATTTGTATGTAATATGAATTATATCATCTTTTTGGTCAATTGTCTGATTATTGTCTTATTGTTTTACATACATAATTCAGTGATTATAGCAACGCATACGAATAACTTAGGTATATCGACAATACGGGCATGTCATAGTGGGAGCATTCAGCAGTTGAATTAACACATAAATAGTAATGCATATTTTTATTACAGAATCCTACAAAGATTCGAATTATCATAGATGTTTGCTAACACCGCCATCTATTATTTTCTATGTTAATCAATATAGGCAATGTGTTGTTAATGCACTTCTATTTAATTATTGTTAATGTGGATTCTTGTAAATTATTGAGTAATTTAGATTAGATTAAACTGTTCATAACTTCTAAGCATTCCACATGTTTATTCATATAAGCACTGATAGAAGTAACTAAATAAGCCGGTGTCACGCCACACGCCGCGAGACATCATCTTAAGAAATAGTGGCGTCGTGCAATAACATTTCTAACTTGATTTGATTCTTGATTTATAGTAGACCTAAATTAGTGTCACAATAATTAAAATCGGACATGTGAAATTGTAATGTAACATTTGGAACCTTTTGTTATTTATTAAAACCGGAAATCCATTCTATGTGCAGTCGAGATACAATAGTAAAGTTGCTATTTAGAATGAATAACAACATTAAAACATATTGGCATTGTACTATGTTATTAGTATTACTTTGTAATTACTAGAATAATTGTCGATCTAAAATGAGTTTTATAGCAAATAAGGATTTGTAAAGTATTTCGGTTGTTACAACGGTGAATTATTTTGAGATAATTAATGACAACGTAATTATTCAATGTATGATGTTAAAATAGTTATTTATTTATAATTAGAATTATTAGCGAACATAAAGTGTAACATGATAGATTAAGTACTTTGTTAAACCAAGACTTTCTTTACTTGGGTTATCGGTAGGTGAAGGTAGACGATTCCTTTATAAGTGCTTGTAATATAGCATAAGAGGTTGTGCAAGATTCATTATTCATTATTGTTTCTGAGATCGTGAGATCTATCGTTATTGTCGCTTAGTGAGGGCATTGCCTCTGAGATTATTGTAAATTAAAAACAACAAGAATCGAAGAAGTCGTCGTTTCATTTCATAGTGTCGGTCGTGTTGTGAAAATACATACAAATGGAGGATAATGCCATCCGTGTGCTCTCGGCTCTCTACAGGTTACTATGTTCGGTTGTATGTATTTTTTTCATGCATGTTAATCGATATTTTAGTTAATTATGAACCGATTTTAATGATTCTCTTTTTATTTGAATTGGTACACTATGTAGTGATTGACTGCTACGTATGTGTTAGTCCATGTGAAATTGATGACGTGAGACGTGTGCCTTACTGTCTCCAAGAATAAATATACATAATTGAAAGTCATATATTTGTATGTAATATGATTTATATCATCTTTTTGGTCAATTTGGCGGCCATATTGTTTTATTTACCATGTTTGCTTCTACATAACTCAGTTATTATAGCAACGTATAAGAATAACTTAAGTATATCGACAATACGGGCATATTATATCTATCTATAAAATAAAAGATTTAAGATATATTGTTCGATAATGTATAGCTTATAATTTTCATTACTTTCTTATATAGTGTTAGTGAGTACTGAGTGTGGTATATAGTACGTTGAAGATCCAGGTATGTTGCTGATGATAAATTCCATCCCATTCGATATACTATTAGTATTCATATATCTAATGTACACGTTACTTGTTACAGTAGATGGCGTTCATGTCGTAGTTACAAATATTTTTGAAAAAGCACTTCTGTAATGTACACACCCACTCACAATTTTACATTTCTTTAATACATTTTTAAAAAGCGTATGCGGAGCCGCTGGTTACAGCTAGTTTAATATTATAAAGCTGGAGAGTTTGGTTGAACGAGCTAACCTCAGGAACTATTATTGGTCCGATTAAAAAAAGTTCAGTATTAGCTTATTTATCTAGCAAGGCTATAGGCTATTATATATCTTTACGTTAAGACCAATATGAGCGGAGCACCAGTGAAGAATGTTTCAAAATTGTTTTTTTTTTCTTTTGAGAGCGTTCGCTGCGTGTTAACGTTAGCACAAAGTGACTATTCCACGCGGAAGAAGTCGCGGGCAGAAGTTAGTACTACATAAAAATCAATCGCCGAATATATGTACGTGCGTCACTTCAGAATGGCAGCACTTGATTGGCTTTGGTTTTTATTGGTTTGAGAAATCGTACGGAAAGGTGTAAATTTTGAGTTAAAAATACAGTATCGTCAAAAATATTGACAGAATTGACAAAATAACCTTCGGTTGTTCGATGGCTATTTTATTTTATTAAAGTCAATATTTGGTCACATTTTCTTTGTTAATACCTACATTCGTGCGTTGCCAAAGCTGGTCGCTAGTTTAAACTATTTAATATTTAAAACAATGCAACCCAATATCAGTTTAAAAGGTCGAATTAAAAACATCGTGTATTTACATGTCTTATTTAATACATCTTTGAAGTATAATAAAGAAATAAGTTAGTTAACATTAAATATTGTATGTCAATATTGGATTGCTACGACGTACAAATAATTACATAACAAACAAACGATTTTCATCGATTATTGTTATTGCGTGCTACTTTTATTTTTCTTCTACCATTATTAGGTTAAGTGATGTAATCTGTGGAAATATTCTTGTAAGGAGGTTTATTTTTTACGTTATCGAATAATCAAAACTCTTTTTAATTTAGACTTCCATGAATATCGTAATCAGTTACAGATTAATGGTATTCTATCTGAATTTAATTTTCTTACAATTTTTACTATTACGAATAACAGTGTACAACGTAAGTTAATGTGTACAAAGAGATCCTATTGTTTTATGCTAGGATTTCTTAGAACATATTTCTAATAAAGATAAATATACTATATTCCTCTAAAGGTTCTATTTATCAGTTAGTATTTTTTTAGGCTATACGATATGCAGTAAATGTGAAAAGTCTTTTGTTTTAAACACTTGAGACGATAAATTTACTTATTGTCATAAGAATTCATAATTGTTGTTGATAATATGACCAATAAACATCACTTTTTTTAATATAAAAAAACTACTTTTTGTGATACAAGTTAGACATTGCCGCCGCTGACTTTTTTGTAGGCATTATCAAGCTCTACAACTTTTCTCTAAAACTCAATTATATATCTCTCATCGTTAAGGCAGCGTTTATAAGAAACGTTTTACCGTTGGACCGATTTTACTCCGACTCGATTTGAAAATCCGACTACCACAAAAAAAGTCCTTTGATTTTTTTCAGGTTAATATATAGCCTATGACACTCACAAATACGGTAGCTTTATATTGGTAAAATAATTTTCAAAATCGGTTTAGTAGTTCCTAAGATTACCCCCTACAACCTCACAAACTCACAAACTTTACCAATTTATAATATTATCAAGTACAGATAAAATATCTTATTTGAAATAAATATGAATAGGTGATTTTAATACTAGACTCAGTGTCGAGGGAGTTGGTATTCAAATACTAAAACTTAATTCAAAACCTAACTGCGTAGATTCCATTTCTTGTATAATACACATTTATACGTTCAAACTTTAGAACACTTTAATTACAAATCATACAAAACATTTGAACCGTAAAATCTAAATTTCTACAATCACGTGTTATCTCAAAGAAATCGCGTGACCTGTTACAATGAACCTGAAAATCTCCTGTTCTAATGTTTTTGCGTAGTATAGTGTTAATAACATTTTAATGTAAGCGACAGACAGATGTGGATTGTATTTAATTAAAATTTGTTTACTTGCTTGTTTGTTCTAATCTCCGAAACTGTTAAACCAATTTTAACGACATTTTACTGGCACATAGAGGACTCTTAAAGTATTTAAACTACACGTATAATTAAGCTTTTGCATAGAAGTTGATTTGTAATGATAAAATTGTAAAGTAGTTTAAAGTGAATTTAAGGGCTGTAGAAAAGTAGTAGAACAAATGGCAGTATAAATAGTAGAAACATTTTATATGGATAAAGGTATATATTAAATTTCAATAACAACTTTTGTAAATATAATTACTTCGCAAATTGTAAATTGTTTATTCGTGTAATGATTTCTATTTCTGTAACTAATATTAATGATTTAATATGGTCTTTATAATATTCTTATAAAGTAAAATGATATTCAAATTTTTTTTTATGTCATATTTGGCAAACGAACATGTGGGTCACCTGATGTTAAGTGATCACCACCGTCCATGGACACTCACAACACCAGAGGAGTCGCAAGTGCCTCCGGCGCTCTCACTGACCGAACGAAACGCAACAATGCAAGCACTGTTACTTCACGTCGGTTTTCTATGAGAGGGTGGAGAGGTGACCCATTCATGCTGACACCAGTAATAGCTTCAGCGTAGCTCTACCACCATTAAAAAAATATTTTAAACGTCTACTTCCGGTACCGCTACAACACATTCGATGCGCATCCGGAACATTAACACTAGCGCCACCTTATTAAATTACCTATAAAAGGCAAGATGTCGTTAATCGGACACTCGTGGTATCCGCCACGAATTACGCAACCGAACCGAACGCTGCGCGATATAAAAGACGTCCGCCACATATTTTCACCGAACCTGCCGACAAAATAACGGCAGCGAACGATCAGTACCAGCCTATCTCTTCAAACAGAGCGTGTTCACTGGGGGTAAACATCGCTCCCGCACACTTGATTAGGTCCCCCTCGGCAGCGGCTCAAGCTTAGGTCCGATCCCTCGGCGTGGAGCCCTTGAGTAGGCTGCTCGCGCGATACAGTGACACAAAAATTTACATCACTGCTACAACACTATACATACCACCTCCACACACGTGCACGCTCACACGCTTACACATAAAACGTGGAAGGATTTTTTTTCCCTTATCGAACTGAAATAGTTCAGAAATTTTCCGATACAAAATACACATAAGAGTTATTGAGACATGCATGCCTGGTACACATATATGTTTCAATAACTCATATTTGTATGAATAGTTTAGCTTAACTTAGGTTAGCTAAGACAGATCGCGAATTGCATGACACAGGCAACAGCCAAGCCGAGGTGTGCTGTGCACCCTTGAGCTAGTTACCCAAATAAAATGGGCCGAGTGCCTTAAGAAAAAAAAATCGGACACTCATTGCTATGCCGAAGTTATTATAGGGCGAAGCTTTGCTCGGATAAATAGTGCACAGTGCTTACAGAGTATTAATTTGACTAATTATACTTTTGTTTATTACATTCAGTACTAAAAGCATTACCTATATGGAACATAAATGTGATGATACTTATAATAATTCAATCGCTCAAATGGTTATCATAACTTCGGACGTTTTATTACTTCCTACTTACTGTATTATTTATGTCTACTTTATTTATATCTTTCATTTCCCTTACGAATTTCGCGGCACTGCGAAAAAAATTTGGTCGTAGAAGTCTATATGTAGTAACTGGGTACAATGATATCGAACTATCGAAACATACTTCCATATCTATAATAGGAAAGCAAATCTAACGTGTAATTGCCTAGAAATAAGTAATTTTAATTAGTTTTAGAAATGTCTTTCTGTCGGTGCGTCTAACCGTCTGTCTGTATGTACGAACATGCATCACTGTTAAAATACTGCATACATCATAAAACCTCGATAAGAGAACCATAAAGCATATCCTCGAATAACACTTCGTTTTTATTTCAATAAAATCGGTCAACTCTATTATGTAAATTTAATGACGACGCGATTTAAGCACGAGAGAGAAGTAGTTAAGTAAACGGATTTAATACATTCAGAAGGTTTTCTTAATAACTGCTTCTTAAATAAGGTTCCACGCAGACGTAGTCTCGGGTACACCAAGTCTTTAATAAACCTATACATTACGCTTGGACAGTTTTTCCTCGTAGGTCTGTAAATTTTCCCGCGTCGTAGCTACCCGTAGCGCTGTTTCGAATATTCCACAAAAAGATATAAAATGTGGTTGAGCTATTTTATATATTTTTCAAGTGAAATCTTCTTTAGGCTTCTTTTAATAATAATAATAATAATAAATCTCTTTATTGCACACACGTTGAAAATATACAAAATTTGTCATCAGTTTACAATATGTGTACAGTTAGGCGGCCTTATCGCTTAGAGCGATCTCTTCCAGGCAAACCTGAGGAGACATTTTATTTTCATAACTACCGGGTGGCAATATAAAAAGACAAAAAAAATAATAAAAAAAATACAAAAACTATAGATAAAAGTAAAAAAAAAAAGAAATAACGCAATACAATAGTTATATTACGACAGCGAGACGTAATGCCGGTGGAGATATTTTTTAAATAACGTCAAGGATCTTGCCTGCCTAATATCACAAGGGAGTGCGTTTCATAGGCGTACAGCTTGAACTGCAAATGATTTACTATAAAATTTAGTGTGACAGATAGGGAATTTGAGTATATGTTGAGAGCATAGACGGCGTGATGAAGAATCTCTGCAACCTAACATCTCGAATTTATATTGTAGGTATGGAGGGGAATTGGGATTATGAAGAACGTTATACAGGAGGGACAGGGTGTGGCTATTTCGTCGGTGCCGAATGGGTAGCCATTTAAGCTTTGAGCGGTATACATGATCAAATTTTTTAAGTCCATAAATAAAATAAAATAAATAAATAATAAAATCTTTTGCGTTGTTACTGAATAGTACATGAAAGTGAACGGTCACACTCGAGATCGGTGATGCTGAATCGGGTTTATTCGGCTCGACACGATAACCATCGTGCTCGGGTCGGTGACGCTCTAAATCGTGTACACTCGGCTGCAGTCGTCGTCAACCACGTTTACTTTCTGGCAAGGAGTGCGTCGTTGCAATAATTACGTTTTTATTATTACGTATTAGAACAATAAAATCATATTATAATGTTATACTAATGATTTACTATAAAATTTAGTGTGACAGATAGGGAATTTGAGTATATGTTGAGAGCATAGACGGCGTGATGAAGAATCTCTGCAACCTAACATCTCGAATTTATATTGTAGGTATGGAGGGGAATTGGGATTATGAAGAACGTTATACAGGAGGGACAGGGTGTGGCTATTTCGTCGGTGCCGAATGGGTAGCCATTTAAGCTTTGAGCGGTATACATGATCAAATTTTTTAAGTCCATAAATTAAATAAAATAATATAAATAAATAATAAAATCTTTTGCGTTGTTACTGAATAGTACATGAAAGTGAACGGTCACACTCGAGATCGGTGATGCTGAATCGGGTTTATTCGGCTCGACACGATAACCATCGTGCTCGGGTCGGTGACGCTCTAAATCGTGTACACTCGGCTGCAGTCGTCGTCAACCACGTTTACTTTCTGGCAAGGAGTGCGTCGTTGCAATAATTACGTTTTTATTATTACGTATTAGAACAATAAAATCATATTATAATGTTATACTATATGTTGTATATAAGTAGTTTGGTATTTCAAGTATATTATAATATTATACAGATACAGTTAGTGTCCTTCTTCTTCTTCTTTGCAGATAGTGGAATTTTGAAAGTATATCTATTATTAGATGTTAAGCAGTAATGTTATTCTTGAATGAAAATAACTTAAAATAACAAAATCTATATATAAATCGGCGTAGCTAGAAGTACCTTTTTGTCTTCTATTTATCGACCAATTTACTTTATTTTGTATCATTCTGTCAACTACCAACGAGTTTTATCGATAGAATGATTTAGAAAAAGATTTTTCATATTATGTGGAAATTAAAAAAAAATGATGAATAATGTTCAAATTACGGCAAATCGAGGACCAAAGGTTTTAAAGGTGGTAGAGTCACGCTGAAGCTATTACCGGCTTCAGCATGAATGGGTTGGTTCGTCCGGGGTAGTACCACCCTCTCAGAGAAAACTGACGTGAAGTAACAGTGTTGCGTTTCGTTCGGTCAGTGAGAGCGCCGAGGCACTCCCCACCCTCTCTCTTCCTTTCCCTTATCCTTCCCGTACCCCTACCCTCCTACCCCCATATACAGTCTGGCAATGCACTTGCGACTCCCCTAGTATTGCTAGTGTCTATGGACGGCGGTGATCACCTAACATCAGGTGACCCGCCTCTTTGTTTGCCTCCTATGATATAAAAAAAACCACTAGTATGAATAAAAATATAACTCACAGTTAACGAAGATAAATATGTAGTTTCCATGAAACAATAAAATTTATTATCAAGAGAGTAATGTTGCTGGAATCATGCCTAATATTTATACATAATGTTAATTAATACACAACATTCCAAATTGAAATTCTTTGTTAGACCGCAAACTCGTACAATAACATAATAATGGATATACGAAATAGGTGTTATTTTATTTGAAGACGCGAGACATGATCACGCGACATGTGCAAGTTTAAACAATTATTATGATGAGCCACGCGACATGATACGATAAAATCTTTCAATTAACAGCGCCTCGTTTCCATAATTCGCTGACAGACAGTTATCGTTGTGTAAACCTTTTAAGTTAAGTTAATTATTGTGATTTCAAAGGACTGTTTACAATAACAATGGATTAGAAATTTTCCATAGGCAGCCTAATTCCTAAGCCCTTTGTTTACTCATTTACTTGGGTATTGTGCCGGTGCGGTTAACGACACGGCACGTGTATCTTTTTCTCGAAACGATCACTATAATTTAAATTATATTTAGTACAGATATATCTCAATACTTATACCGATTATTTAGTGTAGATAATTGATAATTAGATGAGATGTTACGTTAATAAGATTATGTTTAAACAATGAACTTATTTGATCTGTTTGGATGAAACTTTTTTATAATTTTTGTAGGAGAATGAAGAAAGCTATTGTTAATCTGTATTTATCATAAACCATAAATTATATAAATATTCATATTTCTAAAAATAATATAGAAGCAATGTTTATTCGTTTGTAAGAGATAATCTAGAATTACTGATCCGAGACTGAAAATGTAGTCTCCGATAAACAGCTACGTGTTCCCTGAGTACCTAAAGTATAGGTTACACATTGTTTGAGTTTTATGTTGTAATATGAAGTGGTTTTATAAAGATTGTAATAGAAATATACAAAAAGAAGAAAAATCAGACAAAGTTTCTTGCCAGCTGTTGTCAGTGACTGGTTTGTTTTCTGAATCTATGGTAGTAACCTTCATAAATACTTTCTCAAGGCTTACACTTGATCTTCGATCAACAATAACTAGATAAAGGTTTTTTTTTCTCGAACTGACTACGCTATTGACCTGGCAGTTTTTTTTTTTGTTTTACGAACTGACTACGCTATTGACCCAGCAAGGTCTTAACAGCTTCACCGGGCTACTTGACCTGGCAGCTTTATCGGATTACTAAGGCGTGCGCTTAAGGCATTCAGCCGATTATATTTTTAGGTATCACGCTCAAGGGCGCACGGCACACCTCGGCTTAAGCTGTTACCTGAGAAACCCGGTCTGACCTAGCTGACCTCTGAAAATCTATCGCCAAGCATCTTTAGATCTGTTCCGGCAGCTACACTTAAGAGCCTGTCTTCCTCAGTTTGTGTTTACCATCTTGACGACATTGTTATTTATCAACAGGTCAGGTTGCGGTCAAACGCTCGAACCTATATAGATTTTTTTTTAAATCGTGGGTGGTTCCTTGTCTTCGCTACAAACATAACTAATTTCAATGTAAACAATTCATTTTAAAAAGGTTTAACCCGTAGACTGTAACCTTTTCACGAAAATGCTAATTAAATAATGCGATATTCTAGGCCCACAGAAATTGTTACACAGAGTAATGTAAAGTTAAACAAATTTGTTACAACACACATCAAAGTAATAATAAGATAAACAAGAAACATTCAATTGACATAAATGTCTAGCTTGTGAACGAAATTCTTAAGAAATTTTACATATAGGGCATCCTACGAAAAAGTAATATTGAGACGGAGTAAATTAAGTTTACATTACCGACATATATTCATTATTTATGCTCTCCAAAATAAAATAATACATGAAAATTTTATAAGCTACGCAAGCAACGTACACTTATTTTAATATTCCGTGACCGAAGTAAAACACTTCTGAATTTAGGTTACATCACCAAAATGAGTTTTATCTCGTGTCATTTTATATAACAGGCAACTTCTTTTATTGTCCTACTTATATTCGTTCATGGTGGAACTGTTAACCACCTTTTTAATTTTGTCGCATGTTCGACTTCATCGTCACTGCAATTAAAATCAGATATACAATAAACAACCTTTACTGTAGACGTCTTTATAATACAAATTTTATTACTCGAATTATCAAATAAGAAGTTGAGACAAAATACTCTCCGTGAAAAGTCATGCTTGAAAGCACATCGCATCTCGGCCTACAAGTGATGACAGTGGCTGAAGTCATCAATTATCAACAGGTGAGGTGTTTGACCGCGCACTTGACATACCTCGGAGATTCCACATCGGCGCCCAACAAATTTGGATGGGCGGATTAAGTTGTCGCGGAAGAATTCTTGGTTGTCCACGAAACGACCCGTAGCGTCACGACGCGACGTCGCGACGCGCACGTGATTGCCAAATTCGGGCTACTTTGAGTAAAATACTTTGCTTTCAAACCTCCCTCGAATATACTTAAACAATATCCTTTATTAGCACCTATAAAATAAAGTTAAATCACTCTCGTCTTACACTTAATTATACGTTTTGCTAACGTATTTTTAAAAGCTTTTGAATTTAATGTTTTGTTTCAAAAATAAGATGAATATGAACGTCGCAATTTAAAACTGCTATCGTCGGCCTTTCGTTTGAGGGAAATAAATCCTCTCGTTAAGATATTAATGAGTAGAACTGACAAATAAGTTAGTTGCGCGAATATTAATGCAGTGTCATTGGAACAAAACGTCATTTACCTGGAAAGTCATTTTTCACGGCGACACATGTCAGCATGATTCAGAATACTGCTGAGAATCGTGGGCGGTGTATGTATACTATGTTTTATTTTTATATCTTGAGTTGTGATTCAATAAAAAGGCTAATATTAGACGGTTTTCGAATTTCATACGGTTGACTTCGTATAATGAAAGAAAAATGCAAGTATAAATAGATACACACTTATGTGTGTTACTACGCGAACACTAAAAATATATGTGTGAATATTTAATGTTGACAATCAGTTTTTCTGTAATCTATATTGATTATGTAAAATTAGTATACCTTCTTTGTTCGTTTATTTTATGTAATGATCGGTTCCATAAATACATTTTTTGAATGTATAGAATCAAATTCAATATTTTGATTTAAAAAAAAATTATGCGAAATACGTATATAATAATTACAGTTTTTTTTTTATTGTAGCTCGGTAAAAGGACTGTACTGTGCCTGACGGTAAGCATAGTACAATCCAAAAACAATGGCAATCACCGAGTAATACACTATCCATCGCCGGTCGCCGCTGTCATGCCGGCCTGAGAAAAGCCGGATATGCACAGGCTGATCCCGAAATGCGACCCGCAGAAGCGAATCACTATGAAGGGCTTTTTCACCATATACAATGTATATGGTGAAAAATAATATATAAAATTAAAATATATACCACCATGAATATTATACATGGTGGTTGCGACCCAGTTGGGCTGTAAAACCCTACTACCCTGTTTTCACCATTGCCTCATTCGTTATTCAGCAGGGTGCACCACGTGCAGGTGAGGTTGACTTCGATGTCTCAAGTCTTAAATGTTATTCGACACCCCTTACACCCACACACAGTTTTAGATGAATTATGCAAATCATATAAATTATCTTCCGCTGACGGTAAAGGAAAACATAGTGAAGAAACCTGAATAAGAGCAGTGTTCTTATAGTACCACCGTATTTGGGAAAATATAAAGCTGTAGATCACTCGGAGTTTGAAATCACCGATACGTAGTGGGCTGGCGTGGTGATCATGCCCGTAACTTCTTTCGGGAAGAGGCCTATGGCCCTGCAATAGGTCTCTTATAGACTAATGTGGTGATATATATTCTCAAAGGATTAATAAAGTATAGTGAACATTCCGATTGACCGGATTTTAATCACATTTTCCCTTTTAAATACTATGGTTAAATTAAATTATCATACTTCCAGAGGCAGCTAATGTATACTAATATAATAAAGAGGTAAAGTTTGTGAGTTTGTGACGTTGTAGGGGGTAATCTCAGGAAATACTGGTCTGATTTGAAAAATTCTTTGAGTGTTATATAGCTCATTTATAGAGGAAGGCTATGGACTATATATCATTACGGTAAGACCAATAGGAGCGGAGCACAAATGAAGAATGTTTAAAATCGGGGTATTTTTTCTTCTTGAGAGCTTCCAATGCGTGGTAGCGTTAGCCCAAAGTAACGAAGTTGCGGGTAGGGACTAGTATCGTATATACAACAATTTGCTTCTCTAAACTAAGGTTTTTTCTTTCACAAATTTATTAGTAGCACTCCTAATGAAAACGTCTTGGACCTACAATAGCACATAAAGCGATAAGTTTCGTATTTGAATACTATTGGCTACGAGAAATACGTGGATCTACTAAAACATGTTTTTTTTATTACGGGGACTAAAGATTATTTCGCAAAATTTTGTTTTTAATTATCTATAATTTATTCTTTATGGAAACCAATTCAGTCTTGTTAATCACAGTGTTTGGATAAGGCCCAAAAATTTCTCAGATATTATATATAATGTTTACTGTGATGGATATTTGACAAAATAGTTTATACTGTTTTATAATCCGACTCGTTGAGCAAAAGCCGTAAAACGTGAATAGAAATACGACGACCTTGATATTTACTTATTATTTACGTTCTTATATCACTTTCAGGAAATGGGAAGCGCGGTGAACATCTTATACAAATTGAAGAGACGGGTTACACAGATGGATTCGATGTAAATCTATTTTTGGAACGGAGGTCCTTAACGCGGCTTACGGTAGGCGGTATATGATAAAAATCGTCACGTAAGGAAAAAGTGTTATGCTCGTCTATTTCGCGCGTTAATGAAGATTTGTCTTGTGAAAGACGCAGTACTTGTTTTTAGAATGAATGGTACCCAATGTCTTCTTTGTACCTCTGAAAATGTGAATTCAAAATTTCATGACGTTCGGTCGAGTATTATAGTTAAGGCTTAATAGCCTGAGAAATGAATACACATTCTCATTTATAATATTAGTAAGTTTTCATTTCATTGATAATATTTAAAAACTTTTTAATTAAGAGTTTCTAAAATTTAAATCCAGCACGTGGAGTACGCCCAAGCGTCAATTAACCGTGTTCATTAAAAAAAAAATGTATGTAGGTAGGTTCAGTTAGTTCAGATAACAAGGGCCCCTAAACCAACATGCCCAGTGACACCCACACAGCTTAACACGGCTACGTAAAATAAAAAGTGAAATAATCAAAGGATATATGTAAAGATTGTTAATTAATGTTGGAAAATGTTTTCATAAAAAATAAGGCGTGAAATGTCAACCGAAATGTAAGACGTAATTTCATATTTACAGAAACTCATTTATACTTTTTTTTTATTCATAAGGGTCGACAAAGCCCATTTCCGTTATAACATTTTCTTCCAGATTATTTTTAAACATTTGTCATAGTAAGATGCAGTGAAAGCAGTTATTTGAAAGCAATTTAATATTATTATTTTTTTTTTTATGTTATAGGTGACAAACAAACAGATGGGTCACCTGAAATTAAGTGATCACCACCATCCATGGACACTAACACCACCAGAGGAGTCGCAAGTGCGCTGCCACCCTTTGGGCGGAAAGGTTAGGGGAGGGAGAGGGAGAGGAGAGAGGAGAGGGGAGGGGAGATGGGCCTTCGGCGCTCTCATTGACCGAACGAAACGCAACAATGCAAGCACTGTTACTTCACGTCGGTTTTCTATGAGAGGGTGGTACTATCCCGAGCGAGCCGACCCATTCATGCTGAAACCAGTAATGTGTGTAGTTCTACCACCATTAAATATCATATAATTATTATGAAACTACAAACTCGTGAATTACATATCCTTCGTATGTTATATTTATATAACATTAATATCTTATTTTACTGAATTATAAAAAAATAAAAAAAATATTTGTATAGAATGATATTTTTGAACATTTATTGTCTGTAACTTTAAAAATAATATCATTCTGATTATGTTTGAGTGAACATGGGTATGAATCATAACATTTCAGTCATAAAAAGTAATAACGAAGTAAATTACAATTTAGCCGGCGCCAACGGTAGTACATAATGTATATAATGTACTAAACGGTAGTATATAATGTACTATTAAATCGGTTCGTTGAGATGTCCGTCGACATTTAAAACACCTAAATATTGAATTTACGAATGTACACATAAATGCAAATTTCAAAATAATTTCCGACATCCTGTATATGAGACGCACAAAGACACTGCGTGCATATACACCGCTAATTATGTTTCCGTTGATTACATTTGAAACGAACATTAAATTACAAAAAGCTGACTCAAGAAAACATATTATAACTTCCTCCAAGACGAACAAAAGGTAAAACAGTTTAATGAATTATAAATGAACATGCCTACTTGTATACAAACAAAATTGAAAAAACCTTTTGTATGGAATTGAAGTCGAGTATTACACTTTATAATAGCTTTTACGTACAAATACAAATTCGTTTTTACAAAGGTTAACTTTATAATTGTCTAATTAATTCCCTTCTTAATAATAAGCCACCTACCAGCAATACGCGCGCTGATGTGAATTCATAGATTACTAGTTTTTACTTGCTGCTTCGCTCGCTTTGACGTAGGGTTGACCTATCCCTTTGTAACAATACTAATGTTATGGTGATAATTACTCTAAGTCCTTTCTTATAGTCCTCATAACGTGCATACAAAATTTGATAATAACCAGTTCAGTAGATAATATGTGAAGGTAAGTATGTGAAGGAAATTGCGTTAACAAAAAGATAGACTTACATCCATATTTATAATTACTTAACTTATTGCTTATTAGCCCATTACAATCATTTGTGTCCAAATAATAATTTTCTTCCGATAAAGAACTAGCTAAATTGATTTAAACACATTGAAATATTTATCAGTAGTAGACAAGAATGAAGTATCTAGAATCATTTATGTACAGTCCGCGCCAAACTTTTTGACCGCTGAATATAATTTCGTAAAACACAAATTTAGGTATAAATACGCTTTATCCGTGTTATTACAAAAAAGTTAAATACGTATTAAATACTTAGTTTAAAAAAATCCAAATAAATCCAAAAAAAAAAATCCACCGCGCTCGGCCGAGGCAAGTTCGCGTTATCCTTTTTCAAAGTCTAACCTAACGTAACTAAAGCGAGACAAAAGAGCAAGATGGCGAATATTCAGCGACCACGGTGCATTTAATATGAGACCCTTTTCAAGCCAGGGTTCAATACGTATTTAACTTTTTTGTAATAACACCGTAAATGTTTAACATCAAGGCAACTTAAGGATTAATAAATGCCAACTTTAGATTTCTATACTAAAATCGTAATTTTGTTTTCTAATAAACTCTTTACTATATTAACCGCAAGCCCGAATTTACGGCTATACTCAGAGCGGTCTAAAAGATTTACGAGTACTAAGTAAGCAGTGATAGCTCAGTAACTTAGGACACCACGTTAATCAACGTTCGTTCGAATCCTTGCTTATGAGACGGAAGTTTCGGTGAAGGAAAATATTTTGACGAAATTATTTCTAAGCCCCCTTAACTAGTAACTGCTTACAAATTGAATACCTGTTACTAGTCATTAGATGACATTGCGGTGAAATGTTAAAATCTATAAAGTATTAAAAACATATATATTACGATAAATGGCAGTGATTGCTTCACAAGTGTTATCTATAAATAAACTGTCGAGTAGTAGTCGATACAAACGCCCACTACGCGTTAATATACGTCATCTCACACCAGAAACCTAATGACACGTGAAAATATAGGTGACTGGGTACAGCGCTGCTAATGCGTTTTCTTATTGTTTCAAGCCCACCCTTATTCAGTCTTTTTTTATACCTTATAGGCGAGCGTTTGTCCACAGCCCGATATTAAATGATGACGTGGTTAAGGTAAATACGCTAAATATAAAAGGGGGACTGGCTTTCAAGTGCAGCTGCCGAAACACACGAACAGGTACTTCGTGATAAGACCTTCAACTTGAGCGTGGTAGCTAACTGGTTTCAGCATGAATGGGTCGGCCCGCCCGGGGTAGTACCACCCTCTCACAGAAAACCGACGTGAAGTAACAGTGCTTGCTTTGTTGCGTTTCGTTCGGTCAGTGAAAGCGCCGAAGGCCCACCAGCCCTCCCCTCTCCCCTCTCCTCTCTACTCTCCCTCTTCCTCCCCTAACCCTTCCCCCCAAAGGGTGGCAACGCACTTGCGACTCCTCTGGTGTTCTTAATGTCCATGGACGGTGTTGATCACTTAACAGCAGGTGACCCACCAGTTCGTTTGCCACCTATGACATAAAAAAAAAACTAGGCGGACTTAGAAAAAACCACCATGCTGAGCCACCAGCCACCAGCCACCAGCCACCAGCCACCAGCCACCAGCCACCAGCCACCAGCCACCATGCCACCAGCCACCATGCCACCAGCCACCATGCCACCAGGCACTATGCTCATGGTTTAATTACATTACTATAGCGGTATGACTTATTATACTTTACATATGCCTCCTATTATAGTCGTAGGAAAATAAAGGATACAGTTTTGTATAATTATATTTCTTTGTAGACTCAAAATTCAATATAAAATTTTTACATAACAAGCATTTCCTAACAGCTTCGCTTGCGACAGTAAAATTTTGAACATAAAATACAGTTCGTGTTTACTAACTGATAATATAGCCTTCTGTAAGTGAATGAATTTTTAACATCAGTTAAGTATTTTTTTAATTTATACAGGCCGAATAACAATTAATATTTTTACACTCTATAATAGTCGTTTAGATATACGAGTATATCACTAAATTACGCGTAGTTTTGGATCAATCTAAGACTAAATCTTTTTAAACCTTTGAAGTCGATAAGTCGTGGGCTGGCATGTGTTCCCTCGGGGAGAGACCTTTACCTAACAGTGGTATATTTACGAGTTAGCCAATGGCAATTAATTACAAAAGGTATTTCTAAATAAGAAAACCTAGGAACGAACACGTTAGGCTAAAACTAGACCCCCATCTAATCAATTAACATTTTCATCACGTTTAGTGGTTTCAATCCATTTGCTGCAAATAACCACAGAAGATTTTGTTTCGCATTCCTGTGTAAAGAAATTCAAACTATAATAGAAGAATTGAATCAACAGCAAGCACTTATGAATCTTTACCACATAACATTGATTACAAGCGATCCCGGCGGACGTTATCCCGCCATGATAATAAAAAAAACTTGAGAAATTATATATCTAAACACTCCTCATGAATCCCTTTATCTACTGGTGAAAATCGCATGAAAATCCGTTAAGTAGTTTTTGAGTTTATCGTGAACAGATAGACAGTGGACTTTGTTTTATAATATGTTGTTATAGTGATATGCATGCACATGCGCAGAGATTTTATCGTTTAATTGACAATGTAACTCTATCAACTTGATATTTTATAATGTAAATTATACTGACTACATATATAGTAAACGTCTACGAAAAAGGGAAAGGAACTTGGTTCCAACTGAGGGTCCGTAGACCCCTCAAGCTTTTTATTTACATTACCGCTAATATATGTAGGTTAGTTTTTATCTTAATTATTATCTCTCTCTTAGTTTTTATCTCGGTAGATGATGCTACGATTGGGTTTCTAGGCTTATTTGAAAAGATTTCTCACATACCATCTGGGTATATATTTGAGTGAGTCCCTTGATAGTTTGGATTCACAAATGGACACCGTAGGTGTGGCTGCAAACAGTTTATTAAAATATTTCGCGTTTAAAAACACTATTAAAACCAGTGATAACCAATTTGGTGCAAACGAAGTTGCACGGGCGAGCTAGAAATAAATACGTTTTCTTGTACATACATATCTACTTGTAGTATAAAAATATTATGTTTAATAATTAAATAAATACCATATATGGTGCAAACGAACAATAACATTAAATTAATATAAACTACTAATATCTCTAGATTTAAAACAGAATAAATGTAAATAAAATTGAAGAGTGTGCATTTTATATACATAATTAAAAGTCGAGTAGATATTTCAAACGAAACGATGATTTGCCAAACGTCCATAACGATGGTAATATCAACATGTTGATTCTTCGTACCAAGTCACATGACCCAATTTTAAGTGGATACCATATATCCGCAATGAATTCGTAGTAAATCATTATCGGAAATACAAAGTTGTACGTTAGCTTTATATTTTAAGGTATGTTTACACATCATTTACGCTTTACGCATTTATGCATACATCATATAAGTTTAAGGAATGTGTCGAAGAATAAAGTAAAAAAGTTCTCAGATAAATTCTTAAGAATTAAATAAGTTCATAGGCTTAAGTTTTATATTTATTTTATAAGAGAATAAAATAAATGTTATTAAAATATGATGATAATGAGCAATGTCACATTTTCAGACACATATATTATTTAACTAGCTTTTGCCCGTGGCTTCGTTTGCGTGGAATAGTTATCTTTTACGCAGTGCACGCAGCGGAAGCTCTCAAAAGGAAGAAAATAACGATCTTGAAACATTCTTCATTGGTGCTCCGCTCCTATGGGTCTTAGCGTGATGATGTATAGCCTATAACCTTCCTCGATAAATGAGCTATCTCAAATCGGGTCAGTTCAAGCAAACAATCTCTTCAGCTTTATAATATTAGCATAGATTTGTAAAAAACATATACTGGTATCACAATTTTCTGTTAATAAATTGTTGTTTTGTGTTTACATTACCTAACCTTCTGGCATGTCAAAGCGTAACAACAGTCAATAATAAACGAGGTTTATTAGTTTAGGGCCAATTTGTGAGCTCGTTTGTTAAAACAATAAATAACTGAAAGTGGATATCCGGGCTAAGGTGACGTTTATACCACAAGGGACTCGACACGCAATCAACAGCCATTCGTTCTGAACCATGTCAAACTCTATAAGATTACGCGTTCGCCAAACTATATTACGACCGGACTAGATTCTATCGAGACTGGGCGTGAATTGACGAATGAAATTGTGCCCACTCTGCCCCACTTAATTATAGTGTGTAAACAGGAAAATCTCTCCACCGAGTGATGAAGTATGGAAAAACGCATTCTCGAAAATTATTAACGGCATACGTATTGAATAACAGGACATAATTAAAATAAAATATTAATAAAAAAACATGTGCGCAGTTCACGGTTTTTGAAGTTGTATTGAAGTTATACTTCTTTTGGCGCGTTAGGGAAAAATGAAGAGAGTAAATTTTTACAATGCGCGCGCACACCGTCTCGAAAAACCGACACCCTGAAGTCAGCTATAGTCAACATTTTGTTTCTTTGTATTTGTATTAAATACCTTTTTTCTATTGTTAGTGTCGTTTTTTCTACAAACGTAGAATAAAGCAAAAGATAAAATTTTTGAAAAGATTTTTATCTTGTTACGTCAAAGAAGTATAAATTCTAAGACGTGTACATAAGTACAAATACACTTTTTTTTATTTCTGCCTTGTTGCTACCCGGATCGGCGTTCGAAAATACCCTACAACCCTGTAAAAATATGTTTGTATACATTTAAAATAAATACCAATGGGATCTCGTCGCGTCGTCGCGTCGCCCACGTACTAGGTACTCAATATAATATTAACAACACGCCGGAGATGATATTTCTATAAAGGGCATTACAAAAGCCTACTAAGTCGATAGCTTATAAATACTTGAGAAAAGAAATGTACGAGAATACGGGAAAAATTAATATATACAACATTTCAAATGTCAGTCAATAAAGAAGTCAAATAGATTCTGTTATCCGAAGGAAAAATTATATGAAAATATATATTTAGAGAATTGTACGCAATGTAAATTTAAATATAGAAGTAATAATTTAAATAATAACTAGCGGGCCCGGCAGACGTTGTCTCGTTCTGATTATGAAAAAGTCCTTGACAAATTATATACTAAAACGATCCTCATTAATCACTCTATCTACCGGTGAAAACCACATGAAAATCCGGTCGGTGATTTTTGAGTTTATCGCAAACAGACAGACAGACAGATGTAATGATAATGATACTACCGGTCCCGGCGGACGTTGTCCTGCATTGATAATAAAATAAAAAAATCTAAAATTCAACCGCAGCGCCACCTAGCGTGTCCAATTGTAAATCTAAACCAATCTCGGATCCATTCGAATACGCACACCAAATTTCATCAAAATCGGTTCAGCCGTTTTAGAGGAGTTCGGTGACATATACACGTATATAAGAAATTTATATATACATATATTATAGGTCTAGGATATATTCACTGTACGACTAAATTTAATTTTGAATATGTTTTTGCGTAATCGACCACGCGAATATTAAGTTATATGAATATAAGTAATATGAAACGAATTAAACTACTCGATTCAATTCGATAAGGGGCAAAATTAAACCTTTCCACCATATGTGTAATGTGTGCACGTATGTGAGGTGATCTGATGTGTGTGCAAGTGTCTATGGATGGTGGTGATCACTTAACATCAGGTGACCTATTCGTTTGCCTCCTATGATATAAAAAAATATATTTATAATTGTAAAACATATTTCAGAACTTTTATTTTGGCTCACAAACATTCAAAGAAAAATAATGTAGTGTTACGTTTAAATATCCTACAATAATAATTTAATATTTATTTAATAATTAAAGCTCACTAGTGCAGTCATATTATGAGATTTCTTGCGAATGAGAGATAATAAGCTATGAATTTGTATAAATCTTTATTTAACAAATAAAAAAAAAACTCAAAATTTTCATAAAATTTCGTATCCATAAATTGTTTTTTTGCAAATATCTCGCTTTGTATGGGTTCTACTGCGGTATTTTGCCAATAAACTGGTCTCAAAATGTTTAAAGCAAAATCTTGTATTCTGCGTAGGTCTTGAAACACCTCTACCATAGAGTTGAATCATGATCTCCGTTGCTAGTTAACGGAACTCTGTAACAGACAATCTTAAAGATAATAAACAGTAGTTCATTTAGGCGAGAAATTGATACTACAATATCAATATATTTTAATAGTAACACGAGAAGTATCGCCATCGACAAATATTTTTTCTTCATATCATATTTTTTAGTCGAACAAGTTTAAGGAAATTCTTCAGTTTCTCAAATAAAATGTTACCACATTTTCTTCGTTTATGTTCCCACTTAAAACCGGTGTTTTTGCTTTATAAGTCTCATTCAATAAAACAACACGTAGACAGCCGTTGTATTATAAATATGGAAGATAAATGTTTGTTTAAAAATGGATGGTGGTGATCACTTAACGTCAGGTGACCTATTCGTTTGCCTCCTATGATATAAAAAAAAAATATTTATAATTAATTTGTAAAACATATTTCAGAACTTTTATTTTGGCTCACAAACATTCAAAGAAAAATAGTGTAGCGTTACGTTTAAATATCCTACAATAATAATTTAATATTTATTTAATAATTAAAGCTCACTAGTGCAATCATATTATGAGATTTCCTCAGAATGAGAGATAATAAGCTATGCATTTGTATAAATCTTTATTTAACAAATAATAAAAAATGACTCAAAATTCTCACGAAATCTCGTATACACAAATTGTTTTTTTTGCAAATATCTCGCTTTGTATGGGTTCTACTGACGTATTTTGCCAATAAAATGGTCTCAAAATGCTTATATCAAAATCTTGTATTCTGTGTAGGTCTTAAAACACCTCTACCACAGAGTTGAATCCTGAACTCCTTTTGCCAATTAACGGAACTCTGTAACAGACAATCTTAAAGATAATAAACAGTTTAGGCGACAAATTGATACTATAATATCAATATATTTTAATAGTAACACGAGAAGTATCGCCATCGATAAATTTTTTTTTTCAGGTGTTCAGTTTTTACAAAACTATATAGACTTATTCGAACAAGTTTAAGGAAATTCTTCAATTTCTCAAATAAAATGTAACCACATTTTCTTCGTTTATGTTCCCACTTAAAACCGGTGTTTTTGCTTTATAAGTCTCATTAAATAAAACAACACATAGACAGCCGTTGTATTATAAATATGGAAGATAAATGTTTGTTTAAAATAATAGTTTCTTTAAAATTCACAATATTATTAATTATGCTTCACAAAGAATCATAATTACCACCATAAAGAAAAAATACAATCTATAGAGAAATCGGGTAAAATTAAATTCGGTTCATGTGTAGGTACCCTGAGTTTAAAATATTGAGGTTATGTTTAATTTTATTGAAGTGGAAATTATTTAGAATCGTTGTGATTTCAAACCGGATGCAACGGAAAAAACGACAGGTAAGAGACAGAAATACAAAAATTAGTGACCCGAGCGAGAGAGCAAATGTTGGTGTGTGTGCATATTGCACACTGTTTAATACTTACTTGTATTTGAGCATTTAACGTGTGTTAATATATGTGAAAAGTACGTGAGCTAATACTACTGTACACTGTATGCGGCTGCGTATTACAGCTTTTTAGTAAGAAGTGAACGTGGTGTGTTATTATTTAACAGTGTTTGTGAGTATTTTTATATCTTGTTGTGCTAAATAATAAATTCATTTTTAAACAAATAAATTTTGTAATTATCCTACCCTTGTTATGTATATTGATCTCATTCTTTTGTCGATTTACTGAAGTTTCACTTCTATCGTGTGTGAATCGCACACACACTTTTTTTATTGTTTAAGTAGGTAATTTCATGTTATGAATACTTTAATATATAAAGAAAAACAAACTCTCAATGCATTATGAGTTTATTTTTGATTATAGCCGCGAATTATCCTGAAACTCATCTCCGAATTGTTGCATCGTAAAATCCCAGTCCTGTTTTATTCTTACATCCCAAAATAAAGCACTGTACCGTTGTAATCACGTACAAAACTCTGTTACATACTATATACCATAATATATCACATTTCTTTGAATAAACTTGATAAAACAATTTCAATCACGATTTTTTTGACAATGAAATGCTAAGTAATATTACTTACTCTATTAGTTTCTCTCTCTACGTTATCAAACTACAAATATCGAAATGCGTAAAAATAAATCGGATATTTCGTACCTAAATCGCTTGAACAAAAACGATACCTCATTAAAATATTACCCGAGTGCGAAACCGGGACGGATGGCTAGTATACGATAAATTTAAATATAAAATATTACTGGCTTTAACCAGTGTTTAGTATTCTTGCATGTCTATATTTGGAACACATATATAAAGTAAAATCATAATAAATATTAAGTTTTATAGACGTTCCTTTTCATGAAATCTTAAAATTTTTACAATATGATTTTGGCGACATACAGTGTTTTATTAACGAAACGCGTGGGTGATATTGCTTTATACAATACATATATATTTTTTCCTTTATTACGTTACTTTTATAACATTAAAATACCTACTATGGTAGAGGTAAATAAACAATTCAATCTACAAATCCACCATCAATCATCAGGTCAATTTTGATCATTGGGAATTCTTTCTTTATAATTACTACCTAGAGCTCCATAAACATTTCACATAAACAACTACCTATTTATGTTCTCTTATTTGATAACATAAACATGTGTTCTTCAAAGAAAATTGTATTCGCAAAAACTTTACAAAACAAAGGAAACTGCAAATTTTTAAACAACAAAGCATTCAAAATTGCAAACGCCGCATAAATTTCTTATCGCAATTCATTATGACAATGTTATGATTATTTAAGCGCCAATACGAGTTTATTCATAAATTCTTTACATTTCTCAAAATAACGGTTCAAGAGTAAACAGTATACGGGAACTACTCATG
Organism: Antheraea pernyi; assembly: GCA_015888305.1. Taxonomy (NCBI): domain Eukaryota; kingdom Metazoa; phylum Arthropoda; class Insecta; order Lepidoptera; family Saturniidae; genus Antheraea; species Antheraea pernyi. The sequence continues at coordinate 114,898 of MU159404.1, read as the reverse complement.
CTTTTCCTGGAATCCGAGGCGTGAGTACAGGGAGAAAATCTCTCATTGACTCAACATCGTATTATATAATGTGGACTGTCGTTGCCAATTTTTGACATATTTAGTCTAAAGGTCCTGAATGCATCATCATTGTAAAATTGCGATTAGGTAAATCAAAATCAAAATATCCTTTATTTAATTCCTGAGAAGGCGCTTATAAACGTCAAAGCTACTACCGGTTTGGAAAACAGCCCAGTCATCGAGAAGAACCGGCAAGAAACTCGATCTGGTTTATTTTTTCATGTCATATATTTGTACAGTAACATAAATATTCACATTCGTTATTAGTGGATGCACAGTGAGGGGTGTCATTTCCAGACGTCACAATCGTTCACGTATTGATCCACCCTATAATGTAGTGTTCGATCATCGTGTAAATTGACGTACCATGGTGGAACGCTGTTTCTAATACCCGTTTGTTTAGCTAACACCCTATAACTGAAAATCCATCGTCGAGAAGCTATAGCACCCTCGTTTTTAACCTGTTACAATCTTAGACCACGTCAGTCATTATTAAGTAAGATTATAAACCAACTCTGGGTGCCCCGCGGCGCGCTCCCTTCTGGAGCGCGCCTTATTTGCTACGCGGATGACACCCTAGTCGTAGCCCTTTTGACATATTTAGTCTAAAGGTCCTGAATGCATCATCATTGTAAAATTGCGATTAGGTAAATCAAAATCAAAATATCCTTTATTTAATTCCTGAGAAGGCGCTTATAAACGTCAAAGCTACTACCGGTTTGGAAAACAGCCCAGTCATCGAGAAGAACCGGCAAGAAACTCGATCTGGTTTATTTTTTCATGTCATATATTTGTACAGTAACATAAATATTCACATTCGTTATTAGTGGATGCACAGAGATGGGCGTCATTTCCAGACGTCACAATCGTTCACGTATTGATCCACCCTATAATGTAGTGTTCGATCATCGTATAAATTGTCGTACCATGGTGGAACGCTGTTTCTAATACCCGTTTGTAACTGAAAATCTGAGACTGAGAGGTTATAGCACCATAATTTTTAACCTGTTACAATCTTAGACCACATCAGTCATTATTAAGCAAGATTATATACCAACTGTAAAAAAAACATACGATGCAATACATCTGTAGTAAAATTTTAGAAATGCACTTACATATCTATACACGTAATAAGAAAATAAATATAACGTGTCTGTATTTTTTAGATTTTTGTGAAAACTTTTTTTTTTATTTTTTTTTATATATATCATAGTAGGCAAACGAACAGGTGGGTCACCTGATGTTAAGTGATCACCACCGTCCATATACACTTGCAACACCAGGAGAGTCGCAAGTTGTTGTGCAATTTGTTGTTGGTGTCTAAGAATAAGTAATAAAATACATTACAACCATTTTTTTTAGTAATTTATGTCTGTTTGTTTGAACGCGCATCACGGCTAAAGTACTGCGTTCACGATAAAATCTCAGCAAGAAAATCACAAGGCATGTCTTCGAATAACATTTATTCTTCGTTTCATTAAAATCGGTTCACTCTATTCAACTTTATTATAATTTAAATGACGATGCTACTTAAGTATAACTAAATGGACTTTATTAATTCAGATGATGTTATTAATAACTGTTTTTTTTAAATAAGGTTCCACGCGGACAAAGACGCTGGCTCAGATATGTAGGTAATAAGAACAAAGTTCATTAATTCCGCCAACGATTCCACAGAATTGTTAAGGAAAAATCGTAATCTACATTTAAATAATTTTAATACAACAGAAACGATTTTTGTAGAAGAGTTTGTTAGGTATAAATAATTGATGTATAAATAAACACATACCTATCACCACATATAATAATGTTTAAGTTCTGAAAAGAATCATGTACCAACGAACATCTAGTGTACTGTAATAAAAGTTATTTGCAAACTAGCTTGTTCTTTGATGTTAAACATGTACTCCATGGAATATATCACGCTGTGAAAAGGATAAAGTGAAAGATGGATACGTCAAACTTTAAAATAGTTACCTAAGAATAATCTTCAGATGTATTTTAAGACACAATTTATTTACGTTCATCTATTTTTTGAAAGTTTATTTTCTTTGGATACGATTAGAAAATCTGTTTAATCGATCTTCTATCGATTATGAATTATGAAGGTGAGATAGCTACGTCAATTATCAGTTTTCAATGGAATTTCAGTCATTTTAATTCAATTTTTTTTTAACCGAGCACGACTAAATGACGGCAGTGATCTTGATGAAAAGCAAAATACAATCTAAAAAGAAAGATGACCTCCGAGAGATCTACGATATATGGTTCCAGTTATATCACTACATATTATAAAACATGTATATATTATAAAAATGTATATATTATTATATATTATAAAACTCTGCCACGTCTGTCTGTCTCTCTATTCGCAATAAACTCAGAGACTGTGTTTTTAGGATTTTCGTGCGGTTTTCGCCACTAGATAAGGTGAATCTTGAGGAAGGTTTTGGTATATAATTTGTCAAAGTTTTTTTTTATTATCAGGGCAGCTAGCCTGCTAGTTTAAAATTTAAAAAAATCTTAATTCAATATTTCGCCACTAGATAAGGTGAATCTTGAGGAAGGTTTTGGTATATAATTTGTCAAAGTTTTTTATTTATTATTATTATTTATATATTTAGCTAGCCTGCTAGTTTAAAATTTAAAAAAATCTTAATTCAATATGTTAATATACACAATAGTATAAAATGTTTGTAAATAGCACGTTATGAGGAGAGATGAAGACCATGTAACTAGAAAAGCTTTGAGTATGACGGTCGATGGATATAAGGAGTAGAGGAAGACCGAATGATGGATGGATTGTGTGAAAAAAGATATGTGTGTAAAAGGTGTGATGACTGAGATGACAATTGATAGGCGAGCGTGGAAAAGGAAAACATGTTGTGCCGACCCTACTTAGATGGGATAAGGGTAAGAAGATGATGATGATTGAGACTGTGCAGCTCATCGTATGTTTGGTGAATTAATAAACTGTATAAAAAAATAATAATATTTGGAGTGCCATTCCATTGTTTCGAGTTTTCACTTCTGCCGGCAGTCCTTATTTATGACTGCCTCAATTTTTTTAAATTTAATGATGTCAATCGTTACCTTATTTTATTAATTGAGAAATCCACTAATAAACTTGCTAGTAATTGGTCACGTGTTAATTACAATATAAGATGTAATTAGAATAAAAAACTAATCATATTATTCTGGCAGAAGGGCTTTCTATCAGTATTTTTTTAGAATTACACTATTAGTTTCAGAAATTAATTCTTACAAACAAATACACTTCAGTTGTTTACAATAATAACACAGATTCAACGATAACTTTTTAATACCCTATACAAGTTTTAGCCTCTGACTACAAAACCACCTGATGTCAAACGACGATCATGTTGTTATTGTTGATCGAAGGTGTAATATTATAAAACGTTAATACTTACGTGAATATAGAAGAGTACTCGTATGTATAGAAATGACGTAGTTGATCTGCAGATGGAAATATCATAACAAAGGAAAAGTAGGACATTTTCTGAAGCCATACTCACTGATCCAGATACTCTTGTAGGCAATTTATTGCTAAGAACCGATTCCAGCAGATAAACTTACTTAAGTTGCCTGCCAAAAGCTTAGTTTATTATCATCTGCGATACCATTGTGCCTTAAAATCGGTACGGATTGATATCAAACTTTAAAAAAGAAAAATATCTTATTTAATCATTTTCATAGTAGGTGTTTTAAGTGGTAGAGCCACGCTGAAGCTATTACTGGTTTCAGCATGAATGGGTCGGCTCGCCCGGGATAGTACCACCCGACCCACAGAAAACTGACGTGAAGTAACAGTGCTTGCATTGTTGCGTTTCGTTCGGTCAGTGAGAGCGGCCCACCTCCCCTACCCCCTCCCAGCCCTCCTCAAAGCCGCCCCCCAAAACACAGGCTGGCAACGCACTTGCGACTCTTGTGTTGCTAGTGTTTATGGACGGCGGTGATCACTTAACATCAGGTGACCCGCCTGTTCGTTTGCCTCCTATGATATAAAAAAACGTAACTTTTAAATTAATCAGCCTTAAAATATTTATGTATAAATAAATACAAAAGCGAATCACTTCAAAACGGCTGCACCTATGCAGCTAATTATTTACTGTTGAGTTTTTAATTGTTAAGACAAGGTTTATATAAAATAAAATGTTTCAAAAATTGAACGAACGAAAATTTTGTTTTCAAACATATTTCTACATAAAAAAGTTAGAGAATAAGTGAGATAGAAGACAATAGAGAGGATCGAGTTACTTTCTTCTCGCACGCTGCGAAGCAGCGTGCGGGGAGACCATTTCAGGTCTGCGACCTCTTATGGTGGCTTCAGTCGCCGCCCTTATCAAAGGGCGTGTCTTTTGGCGCCGTCATGCGCCTTCAGGCAGTCGTCGTCGCGACTCTCGCGTCCCGCTCCTATTGAGGAGCGGCGGAGAGTCGCGCCTGTGCTGTGTTGGGTGACTATAAACATAGATTCATGAGGAAGGCGATGCCCGCCTCCTCCTCTTTGGATCCGGGCTGCACTCCCTTTCTCGCGGCTTCTTTTTTGATCGCATCGATCACTTCTTCCTTCGCTTTCGCGAGGTCGGCTTTCTCTTCTTCACTCATACGAGCGGGCTTCTTACTTCGCGGCTGTTTAGCCGGGTCTCTTCTTTCGCGGCTGTTTAGCCGGGTTTCTTCGCGGAGGCGGGTCGTTTGCGGGAGCCATGAGGCTGCCCGCGGCCGACTCCTCGACCATCTGTGGGGCCGCGTTCGGGTCCGCCGTGCGCCTGGCGTCACCTGACCGGGCGACGGTCCCCGCTCGGCGGTTTCGGAGCTCCCGCTTAAACACGGGGCAAAGCGTCATGCTGTTCGCGGGGTGAGCGCCCCCGCAATTTGCGCAGGTGGCTGGCTCCTCCCTCGGGCGCTCGCATTGCCGTGCGGGGTGGGGCCCCCCGCACCGCACACAGGACATCGGGCGGTGACAATTATGCGACGAGTGTCGAAATTGTTGGCACCGGTGGCATTGTGCCGGCCGGCGCTTCCCTCGCCATGCTTCGACTGAAACTCCGGTCATGTTCAGGAGATCGCTTGTGTTGTATATGGCCGGTATCAGGCCAGGAGTGCGCTGTAGAACGACGTGGTAGACGCACCCCTGTCTACCCGCGCGTCCTTGTATCGGTCGCACGTACTCTGCGATGAACCCCTTCTCTCGCAGTGCTACCGTGATTTCGTCCGAGTCGGTTTCTACAGGGAGGCCGCGGATCGCGACCTTGAGGCTTCGTCTTTCAGGTGGGGTGTACGAAAACCAGTGCACCCCCTCTTGTTTGCTCAGGTAGTCCTGTATGATGCGATATTCCGCGGCATCTTTTGGTATAAATCTGACACCCTGCCCGTACGAGCGAGCGTTCGGTGGATGTCCGAGCGTCTTCGTCAGCTGTGAAAAATGCTGAACCCAATTTGGGAGCTTTTCAACAACAATCGGCGGGTATCTGGGACCTGTTGCGCCTATCGGCGCGGACGTCTGTGATTGGCTGTCATCGGTGGTCTTGGCGGCTACGTCACACGGTATAGCCGTTTTAGGGTTCCGCAGTACACTCGGCTGCGGAAGTTGTCTTGACGTTGTAGGTGGCGTTGCAATCGCCGCGTAAGAGGGTTGCTTGCTCAAAACAACCCTCCGCGGCACCGTCGCGGGTGCGGGCGCGCTCGGTGTGGCCGGGTGCGCAGTCGGTGTAGGCGGCTTTTGTTGCAACTGAAGTTGCATTGCAGCGGCTGTGGTGGTATTTGTTTCTCCCAATTTAGGCATCTTGCTTGCGTTTTCTCTCTCGGCATCCAGGGATTCGCGCTTGCGACGCAGCGCTCTTCCTACTGGGCTCGACGAGAGCCACGGTTTGGGTATTTCTGGGGGTTGTAGACGCCCTTTCGTTGCAGCTTCAAGCGCTGCGATGTCTGACTGTAGCGGTTTTCTTTTTTCGATTTCCGCTTCCTGAACCCGCAGGTACAGAGCCATCCATCGCACCATCCCCTCCGACAGGTCCGCGGTTCCAATGAACCGCGCGAGGGCGATCAAGTCACCCTCGTACACCCCGAGCAGAGTAGGTGGGTCGACGGGCGGCAGTGTTCGCGGGTCGCAGGGCGGCGATCGGAGTACTTGCACACTCGGTGTGCGGGATCCAGAAGGGGTAGCGGTAGTCGTCGTTTGAGCTTCGGCGGTTTCCGTAGGCAGGCTTATGGTCGTTCGTCGCGACGACGAGAGACATTCACTGTTATTTGGCCCTGAAAAGGACCCTTTTCTCACACTTCGACTCGACTGAGTTGACGGGGCGGCGCTAGTTGGGCGCATCGTCGCGCAGGACACGCGAAGTTGCGTAATTCGCGGAGCTCAAGTACATACGTCCTCGCGCGCGTGAGACGATGGAGCGAATCCATAGAGAGGATCTAAATGTAATATATAATATAAATTCATCCCGTAGCTCCTAGAAATCGGCTGAGTGTCTTAAGCGCTCGCATTAGTCGTCCGGTGAAGGTGTAAAGGCCTTGCTAGGCCAATAGCGTAGTCAGTGAAATAAACCATAGGTTCTATCATCAGTGATAACGTGACGTCTAACGTGTAAAAGTAAATGAGTATACGATTAATCATCATGAAGGATTCATTACGTTATAACTGACAATGTTTAACAATGTACTTGTGACATTTGATTAGTGTAAAATATTATTTCTTGTCTGAATCACATTTATTCTTGTCCGCCTTAAATTTACCCACGCTCCTTGAACTTTTACTATGTATTGTAAGATATACTTATATATTTACTAAACGTACATATAAACGGTACATTGTCATTTGATTTTCTGATGTGGAAACTATTATTTTTTTTAATTCTCTTTATAAATAAAAGCACTGTTATATTTCTAAGAAGTTTCTATAAGTAAATTGAATTGATTTTATTTCTTTGAATTCATACAATAATACCCAATATAATTATTTATATTTTCTGTATAAATACGTGGGTTGTTAAATTTCTAAGAAGTATCCGTCTACAAATGAATTATATTATTGTAATTTCTGCGAATATAATATCTGCCTTTAAATACTCATCATATCAGCTGTAAGAGATCCACTGCAGGGCTTACGCCTCATCCCAAAGGAGGGTGTGGGCATAATCACCACGCCAGCTCACGGCGTATTCGCGATTTCAAACTCCGAGAAAACCATAGTTCTAACATTTTCCCAAATAGGGTGGTACTACAAGAACATTTCTCAGGATGAGGGTTCCTTAGAATGTTTGCCTTCACCTACAGCCGATAGTATTACAAAATTGAATTAGTAAATGTACGGGAATTCCATAAATTTTGTTGATATATACCGGGGTTCGAATCTGCTGATGTCGGTTCGACATTCCACTATTCAAACCACGTGACCACTACGACTATACTCAATACCAAATTAACTGATATACATCCAAGATAGACAAGATAGTCTCTTAGACTCGGCATAAATTATGCTGAGATTACTAAATATGACTCGTATATTTTGGAGATAGCACTGCGAGCAAAGCCACGGTTAACAGCTGGTATAAACTAAAATTGCTTGAATTACTTTTTATAAGATTAGCTATCTGCTAATGAAAGTTTTGTGAATATCGGTCGAACTGTTTTCGAGATAGAACTGCGGGCAAAGCCACGGTTAACAGCTAGTATAAACAAAAATTGCTTGATTTACTTTTTATAAGGTCAGATATCTGTCAATAAAAGTTTCGCGAAGATCAGTCTAACCGTTTTGAAGATAGTAATGCGGGCAAAGCCATTATTAACAGCTAGTCTAAATTAAAACAAACTAAATTACTTTTTATAAGGTCAGCTATCTGCCAGTGAAAGTCCCGTGAAAATCAGTCCAACCGTTTTGGAGATAGCATTGCAGAAAAATCCGCGGTTAATAGCTAGTCTAATTTAGAGTAGCCTAAGTAACCCGCTGTAATTTCAGATATTTGCTAGTGAAATTCCCGTCAAAATCGGTCTAGCCGTTTCAGAGATTAGCCGGAACATACAGACAGACAGTCCAACAAAAATTTTAAAAATTGCATTTTTGATATCAGTAGCCTGTATACTTTCATACCCAATCAGTAAAAAAATGTTATTTTGATATTACATACAGACACTTCATTTTTATTATATGTATAGATGTATAGAAGATATAGATTTAATGTTTGTTGTTAAGTAATAGGAAACGAAAGTGAAAACAAGAACTTTTTCAGCATGGTTTTCCCCACGATATCATAAATTACAAACAGTAACTCGATTCTCGACAGATATCGTTCGGCATTGTAGCTAAGTTTATGAAATGAAATTGCTAAATCGTAAAACAAAATGGTATATCAGTCATCGACACCTCACGAGAAGAAACGTGCTCCTGATCTGCCAATAACAATAAAAATTGTTTGGAAAAGCCGTTGTTTGTTGAACTATAGATTGTACGTTGTATCCTTGATCTGGTTTCTTTTTGTTTAAAGCCGTTGGAATCGCTATTCTCTTACACATAATACTGTTAACTTTAAAACGATCGAAAGCTTTATCGATACAGTAATATTTCTTTCTTTGTTAGCTGGAAAATCATTTTCTCTCGAACTTGTTATTGTATTTATTATTGTTAGTCTGATAACTGCAAAATATGAGGCTGTTTCAAATAATAGCCTATTAATGTCAATCGTGCAATATGATAAACGGGTTTTAACGCTCGCGTATCGTGTATCGAATAGAATTTATAGGAATTTTAATGAGTAACGTTGTTACGTATGGTTATAACATAAATATAATTTTTCTCGTGTTTATTTATTTAGTATGAACTCCTTGGTAAAATCTTATTTTAATTAACCGATCTTCTTTTTAATTATTTTAGTCCCTATATATCAATCAATTTTCAGAATTAAATACACTAGTGGTTTTTTGGCGTGATCTCAGTCGGTCATGTAGTGGATTTTTTATTTTACTAGCGGGTCCGGCAGACGTTGTCCCGCCCTGATTATAAAAAAATCAAATGACAAATTATATACCAAAACGTTCCTCATGAATCACTTTATCCACTGGTGAAAACCGCTTCGAAATCCGTTCAGTAGTTTTTGAGTTTATCGCGAACAGACAGACAGACAGACACGGTAGGGGACTTTGTTTTATACTATGTAATGATTCATAATTTTGTGTTATTTGACTCTATACTTTGTGGTGTTTTACGTAATATAGTTCGGTTATTGTGCATAAGCGAAGTGAAAAAAAAATAATACCACGAAGCATGAATTCTGAGATGCCACAAAAATTCCCTGGAAAGTTCTAACAAGAGCGCCATCATCTTGTTGCAACATTAACATTGACATTGAAATAATCACACGACACTTGTAATATTATTAAATATTCGACAATGGCAGTAATAATATAGAAGATTGGTTGACAAAAATAAAGTTAAAAAAATGCACTAGTGTACAGTACAGTACTACTTTTCCCCAAACATATAGTACAAAAATAATCATAAATACCAGTCGTATCTAATTATAAACGTTAAGCATCAGCGTATTAAGTCCATATATGGCTTAAAGCAAAGTCGTTTACATATAATTCGACCATCCAGGGGCCGTAAAGAATTTGGTCAAATTTCGCTGGATGCAGGCGCATCAGAGATCAACGCTCTCATTGTGTCGGCATAAGGCAGTGACAGCGAAAATTAGGCGCTGAATTCCACTGATATTTTTGCATGTACAAACACATGCGGAGGGCGGGCGGGCGGTTGGATGTAACCCTACGTATATATAGGATGGTATGACTGCGCGACGCCCAGTCGCTCGTAGAAGCTTTATCGCGTTCAACGTCGCGGCTGTAGAAGCTTTTCACTTATAAATATTCATATCCTTACAATTTAAAACATTAAGTTGAACCTTATATATTAGATAAAGGAACAGTGAAATTTAAAGAGTGCTCAGTGTAGACTGTTATTGAGATAGATTGGTGTTTTATTGTCGCGGTTTCCAGACGACCTGTAGCAGTCGGCCCGGGACGCCTGTCCGGTTTTCAACCAGGTGAGTCTCATTCACTGTTGCTGGACTTCCGCAATGTGCTAAATGTATTAATAAACAGTTCATAATTCATACGCTTTTCAGTTGTTTAGCACAATTTATATTGCTACAAAATTTCAAATGAAACACAATGTAGATCTTAATATGTTTGATGTTTATAGCATAATATTTTCAAAATACGATTCAAATGTATGTAGATATAGACTGTATTTTATTGGATCGAGCAATAATGTTATTATTCTAATAAACATATTTAAAGATCACTTTTACATTTTAACTTTGTAAGATGAAGAATTATGTTTAATACCTTTATATGTAAATTATTATAAGGATTATAAAAAAACAACTATGTAACAATATTGAATACTGGTATTTTTCTATCTGTAATTAGGGTTATATTATATTTCTAGTGTATTGTAATATATATTAAAGGAAAGTTACACAGAAAAATCCTACCAAAATCAATCTCGACGTCGCGTCGCGTCACAGTAAAATATATTAAGTTTGATCGCTTTTAAATCATATTTTGGATAATTATGTTGACTTCATATTTTTTATGATTTTATTATTTGATAGTAATTTACACAGAAATTATCAATACGTTATTTAGTTCGACTCAGCAAAATGTAAGTGATCACTTCGGGTCTATTTTCGACAAACAGAAAATATACGTCACTCTAACATAGTAACAACCGCCTCTGACATTGTCCGTGATAATTACAATAATTAATAAAAATAAACTATATTAATATAAGGATTTCTATCACTGACTGAGTTTTTGGAATTCATCAGTAATTTCAGGGATTACCTTTTCAATAATAATAGTAGTACAGATTGTAATTATCACATATATTCATATGATTTTTATTAGATTTGTACTAGAGGCGAATAAAGAACTAAACTGTATGATAAGGATGTTACTAACTTTAAATACAAAGACATAAAAATATATACTTTACCAAAACAAATGAATAAATCACATGAGAAAATAACTATATTTATGTCATCATTTTTCGAAGGTCCTAACTGCAAATGATACGTTTTTTATAAATAAGTACTGAAGTCATAAAAAGGTATGTAATATAACGCATTTTTTACGGCCGCTTTCCAATACAATCAATTTCTATTTCTGTAATATTATCCAGCGGTGGTGCAATCACGAATCAATTACGAATTTCCAATAAACGGGTAAACAATCTGATTGAAGGGCTTCTTGTATTGGATTGTTTTATGGCAGCATAATAACGACGTTGCTTATATAAAATTTTGTAGTAACTTATGCCAAAGATTCTCACTGTATTTCAAGCAAGTTTTATAGACTTTTAATGTGGGTTATTGTTATTATACTGGCCGTTATCTCGTCTTTTGTTTTTCGGGTGCAAAGAATCATAAAGTATATAAATAGATTTATCAAGGATTTTGTATACAGTATATATATTACTAGCTTCTGCCCGCGACTCCGTTCGCGTGGAATAGTTACTTTGGGCTAACGCTAACACGCAGCGGAAACTCTAAAGAGGAAAAAAACCCGATTTTGAAACATTCTTCATCAGTGCTCCGCTCCTATTGGTCTTAACGTGATGATATATAGTCTACAGCCTTCCTCAACAAATGAGCTAAATATCACTGAAATAATTTTTCAAATCGGATCTATAATTCCAGATATTATCTCCTACAACCTCACAAACTTTACCTCTTTATAATATTAGTATAGATATATCCAAAAAACAGATATTATTTTTAAAAGTATCTAACGCTTTAGGATTATTTTTGTGAAATTTTAATACAATAAGATTTTCTATAAGTATATATAATTATTATTGATATAAGAATTTCCCATTTCTTTAGATATTCCGCCTAAATTTATAGATATAATAAGTCTGACACGTTAGATATTGCTACTGGAATTTGATACATAAAAAATTGCAATCGAAAATTTAGTTTCCTTAATTTAATTATCATGTAATAAGTATGAGTTATATTTAAACAATAAAAAACGATCATTTATATAAGATCTAAAAGTCTTGAAAATCATCAATACTCTTTCAACTCAGAATATCAAAATGGTAGATATCTTCTAGTTACAATATAGGTGATAATTAAAGCAATACTCTTTCAAGTAAACAACCATTCATTTCCTTCAGGTAGGGATTATAAAAAGCTTAGACTTATTTTTGAAGCATCTCATTCAAGGTGCTGATTCTTTAATCTTCAATGAAAAATTGTTTTTTGTTCAATGAATTTAAATATACTGTAACATAAGGTATAAAATATAAAGTAGTGTTTAATTTTAATGAATTAACTGCGTAGTAATATGAACTTTAGAATTTTGATGATAGAAAGAAAATAGCGTTCCAATACGCCCTAATCTGCACACACGAAAGAATTTCCAGAATTTTAGCACACGACTAATTTAAATATCATTAATATTAATTGGTATGAAAAAAGTGTACCTATTTCGTAATCCAAAGAGTATATTATCAATCAAAAACAATTCAACATTGCATATTAAAAGCTCATTAATGAAATATTCTTATCAGGTACATTACCTTACTATAATTGAGCTGTCTAATATTTTTTAGTATACGTTTAAAATAGGCCCTTCAATATTCGTTTTCACAAGCAAGTTACAATTCACCTAAACTTTTTAAGAAATAAAACTACGAAATGTTCAACCATTTTTCATACAGCAATAAAGACGTAGGTATACGAGTATACAGGTATAATATAAGATGAAAAACAAAAAAGTATGTCGTACCCTTTGTAACATAAAATTGGTATAACAATGTTTGCAGGCGATCTCGTAAAATATGAGAAGGGTTTCATCTATAAAGGAAGGGAGGAAGACTATCCGAAACCGACCCAAATCTTCGCGTAGGTGCTCATTGAAGCCGAGCGCTTTGCCGGCAAAATGGAGGGAGTGCCACAGTTGCCAGGCGGCGGATAAAATAATATTAGAGTGCAAACTTGTTTCAATCAATGAATTATCTATTTACATAATTGTATACGTTATATAAATACGTTAAATATATACATAAACAAATATCATTCATATAGCAGTATAATTGATGTATCTTATTTTTTTTAAGTTAATGTCTGAAAGAGCTGAACCGTCTTTGATAATTTCTTTACTGACACGTAGAGGACTGTTAGAGTATCATCTAATGATAAAATTTAAAAAAGGTAACTTAAATTCGATAAAAATGTTAAGTAGCAATAAGATATAGCAATAACAACAAAATAACTAATTGAGAGTTAATCCAGATAAACTAACGTCTATGAGACACTAAAATCATTTTCACTAGATGAAAATCACAGGCACGACTAAATTATGAATTATTTAATCAATGTACTATTTATTTATTACAACTTTGTATGTATTATATTTATTTATCATTACTGTACGTAAACAAATATAAATTACATACAGAATTTAGAAGTATGTAATATATTTCAACGTATAAATATTTTAGTATAGCATATAATTATTTATTGAAATATATTATTAAAGTGTAACGCGGAGGATGGAAGGGAACGTGCTCAAATTTTCCGACATAATAACGGCTCACAAACATATCAACAGAACTAAGAAGTGAACATAAACTCACGTGGAGCTCCCATCCGTTTAACATTACATACCGCAATGTTTAGATTAATTTCAACACACCTTATACCGGATAAATTTACTGCCAATACTAAATTAACATTAACAAAACATTCATAATATTCGACATTGAAAACTACTATAATTCCATATATTAAAAGGAAGTATCAAAAAATTAAGAACAAGAATTAAAATTGTAAGGAGAATGACAAAAACATATTTCACTCGTATTATACTGATTTATAAAAGCAAAATTGCACTTGTTTTAGTATTCACAAAACTATTAATCGGTCTAAAAGAAGCTGACGAGATTTACAATAATATAGAAAAGTTATGTTACAATAAATACTGTACTATATTTAAAAAAAAAACACTGCACATAATTACAACAATGAACTACCTATACCTGATGTAATTTCCAGATTCGAGCGTTTGGAATATTCGTTACATAAAGAACAAAGTACTACGATATTGACGATCGAATATGTAACCTCTCGCAAGTATTGATTTCGATCGGTAACCGAGTACCGGCCGAACTAATTCAAGGATACGGAAAATAGTTTTTATTGTACACATAAGTGAGCCGATTACCTAATCCATAAACCCTTTCTATATTAACATAAACGACACGTCCAAACAAGTGATAAAATATTCAATGAACACGCCCATTAATTCTTTATCTACATAACGGACATCTGAGTGCTCCGACAGATAAACGAGACAGTAATTTTCCAGCCTTTCTAATCCTCTTAAAAGCTCCGCATAAATGAACTGTTTAGCCCTAAATTACAGTGTTTGAATACCAATATATGATTTACGGTTACAATATGTGAAAAACATCCGTCCGAACTTTGTACCGTCACCTAAAACGGTCCTCTTTTGCCAACTATTCCGCCGTTCTTTGACGCTATCCGCTGTGTAAATATTTTGTACGTTTATCAGACCACGTTCGGCACAGGACACGATCCCGTAAAAGAACGTCAGTAATAAAGTTCAATATAAATCCGAAACACACGGAGAATAATAACTTTTACAGCACATAATAATATACATTTTATAAAAGCGAATAAATATCTTGTTGTCGAAATTTAAAACAACAAACAAGTCCATCATATCAGACTGTTGTATTGTTTTTAAAGAGAGTATCGTTACATTAACTCCATTCAAATCAAGTTCATTTGATTTACGATTTAAATAACGGTAAATATTTTCGCACGTTCAGTGTAAAACAATTGGCAATCATATGATTTATTATTTTATATTGAAAAATGTTGACGTCCATATGATCTTCGAATGCAGAAGCCATTATCCTTAAATACGGATTTATTCTTGCATTCTTGAAATAATATTGTTTTCCTAAAGCTAATCTATTTGTTTATATTTACTCAGCTTTGCTAACAGTGTGTCTTCATCACTGCCTATAGGAAATATTAATAGTTATGTGCTTTGAAATAACCACGACTCTCTGACTGGCATCTAAATCACGACTGACAAATCTTGGTGACTTTTTATATAGTGCTCATGCAACGCGTCTAGGAAAAGAGAAGTGACTCGTATCAAATTGCAATCACATCTCTCTCCCTTTATATTGCTAAACCAACGAAACTGATAAAACAAAGTTATGTTCTTTTGCTTTGCGATACCTACAACAACGAACTAAAAGATACAAAGAGTAACATTGTCGTCTGATATTTTATTGTCGAACGGACTAAATGTCCTTATAGATCCTTGATAGGTTTATTGGGCTTAATCGAGAACGAATAGTGCACTCAGCAGAAATAACAACTAGCGCAAGGGAGTTAAAGTGCTTGAACCTCGGCTCAGGTTGTTGCCGTCTGGAGATGAATCTAACTTTCCAATTCAAGTAACTTCACATATATATAACATATTATTTGTGAATATACGTATACGCAGTATATGTAGGTATATATTTTTTAGTAATTTGGTAAATTCCACTTAGTATAACTGACCGAAAACGCGTATTATCCAAGTTCACAATGTTTATATAATCGCATTTAATATATTATGAAACTTTTAAATATGTTTCTGAAAGTATCAATAAATATTCATATGTAACAGCGTATTACGAAAATTCGTGGGCAATATCATTCAGTGGCTATGTTATTTACGACCAATACGTTCCCGCATTCGATCGGAAAATTTCGATCTTGTTTAGACTTGGTTTACTCTGCACATGAGTGACCATGTGCGGATATCACCAAGTCATAGGAAATATTTACTAGCTTAGAATATTACCGGTCTTAGCTAAATGTATATTATGAATTAGTCTTAAATCTAGTTACAAATATAGTTAATACCTTAAAAGTTCTAAATAAATTTAGACGCTATAACGATGGTAAAATGGCAGAAAATTGGAAAAACGATTTGAGATTTTTGTAGGTTAGGAAGATTTATTAGATTTAATATAAAAATTACTCTTGAATAGATTTATTTAGAGCATTGAAGAGAAAGATATATCGTTAAAGACTGTTAGGTTATCTCTATGAATTAAACTGGGTCAAGTTTACAATTTCCGACTATTTATTCCATGACAAATAAAGCTCTTACAATTAATTACTGCTCAGTTAAACACCACCTGTCGATAAATTAATAAATTCAAAGGTCGATACGTAAACATGTGTGTAACATTTAACTCTGTTTTTTTTAAACTCTGTATGTATAATAACAAAGGTTTCGTAAGTATTCCATACCGAATCCGCCGCCGCCCCACGTCGAGACACAGTTTCAACCGTGAAAAATATACTATCAGGTCAAGTACACGTCGGTTTCGGACATTATAGTTTCTAGTAGCAATTTCACTGCGTAATTCTTCGTGATATAGATATTCCATTTGTATATATCGTACGCGAATGACCTAATATTTATACATAGTTATATAAACTATCTTATTTCAATAAAATAATAAAGTTCTGCCGTTGTGTGCGTATCACATAAAAACTACTGAATAAGTTTCAGTCAATTGAAACTACAATATTTGTAAGCAAAATACTAAAAGCATTGATTAAGCAACGTATGTATTTCTCCTCGTGTCGCATGTGTCCATGAGCGGCGGTGATCACTTACCACCAGATGACCCGTAAATTCGTTTGCCACCAACAGTATAAAAAAAGATTTTGCTTTAATTTCCTTTTGTATTCTTTCTTCTATTCATAAAATATATTGCTAAGATAATAACGCATATGAAATCGTCTAGTGCTTAATAAAGAAGTCAAACTCGTCACTGACCGCATCTAAAGTTCTGCCGTTGTGTGCGTATCACATAAAAACTACTGAATAAGTTTCAGTCAATTGAACCTACAATTTTTGTAAGCGAAATACTAAAAGCATTCACTAAGCAACGTATATATTTCTCCTCGTGTCGCATGTGTCCATGAGCGGCGGTGATCACCTACGACCAGATGACCCGTATGTTCGTTTGCAAACAATGGTATAAAAAAAGTTTTTGCTTTAATTTCCTTTAGTATTCTTTCCTCTATTCATAAAATATATTGTTAAGATAATAACGCAGATGAAATCATCTAATGCTTAATAAAGAAGTCAAACTCGTCACTGACCGCATCTATGCCATAGAAAAATAAGACCGTAAGCTAGAATGACTTTAGACCTTGTACATATGAAATTTTTAAAAGTAACGAAAGTAAACAAATCATTTCTTTATAAAGACAACATAATTTAATATATAATTCACGACAATTTTAAATAATAAATTCAAAAAAGTAACCTCTTAATTAGTTCGAATATAGTAAAGAAAAGAAATAAATCTTAGGTCCCAGGTATTATCGATACAGGTAATGCGGTCATGGTTTGATGCAGGTCAAGCTTAGGTCACAGAGTCCTCGACAACTTACCTGTGTTTAATATAATTTTTTTTTTTTTATATCATAGGTGGCAAACGAACAGGTGGGTCACCTGATGTTAAGTGATCACCACCGTCCATGGACACTCACAACCCCAGAGGGGTCGCAAGTGCGTTACTACCCTTTGGGGGGAAGGGCGAAAGGAGGGAGAGGGAGAGGAGTGAGGAGAGGGGAGGGGAGATGGGCCTCCGGCGCTCTCACTGACCGAACGAAACGCAACAATGCAAGCACTGTTACTTCACGTCGGTTTTCTATGAGAGGGTGGTACTACCCCGGACGAGCCGACCCATTCATGCTGAAACCAGTAATAGCTTCAGCGTGGCTCTACCACCATAAGACATTTAATTTAATTAGTAGAAAATATACAATATTTACTTTCTTCGGTTTAATATTCTACTCTATAAGTGACAAAATAGGAACACTTCTTGCATAACAAGTAGGTAGTCACACACAACCATTAAATTGTAGTATTATAAAGTAAATTGATAAAAACTTTTATAATACTCTTGTGAAGTCTTTCATTGAATTCGTTTATTGAATGGGACGCTTCAAAAATAAATCTAAGCTTTTTATAGCCTCTACCTGAAGGAAATAAACGGCTGTTTACATTATTCGCCCCTTACATTAAACAGCGATCAAAACCTTCACTCCGCAATAAACTGTGAATGTACCGATCAAAGACTCAAGTCACCGTCCTCATTAAGGAATGAATAAAATTTGAAACAGTTATTTACCCGTACGAAGTAATTATTGCAGTATAAAACCTTTAGAAATGAACGTAATTTACTTCAAAGATTAATTCTTTTACTGAAATAATTTACTTTAATTGATATTTATAATTAACGAGAAAAGCAATGGTTCAATAACGTTAGTTTATCTACTCTAAAAACAAACGTTTTATGTCTATAAATAAAATATATTCAATAGTTTCACAAACATATTGAAATATAAAGATTCATATTAACATAATACCCCGAGCCAGGTTAATTATATCACAAAAGCTGTAAAATACTAACCCCGCAATTCATTGTCGATGTGGTTTTGTAGGTGGTAGAGCCACGCTGAAGCTATTACTGGTTTCAGCATGAATGGGTCGGCTCGCCCGGGGTAGTACCACCATCTCACACAAACTCCGACGTGAAGTAACAGTGCTTGCGTTATTGAGTTTCTTTCGGTCAGTCAGAGCGCCGGAAGCCCACCTCGCCTGCCCCTCCCCTTCCCCCTCCTCGCCCTCAACTACAGACTGGCAACTCGCGACTCCCCTGATGTTGCTAGTGTCTATGGACGGTGGTGATCACTTAACATCTGGTGACCTACAGGTTCATTTGCCTCATATGAAATTTAAAAAAAAAATCAGAGAAATATATTTGTCTAAAGTTATCTCGAAATTATCAAATATTAAATCATTTAAACCTTAATACAAAACCTAGGAAATTATGGTGACATTTGCTACATGCTCTGCGCTAGCTAAACCCATCTCTGATAATATACTTCATAAATTGATGTGTTTAAATAGTATTCATTACGTTGATAATTTCTAGATAATATAAAAACTGCGTCTTAAAATTAGCCATATTAGATTAGATAATGTAATAATAAATAATGATACACAGACAGCTGAGGTATAATTTATTTTTGAATTTTGATAATGTTATGATATCGAAGTAGACAAAATCAGTGTTACTAAATTATAATATTATATAAAATTCTCAGTCACGTAATTCAGAGAGAAGAACAAACGAATGATAATAAAAAAGGCCTCTGTACATTTCTATAAATGACGCCCGCAAACGAAACCTACATTTCAACAATGTTTTGACTAAAATGATAAACGTTTGAAAGAATGAGTCGTAAAATTAAAATAATTTATGTGCTCTAATTTTCGTTGCCTCTAACAAAAAACATTCAATCAGCGAAGTTATAATTTTTCACGTTGTAAAAATCATTTGCGTAAACTGTCTTATTAAGAAAACCAACATAGATAATAAAACGCAAAGTCACTTGTGCGTTTTATTAACCCTAAGTACCCTTTTAACGTTTGGAATAGTGAAAATTTGACATAATCTGCCTTCTATTACTTACACAACTTTCAAGCAAAATCTTACGTGATGCCAGAATTAATTGATGAGTAATCTTATGTAGAATTTAATTAACGCTTCCATTCCAATCGTTGATTTTGTATCATTAAATCTTCCAAAATTGTTAAAAGAAAACAAATAGTTTCAACCATGAACCGTGGTATTTAGGCTTAAGAACTCGTTTACTAGGTTTATTACCGTATTGCTTGTTATTTTTGCCGGTAACGCAAACTTTATGAATTGTAAATAAGATTTTCATAGATCATTGTTAGGTATGTGGGTTTTAGATATACCTATTTCAATATATTAAATCAAGATTCATTTAAAACCAGCTGCATGCTTGATGGGATTTCTCATTGGCAACATTGCAGAAGTTAATCTATTTTTAACGACCTATTAGCTCTCTAAGGAAATGTATTCAAAAAAATCCTTCTTCATTGTACACTTATGTTAAATTAGTGAATTATGTGTAAACACTAGTAGTTCTAGAATCACTGGTTCAAAATTGTACATCAACTACATTTTGTTTACCTACAGCAGTATCGAAACCATTTAGCAATTTTCTATCGCAATTCTATCGCGATACAGTGACTCACCTACATCACTTGAACACACATATGAGATCATCTCTCTCACACACGTGCACATACATACACATGGTGGGAGGGTTTTGTTTTTTTCCCTCAACGAACTGAATCGAATAGTTTTAGTTCGTTTCATTCCGATATACACGTATTCATTTGTAAATCATGAAATTTCGATTGTATGGTTCACAAATGTATATATGTATGAATAGCTTAGAATAGTTAGCTAGGTCAGACGCGACTTTTTCAGGTAACAGCCCAAGCCGAGGTGCGCGTGCGCCCTTGTGTAAGTTACCTAAAAACCAAATCGGTTGAGTGCCTTAAGCGCCAACCTTAGTAGTCCGGTGAAGCTGTGACGACCCTGCCAGGTCAATAGCGTAGTCAGTTCGAGAAAAAAAAACATTTAGCAAAGTGAAAGTCAATTTAATATATACATTTCTATAATTTCTTCATATAGAGACCTTAATAAAATAAAACAAATAGCTCGATGATATAACAATGCCAACGAAATATATAATTCCAACATTTGTTACAAGGACACACGATTCGACGTAAGGACGTCAACCTTCAATCACTGCCAGTGTCAACACGTTATTCAGGTCCAAGGTTCCCGGTAGCCAACCTTGGATACTGTAACGGGAAGCGATCAGCCCTGAATCGACGATTTCCTTTCAAGGTCCTGTCCTTTAACCTACTCTCCCGAGGATTTGAGAACCTTCTAATGTAGTAATACTTTATAAGCTTTGTCAATACCATAACAGAAGAAATTTTGGCAAGGTCTAAATATAAATGTTCATTCAATTTAGCTTACTTTAAGTTCAAAGTATTCTGAAATAACAAAAACATGGCTATTATTAACAGAATATTTACAGTTCACGCCAAGCTTTTTGACCGATCTGAACATAGTTGCGCAGAACGTAAGCTTAGATATACTTAAATACGTATTATATGTATAATATCAAGATTACTTAATGAAAAATAAATAGCAATTTTAGATTTATCTCCGAATTACGGCTATATTCAGAGCGGCCAAAAAGATTGACGTAGACTGTAATAACCTCTTATTGTTTCAACCTAGATCATTATGAACTGACATGAAACTGTAAACATAATTTTAAAAATAGAATCATACGTACGTTCTTGTTTCTCCAGCTGATGTCACGTTTAAACTGCACCTGATTCCATATTTGAGCTATAAATATCTAAAATACCGTAGGATATAGATATCACAAACACCAAAAGAAAATGAATCTAATTTGATTACAATTATGTAAAAAGAGACTCGTGTTTATATTAAAGCTATTCTTATCCCAGTCAGTGCTTCAGACCCTAAAACTCCGTGATAAATAGATTTAGCGATCTTAATTAGATACGAGCCACCGGTTTTCGCGACAAAGGTTTGTGATAGCTACTGAGGGAATCCACCCACGACAAGCTTAGCTCCCACTACAATAATAATGTTCTGTTTGCATCTACTACGTCGCCCACCTTTCTCGTACTTTCACAGATATAAATATTAGTAATCTTTGCCAAGTTTATTTAGTAAATCGAAGTACATTGAAAGTACATTTACAATGATTGTAAAACCTTGTCATTTGGTCGTTATTTATTATAGCAAAGTTCATTAAACGTTATAAGTTTGATGTTTGTGTTTTCGTATAAACTATCTTCAGTGTAGGTTAAATACGTGAGTAGGACGGCGTAAAATATTGCAAGAAACATGTTCTCAGCGTTAGAAGTTAAGATTATATACACATCTATTAATTAAATTGTAATTTAATCTAAATTTAATAACTTTCAAAATCAGTATCAAATGGAGTTGCTGAACAATTATGATTTTGATTATCATTGCGATAAAATAATACTGGACAAATTATAAATAAATCGTACCAATCTCTATCGAATATGCAGTAAAATAAAAAAAGAACTGGGAAAAAATTGCACCGAACATCAGTGTTTTGTACAAGCGGTCAACAGTCAATACATCTCTATGTGATCGAACAAGGTGTTTACAAAAAAAATAGTTTTCTTAAAGCTTCAAACGTAGCAGCCACGTGACTTGAACACAGAGTATAACATTTAAAATTAAATACATTTACCACAGAGTACATTTACGCATGGAGCGTGGAAGAGACAGCACCTGTATCATTTTCAAACGCAATTGTAATAAAATATGTTGTTATTTTATTATTCCATTTTTAGTATACAATTAACGTCACATCCTGAACATGAAACATTTATATAACTTTTAAGTTTAAATTACTAACGTCATGAGGAAAAATGAATTTTAAATGCGGACATTTCTTTTGGCAGCGCTCGATCAAGCCTGGCGACCGAATGATATTATTTGGCGCCAAACATAAATAAAAAATGGCGTCGCGTCGTTGTCGCCGTAAATGATTTAGGCGGCAACTGTAGTTCACTATGCCAAGATTTTCGGTGCATTGAAAATTATGTCTACTCTTTTTAACAAATGTTTATGAATCTGAGTGCAAACATTACATTTATGTCCTGCACACGTTTGCATACCGTTTGTTGATATATTTACCACACGCTAAAGAGAGGTTTTATCTTTTTTTTTTTAATTAACATATTTAAAAATGGGACTAAAACACTAATTGAAGATCTTTTGAATTTAGTTTATCCCTGCGGCAATTATCACATACTTGCCTAGGTACTAAATATTTTATGTATACCAAACGCCCAGTCGACACCTCTATCAAAATATTTCCACAGTAATAAAGTTTGAATAACAAAATAAATATTAAAGGATAAAGTAGGTCAAGTCATATTTCGGGAATGCGTTGCTATTTTGTTTATAATAACAATAAAAAAGTTTACACACATAAGAGTGACTTAATAAAATTCGGTAAAAAAAATTATCATAATAATTCACTTTTTGGAAATCAATATTTTTTTTCAATTATAATTATGCTATACGAGTACATACATAATGTATCGAAGACTCATAATTTTCAATAAATTTGGAAACCAAATTCTGAGGTTTGTTATATGACATATGCGGCGTATCGCTTATTCAATATAATCTGTTTATCAACAAAGTAATAAATAAACCGTTTAAAACTTTCCAAAAGCTCTTCCTTGTTTACATTTACGCGCCACGTGTATTCAAATAACGGCCACAGAATTTAAGTGTTTATAAATGGATTGTTTTTAATATTTACAGTAACTTCTTCCGAGTTTTCTATGACGATAATTAATTGTTAGCTAAAAGCTAAATAAAAAGATTTTAACAACATTTAATAAACGTTTTACCATCTTGAAACAAATGTTTAATCAAATTAAAAAAAAAACTCAACTTTTTTCTTAATTTTAACGCATATTTCATAGGAAAAAAAATGAGTGCGTGTAACCGTCACACGCGCTTGAAGTAAAACTTTTTAATTTATTTTTAATTTCAGTGTAAACTGAAACCAAATGGCAGCACGGTCGTACGGTCATATATACACAATTATTATATTATTAATTCTATTGTATGATTTTTATTGTTATAGAATTTAATTTTATTTATTATAAATTTTTTTCTAAAATGTTTGATTAATATTTTTATAAATTATTTATAAACGAAATCGAAAATATTTTACACAAACGTGACGCCATATTGCCGTAACGGACATCCGTTGCATTGTCGTCCCTCCTAGTAGCGCCTAAAGAAATTTTACATAAAAAAAATACACATCCTGTAACAAATACATATAGAAAACATAGAAACGCGACCGGTGTAACCAATTATTCTGTTCGAAATGAAAAACGAGTAGGTATTACAGTCCACGCCAAATTTGTTTACCACTGAGTATATAGTTACGCAGAAAACAAAACTAGGTATATAAATACGCATAAGTTACGGATAAATATATGCGGATTCTTGATTCTTATAATAATGTTTTAACTTTGTTTTTATTAAGCTCATGACTATCTTACGAGCAAGCCCAAATTTACTTATATTTAGAGCAGCCAAAACGATTACATATATATAGCAATTACGTTTCAATATACCAACGTCGTTGACACGTTAGTGAAAAAGATTGAAAAGGCTAACGTGAGTTTAATACATAAATATTATATAACAAAACGTTTATTGTCAAAACGTCAACTAGCAGCATACGTTATTCATTGTTTTTTTGTGTAGGTTATTCAACCGTTCAGCGAGCGCTGACGCAGACAGACTGATTCAAAGTATAGTTCGAGAAAAAAAAAAAAAACTATACAATACATTGCATTTATATGCCGATTTTAGTATTTTATATTATTGATATACCAACTTTAGTGTAGTACTAAAATAGACGTCACAGACGAATGTCTTTTTTTCTATTTTGGAACGCTTTCAATTTGCAAGAAATTACCGTTTTAACATTGAAAAAAATAACAACTTATTATATTTTTGGATTGTAAAAATACGTGTGCGTAGTTGTATCCGAAATACATTACAAACTCATCAGTATAAAAGTATTTTAAAAAACGGTATGTCGGAAAGACGCACGATAGAAGTGAAACGTCTGTATTACAGGGAAACATTTTAATTAAAAAATACGACAAAAATCCAACGTCACTGGTGTTCCCAGGCGGCCACCCATCCAAGTACTAACCGCGCCAGATGTTGCTTAACTTAGGTAATCGGACGAGAACCAATGTTTTGAACACTACTCGACACAGTGTTGATCTCCACCACTTTTCGTCACACAAGAAAGTAGCCGTACAGAATTTCGATGCGCTCCCAAAATAAATTCCACTTCAATAAAAATACCGCAATAATACTTTTAAACCACCACGTTAGACTGTATAATGTCTACGACACGATCTAATAAGAGAATTTGACAAACAACCACAGACATCATCATTCAAAATATAAAAAAAGAACTATTCATACTAATTATACATACAGAAATATAGAATTATATACACACATACGTACTGGTCATAAAACACTACTGGAATAATTCTCTGGTGACGTATCTGATTAGAGTGACGTGGTTAGTTGTGTTAACGTGATTCAAAATTGCTGCTCAGTATTAATGGAACTGAATCGCCAATGTTTTTATATATGTTTTCTACAGTTGAATTATTATGAAATATTATTTAAAAAATTATCAAGCAGAGGAGTCGACATCTTTCTTACGTAAATCGAATATAATTAAAAGTTTTTTTTTCTCATACTGAAATGAACTTTATCGCGTAACATCCTTTAAACATTTATGATATCATAGATTTCATTTTTTGAGATTGTAATTTAGTATAATTAGAAATAATAAATAAATGCAAATAATATATTGAGAAAAAAATATAACATTTGAAGATACAACTTATAGTTATAAAAATTTAGAAGCGCCCTTGTTCTAGTTTGGAGGTTAATAACCTTAATATTTTGACCTAATACATGTAACGGTCTATATAAAATGCTGAGACTCATATGGGGTGTATTAAACAATTTAAGAGAGGAGAGTAATGTCTTTAATTAACGTTTATGGGCCATTAGCTCGAGTTAATGTTATAATGGCCAACATTTTTAGCATAATCTTTACAATTAAGCTAAATAACAATCTATAAGCTGTTTATGGTACGGGACATTGACAGCGCCGTTTCTAATAAAATAAAACGTAACTATGCATTCATAAGCATTCAGCTGCACTGTTGCAGTAAAATTTAATGACACCGTAGCGCTAACTTTGAATTAGGAGCCATAGTAATGCACAAACGTGTAGACGCGGCTTAACAAAAATATTACATGACTATATAAGTAGTAGAAATGAAAACGTTAGCTTAAATATACATCAATACAGTAACATAAATGATCATCACAGGGAACAGAAATATACAATGCAGGGTGATGCAAAATAGAGTACTAGTACGTGCTCATTAGTAAGCAATAGTAGACCGCGCGAATGCTGTGCAATGCATACTTAAATCATTATAAAAGTTTACTATTAAGCATGAGAACCCCGTTCAATTTTAATAAGCATAGTGCAATCAAAAAAGAACAGTAACCAGCGAGAGATCGGCAATTCATCGTCGGGTTTTGATCTCCTGCCAACCGATAAGCCTCTCGGCTACTAGATAGGCTAAACCCGAAGCGGGACAAACTATAAAAGGGTTACTGTATCTGAATTATCACCACGTGGTCATGATCCAATCGACAACAGTTCCTTCCCACCATGCTCGTTACTAATATTCATCGGTTGATCCCTGAACGCGATGAATTTAGGACATATAGCAGATGCTAAACGTATAATACTACATGGAGATCGCAATGCAGTCGAGTATAATGTTTTATGCCAAAGGGCAGCAAACAAGCAGACATCCCACCTAATGGCAAATAATTATTGCCACCTATAGATTACAAACTGTTGTGTTGTCTACTTTGAAGAACGTGTTTCAATATCTTTTTGAAGGTCCCTATACCATAACTCTGAGGGAAAACCGTGATGGGTAACCCAATCCACAATGGCGTACACGTAACGAAAGGTTTAAATAATCTTACGATTGTCGCCGTTTTTATAGGTTTTAGGATTTGCGGATGAAAAGTCTCAAGTTAGGTGCCTGCGAGTTTATGCGGGGTTCCACAGGGGTCGGTCTTGGGCCCGCTCCTGTGGAACATGGGCTACGACTGGGTGCTCCGCGGCGCGCTCCCTTCTGGGTCGCTTTCGCTGCTGCGCCAACCGCTGAGGCGGCACGATGAAATCTGTAGAGATCTTGTGCCGCCCCGACTATGGCGGCAGACGTACACCGTGGGGTTTTAGTCCGTGCGAGTCGGACATAAGCCACTCTCTCCCCCGAGGGAGTGGCGTATCCATAAAAGATAGCCCCACATAAAAAAAAAGGTGCCTGCGAGTTTAAATCGGTGATGAGGGTTCCTCAGAACATTCTCCATTTTACACGCGGTAGACCACAAACCGAAACTTGATATTCTACTACGCATGCTTTTAGTGCCAATAATTTAAAATGGCAGAAGGCAAAATCGATAAGTGTTTTTCAAAGCAAGCCATAAATGTAATTTATCTTGTTTCAGATTATTTAATAACCACTTGGCAGAGATGAGAGACGAACGCACCACTCCATCGCGCGTGCGCATAGCTGTCATAGGCAGTTCAAGAGTAGGCAAATCTGGTGAGTACTAAAAAAACAAATACACGTAAAAAGACGTTACTCATCGCTCCACGTTTCTAGAGCGAGCATGTGAATAAATTAACAAAAAAACATTCATAATCCCAGATCTGCCCGTTAATCCTACCTCGTGACCTAAATGTTCAAAGTGTCTGTCACGGTTTGATGGATTTCATATTTATAAAATTTTATAAACTTGATGCAAAACTTTCGCTATTTGCATGATTTAATATATCGTTTACCCTGCCCTATTTTACTCAGCTTGCAGTGATTACCTCAGTTAAAAATACAATAGTATAGATATAATATAATGGTATAGCTGTAATTATCTAATTATAAGTAAAAAAATTACTGGTTATTACTCGTATTTTCATTCTCATAAAAACAGTCTTACTGTGTCAAGGCGACAATTTCTTTTATTTTAATTAATTGTAGTCTTTATTTTATTCTTCTAGTTGTGATTTATATTTACTACTTAACCCTATGACATCTATCCCCCAGTAAAAGTATCGTGAAAATCAGTTCAGTAGTTTCGGAGCTCAACACATAGAAACAGTACAATTTCATTTTCATGTATAGATTATAAAAATTATCGCTTATTGATAATTGTTTATTAAACAGAAATTGTGATGTATTTCGATGCATTCGTTGCAATGTTTATTCTAATCCCAAATATTAATCTAGAAATTATAATAATTGAATATGTTTTGCTATTTTCTTTGAATTTGAAAACTTCTTGTGTTTTGATTGGAGATTGAAATACAGATTGAATAACCAAAATCGTAAACTTATTTCAAGTAACGTTACAACACTCGTTCGTTTTATTTAAAAATGAAATAACAGTAGTCAATATGCTTTCGCGAACTTGTATCAATTACATTGTAGCATTACGTTATTAATATTGTTACTTAGACGTTAACGTTTAGATATAGGAGTAAAATGTAATACAAATTGATTGAAAAATTATTAATAAAATAAGCAAAACTCGTTAAGAATTATAGATTCCGGGCTTTACACAATAAATAAAAGTGTTTTGAAATATATAGAAAATCACTAATACTAACCTTCTGTAATCAAAACTTGACTTGGGGTATGTTTACTACACCTACATTCTGTCACACACTAAGTTTTGGCTTTATTTTACCTCCAAGATAGTAGATAGAAATAGATATAGATACCTAAAAGATAGTTTGCCCAAATACTTTTTAAATTTATCATTGAACTAACCAAAAAGCAAAACGCATTATTCATAATTGGTCACTAGCACTTTCATAAAAACATACTAAAAATCTATTATCTATAGTTTCATAAGACCCTTGTTGATAAATTTACTGTTTCTAGCAAAAGTAATAAGAATACAGCTCCATTCTAGAGAAAGAGAGTCCGGAGATCTGTAGTTCAGGTTTTTGAACCTTTTTCAGACTCCAGACCTCGTATTAATTTGCACTATAAATTTACTGTTCTATAAAATGTATTATACTATTTCTTTTTTTTTGTTCATAAACAACATTGTATAGTTGTAAGAATCTAATTGTGAGGTCAAATAAATAAATTTATTATTATTATTATTCTTTGGCACGTTTGAACCATAAACGGTTTGATTGATTTGAACAATAAACATGTTACTCGATCCGCCTGTGTCGTGAAAAGATGTAATATTTGACTTCTGATGGTAAAAGAGAGAGGCTTTGCTTTCGTTTTTCTTTATTGATAATTCTAGTCGTTCTTTTATTATTTTTCTATGTATTTTGTATAACTTATTCATGTGATTAAGAAATTATAACCATTTTTTTCTATTTAACTTTTTATCCACTATACGGCCATTATAAACTAATTGAGTATTTGTTATTGTTACAGCTCTTATCGTTCGTTACCTAACCAGAAGATATATCGGAGAATATCATTCAAACACAGGTCAGTATAAAATTAAATGAAGTATACTTAAATTAATATTAAGATTAATTTATGTTTATTTACGATTTCTAAATTCTCTTTGCAGATTTACTTTATAGACAGACAGTACCAATAAATGGGACACCTGTAGAATTAGAAGTTATAGACGTCTCCGGATCAAATTCAGACAAATTTCCAACTGAACAGGTACACATCTTTTAATAAACTATTTTAATATTATTATAAATAACCTAAAATAGAATATTCGCAGTAAACAACTTACAGTCTGACCTTCACGATTATAAGTAAAGGGCTATTCCAGGAGACTTGAAATAATATTACAGTGGTATCATTCTAAATATTAATGTGCAATTAACAAGAACTTTGCTCCTTGCGCAGAAGATAAACTTCATCTTCCCTTTGAAAACATAAAATAAACAAACGATGCCCGACCTTTAGTTTCTATAAATACCAAACCAACTAAATCACAAGAAGATTAAGGATGCTTCAAGTTTCATGAAGATAACAGCCAAGGTTGTGATTTTACACGAGATCGTGCTGTTGAAATTTTAATTTAACGTTACATTTTATGAGAATTTTATGATAAGACCGAAATATATTGGAACGTGTTTAACTTCCTGACTGTGGAAACTATTTCTGTGAGCGCCCTACAAAGTAACGTTCCATTTTTAATTCACGATTTGAGTAGACAAAGTACCCATTTTTTTAAAATATTCATATATCGAATTTCTTACGCGCATAACTAAGCTGCCGTTAGAATCTTTCCGTGTACAAGATTACCGATGTACTGAACCCGTTTTACGTTGTTACAACTAGGTTAATCGTCCGAAATATAATGTTAGAAGCATGAAATTGTTCCAGTGACCCGAGTAGTTGTATGACTCATTGTATTTACAGATGAAATTATTAATAGCAGTTACTAAACACTGCAATCCTTTCGCGATACTAGATATATCGGAATTCTTTAAGAA
>MU159404.1:0-70010 GCA_015888305.1 Antheraea pernyi | reverse complement strand
ATAACAACTTATTATATTTTTGGATTGTAAAAATACGTGTGCGTAGTTGTATCCGAAATACATTACAAACTCATCAGTATAAAAGTATTTTAAAAAACGGTATGTCGGAAAGACGCACGATAGAAGTGAAACGTCTGTATTACAGGGAAACATTTTAATTAAAAAATACGACAAAAATCCAACGTCACTGGTGTTCCCAGGCGGCCACCCATCCAAGTACTAACCGCGCCAGATGTTGCTTAACTTAGGTAATCGGACGAGAACCAATGTTTTGAACACTACTCGACACAGTGTTGATCCCCACCACTTTTCGTCACACAAGAAAGTTGCCATACAGAATTTCAATGCGCTCCCAAAATAAATTCCACTTCAATAAAAATACCGCAATAATACTTTTAAACCACCACGTTAGACTGTATAATGTCTACGACACGATCTAATAAGAGAATTTGACAAACAACCACAGACATCATCATTCAAAATATAAAAAAAGAACTATTCATACTAATTATACATACAGAAATATAGAATTATATACACACATACGTACTGGTCATAAAACACTACTGGAATAATTCTCTGGTGACGTATCTGATTAGAGTGACGTGGTTAGTTGTGTTAACGTGATTCAAAATTGCTGCTCAGTATTCATGGAACTGAATCGCCAATGTTTTTATATACGATGTTTACAGTTGAATTATTATGAAATATTATTTAAAAAATTATCAAGCAGAGGAGTCGACATCTTTCTTACGTAAATCGAATATAATTATAAGTTTTTTTTTCTCATACTGAAATGAACTTTATCGCGTAACATCCTTTAAACATTTATGATATCATAGATTTCATTTTTTGAGATTGTAATTTAGTATAATTAGAAATAATAAATAAATACAAATAATATATTGAGAAAAAAATATAACATTTGAAGATACAACTTATAGTTATAAAAATTTAGAAGCGCCCTTGTTCTAGT
Organism: Antheraea pernyi; assembly: GCA_015888305.1. Classification (NCBI taxonomy): domain Eukaryota; kingdom Metazoa; phylum Arthropoda; class Insecta; order Lepidoptera; family Saturniidae; genus Antheraea; species Antheraea pernyi. The sequence continues at coordinate 69,034 of MU159404.1, read as the reverse complement.
TTGGAGGTTAATAACCTTAATATTTTGACCTAATACATGTAACGGTCTATATAAAATGCTGAGACTCATATGGGGTGTATTAAACAATTTAAGAGAGGAGCGTAATGTCTTTAATTAACGTTTATGGGCCATTAGCTCGAGTTAATGTTATAATGGCCAACATTTTTAGCATAATCTTTACAATTAAGCTAAATAACAATCTATAAGCTGTTTATGGTACGGGACATTGACAGCGCCGTTTCTAATAAAATAAAACGTAACTATGCATTCATAAGCATTCAGCTGCACTGTTGCAGTAAAATTTAATGACACCGTAGCGCTAACTTTGAATTAGGAGCCATAGTAATGCACAAACGTGTAGACGCGGCTTAACAAAAATATTACATGACTATATAAGTCAAAAAATATTACATGACTATATAAGTCAAAAATATTACATGACTATATAAGTCATAATAATAAGTAGTAGTAATAAAAACGTTAGCTTAAATATACATCAATACAATAACAAAAGTGATCATCAGAGGGAACAGAAATATGCAATGCAGGGTGATGCAAAATAGGGTGCTAGTACGTGCTCATTAGTAGCAATGGTGTGCATACTTAATTCATTATAAAAGCTTACTATTAAGCATGAGAACCCCGTTCAATTTTAATAAGCATAGTGCAATCAAAAAAGAACAGCGACCAGCTAGAGATCGGCAATTCATCGTCGGGTTTTGATCTCCTGCCAACCGATAAGCCTCTCGGCTACTAGATAGGCTGAATCCGAAGCGCGACAAACTATAAAAGGGTTACTGTATCTGAATTATCACCACGTGGTCATGATCCAATCGACAACAGTTCCTTCCCACCATGCTCGTTACTAATATTCATCGGTTGATCCCTGAACGCGATGAATTTAGGACATATAGCAGATGCTAAACGTATAATACTACATGGAGATCGCAATGCAGTCGAGTATAATGTTTTATGCCAAAGGGCAGCAAACAAGCAGACATCCCACCTAATGGCAAATAATTATTGCCACCTATAGATTACAAACTGTTGTGTTGTCTACTTTGAAGAACGTGTTTCAATATCTTTTTGAAGGTCCCTATACCATAACTCTGAGGGAAAACCGTGATGGGTAACCCAATCCACAACGCTAGCGTACACGTAACGAAAGGTTTAAATAATCTTACGATTGTCGCCGTTTTTGTAGGTTTTAGGATTTGCGGATGAAAAGTCTCAAGTTAGGTGCCTGCGAATTTGAATCGGCGATGAGGGCACCATGTTAAAAAGTTCCTTTAAGAACATTCTCCATTTTACACACGGTAGACCACAAACCGAAACTTGATATTCTACTACGCATCTACTTTTTAGTGCCAATAATTCTGTCACACACTAAGTTTTGGCTTTATTTTACCTCCAAGATAGTAGATAGAAATAGATATAGATACCTAAAAGATAGTTTGCCCAAATACTTTTTAAATTTATCATTGAACTAACCAAAAAGCAAAACGCATTATTCATAATTGGTCACTAGCACTTTCATAAAAACATACTAAAAATCTATTATCTATAGTTTCATAAGACCCTTGTTGATAAATTTACTGTTTCTAGCAAAAGTAATAAGAATACAGCTCCATTCTAGAGAAAGAGAGTCCGGAGATCTGTAGTTCAGGTTTTTGAACCTTTTTCAGACTCCAGACCTCGTATTAATTTGCACTATAAATTTACTGTTCTATAAAATGTATTATACTATTTCTTTTTTTTTGTTCATAAACAACATTGTATAGTTGTAAGAATCTAATTGTGAGGTCAAATAAATAAATTTATTATTATTATTATTCTTTGGCACGTTTGAACCATAAACGGTTTGATTGATTTGAACAATAAACATGTTACTCGATCCGCCTGTGTCGTGAAAAGATGTAATATTTGACTTCTGATGGTAAAAGAGAGAGGCTTTGCTTTCGTTTTTCTTTATTGATAATTCTAGTCGTTCTTTTATTATTTTTCTATGTATTTTGTATAACTTATTCATGTGATTAAGAAATTATAACCATTTTTTTCTATTTAACTTTATAGATTATAAAAGTTATCGCTTATTGATAATTGTTTATTAAACAGAAATTGTGATGTATTTCGATGCATTCGTTGCAATGTTTATTCTAATCCCAAATATTAATCTAGAAATTATAATAATTGAATATGTTTTGCTATTTTCTTTGAATTTGAAAACTTCTTGTGTTTTGATTGGAGATTGAAATACAGATTGAATGACCAATATCGTAAACTTATTTCAACTAACGATACAACACTCGTTCGTTTTGTTTAAAAATGAAATAACAGTAGTCGATCTGCTTTCGCGAACTTGTATCAATTACATTGTAGCATTACGTTTATAATATTGTTACTTAGACGTTAACGTTTAGATATAGGAGTAAAATGTAATACAAATTGATTGAAAAATTATTAATAAAATAAGCAAAACTCGTTAAGAATTATAGATTCCGGGCTTTACACAATAAATAAAAGTGTTTTGAAATATATAGAAAATCACTAATACTAACCTTCTGTAATCAAAACTTGACTTGGGGTATGTTTACTACACCTACATTCTGTCACACACTAAGTTTTGGCTTTATTTTACCTCCAAGATAGTAGATAGAAATAGATATAGATACCTAAAAGATAGTTTGCCCAAATACTTTTTAAATTTATCATTGAACTAACCAAATATATAGAAAATCACTAATACTAACCCTCTGTAATCAAAACTTGACTTGGGGCATGTTTACTACACCTACATTCTGTCACTCATTCAGTTTTGGCTTTATTTTACCTCCATGCTAAAAGATAGTTTGTCCAGATACTTTCTTTGGCACGTTTGTATCATAAACGGTTTGATTGATTTGAACAATAAACACGTTACTCGATTCGACCGTATCGTGAAGAGATTTAATATTTGACTTCTGATAGTAAAAGAGAGGAGCTTTGCTTTTGTTTTTTCTTTATTGATAATTCTAGTTGTTCTTTTATTATTTTTCTATGTATTTCGTATAACTTATTCATGTGACTAACAGTGATAATCCTTTTTTTTTGCTATTCAACTTGTTATCCACTATACGGCCATTATAAACTAATTGAGTATTTGTTATTGTTACAGCTCTTATCGTTCGTTACCTAACCAGAAGATATATCGGAGAATATCATTCAAACACAGGTCAGTATAAAATTAAATGAAGTATACTTAAATTAATATTAAGATTAATTTATGTTTATTTACGATTTCTAAATTCTCTTTGCAGATTTACTTTATAGACAGACAGTACCAATAAATGGGACACCTGTAGAATTAGAAGTTATAGACGTCTCCGGATCAAATTCAGACAAATTTCCAACTGAACAGGTACACATCTTTTAATAAAGTATTTTAATATTATTATAAATAACCTAAAATAGAATATTCGCAGTAAACAACTTATAGTCTGACCTTCACGATTATAGGTAAAGGGCTATTCCAGGAGACTTGAAATAATATTACAGTGGTATCATTCTAAATATTAATGTGCAATTAACAAGAACTTTGCTCCTTGCGCAGAAGATAAACTTCATCTTCCCTTTGAAAACATAAAATAAACAAACGATGCCCGACCTTTAGTTTCTATAAATACCAAACCAACTAAATCACAAGAAGATTAAGGATGCTTCAAGTTTCATGAAGATAACAGCCAAGGTTGTGATTTTACACGAGATCGTGCTGTTGAAATTTTAATTTAACGTTACATTTTATGAGAATTTTATGATAAGACCGAAATATATTGGAACGTGTTTAACTTCCTGACTGTGGAAACTATTTCTGTGAGCGCCCTACAAAGTAACGTTCCATTTTTAATTCACGATTTGAGTAGACAAAGTACCCATTTTTTTAAAATATTCATATATCGAATTTCTTACGCGCATAACTAAGCTGCCGTTAGAATCTTTCCGTGTACAAGATTACCGATGTACTGAACCCGTTTTACGTTGTTACAACTAGGTTAATCGTCCGAAATATAATGTTAGAAGCATGAAATTGTTCCAGTGACCCGAGTAGTTGTATGACTCATTGTATTTACAGATGAAATTATTAATAGCAGTTACTAAACACTGCAATCCTTTCGCGATACTAGATATATCGGAATTCTTTAAGAAGTTGCAAAATGAAATGAAAAATATGTAAAGAGGTGTGTACATTGTTGAAATCGAAAATTTATCGTAATGAATCACGTCAGCCTTATAGTTCATATTAATTCAACGTATGATATAAGGTTCTTAAATCACCATTTCTTTTCAATTAGATATTTTGTAGTAGATAAAGAACAAAGACGACTAAAGAAGTTCCAAGAAGTGGTTTAAGGAAACACACATTATATTTACCCACACACGAAGTCGAGTGTGGTTACTAGTTTAGTATAAAAATATAAATGGTATACAAATTCATGTTAAGAAATCAGCCGTAAAGTTCTTGGTGGCCGATATAAGAAGTAATTAATATTAAGAAGTGAGAAATAAATGATTATTCAATTGGGTCCATACCTTTAGAATAAATGTTGATATTATATATGGTCCACATTGCAATAACGATTATATCATAGACCTATATTAGAATAGAAGCGCCTCTCATATATATTTTTAATAAACTGAAAAAGACAGATATTACACATTCAAAAAACTATGAAATAGATAAGCACATCTATCAGATATAGATACCATAGATTTAGATATGCTGTATGATATATACGTATGAACGTATTTACAATACCCAATACCTACTAAATAGCATTTTAAAAAGATATTGTTCGATGTTTATTCTTACAATTTCTATTCATGAGATGTATAAATAAATTGTTCTACGTATACGGTTTGGAACTTTGCCTGAGACTGTTGGTCTAGTAATATCCTGTTCGTCATAATTATATGTCGATAGACAAAAATAATTAACACATATAATATTTTGTAGAGAAACCGATAACGGAAACCACAAAATTCCTACCTCCATTGTAAAAGCAGGAATACTTACATAAATAACCTATAAATACTCGTTTCTGATCGCTTTATAAGTTTTGCGTAAAATTTGGGAGACCGATTACTTGTTGTAGAATATTTGTAATGAATAAAAGAATAGAACGTCGGGTTGCCTAAATTAACTTTTGAACGTTACGAAATCACAAAATCTAACGATATTTCATGTCTCGGTATGAATGAAAAAATTCAAAAGAGATTCACGAGGCGGACGCGGAGAGCGCGCGCGGCATCGCGTGGGAGCGCCCGTGAATCTCTTCAACAGCTAATTTTAAGAAGGAATGTTGGCTCCGACGCTGTAATTAATCGCATACATTCTTCTTCGTCTAGTCTCTTTAAACGGATGCATTATATCTCGTTCTATATCTCCGGTTTATTCTGTTTTTATTAATACTTATCGAAATTCAGCACTTTATCGAGTAACAATATTATAACCTAAGGAAATTTCGATGCTGCAAGAATTAATACTCTCAATATTACAACAATATTTATTCATAAGAGACAAGATATTTGCAAAGAAAATTTAACCAGAATTAATATAGAATAATAGCGAAAATGATGAATTTAAATAATCATTTTATTTTTGGGTAATTAATTGATCGTATTCAAGATAATAACAAATTTGAAAAAATCTTTACATGTCACACCTTACGCGTTTATACGTAACTAGCTTTTGCTCGCTAGCTTAGTACTTATTTTTTGTAGTCCGGTGAAGCTGTTAAGACCTTGCTTGGTCAATAGCGTAGTCAGTACGAAAAAAAAAATAGTACTTATTTAGTGCTTTAGTATAGCCGCGTACTCGTTTTAATGTAGAATTAACCTATCCCTCGGGAACAGTATTTTTTTTTGGATAAACAGTAACTCATGTCATAAAATATGATGATGGTTAAGTAGTTAAGGTACTAGAGCGTAACAAACAAAGACACATTCGTATCTATTAAGGATTTGTAAGATTGGTTAATATTATATCAAGTACCTTTCATTTAATAAGGGTTGACATTCTTATTAAGTTTCCCAATTTTGTTGTTGCAGATACAATGGGCAGACGCCTGTTTACTCGTATACGCGGTCACAGACAGAAGTAGTTTCGAATACGCCACTGAAGTCTTAAGCATATTGAAGAGAGCGCCAGCTAATGGAAGCCCAGCACATGGACCCCCCAGCACAACTACAGCGATGCCTCTAGCGCTATTAGGAAACAAAACGGACTTGGATCATTTGAGACAAGTAAGCAATATATTTTAAATATTTAGAATTTTCAGAATTCCTAAATAATTAAATCGGACGATGGTGAAGGAAAACGTACGCGAAGAAACGTGAATGTTCTTCAGTTTTTTCAGCATTTGAAATCGCCAACACGTCGTAGGCTGGCGTAATAGTTAAGCCCTCGCTTTTCTTTGATCGTACTGGCCCAGCAATGGAACACTTACAGAACATTATTATCATTAATTACATTAAAAATAATACCACCCAAGTACTTTTAATAGATGAATTTAGTTACACCTGGTTTTACCGCCTAAACTTATGCCATAAATTATAGGTTTTATACATTGCAATATATTTTAAATATTTAGAATTTTCAGAATTCCTAAATAATTAAATCGGACGATGGTGAAGGAAAACGTACGCGAAGAAACGTGAATGTTCTTCAGTTATTTCAGCATTTGAAATCGCCGACACGTCGTAGGCTGGCGTAATAGTTAAGCCCTCACTTTTCTTTGATCGTACTGGTCCAGCAATGGAACACTTGCAGAACATTATTATTATTAATTACATTGAAATACCACCCCAGTACTTTTAATAGATGAATTTAGGTACACCTGGTTTTACCGCCTAAACTTATGCCATAAATTATAGGTTTTATACATTTGTGAAGTACAAAACGGTAGTTTCAACGAAATAATAGGTAGGCTTTTATACCACAAATTTAATTCTAAAGGGCTTTAAATTATACGAACTATATAAAAGAAAGTTAGATCTGAAGTTATGTAATTCAAATATAAAATTACTAAACTTCTTGAAACTCTCAAATTAATTGTTGAATGTAAACCCTTTAACAGTATCAAATATAGTATTGTATTTCAGCGACAATTGTGACGAAATTCAAATTTTAATAATACTATATTTGGAATTTCTAAAATTAGGTTGATTCTATACAATAGAATTGAAATTAAACAGACAAGGAATGTTACCTACGATTTCAAATATGAAGGGATTATTAAAATTTTCCTTGAAATTACATTTATAAAGGTATAGTTCAAATTAAATTCGTGTTCACTCTTTGTGATGTTCTCAGTAGATCGTCTTAAATAACACTCCGCTAGTAAAAGCTGTCACAAATTTGATATTACGTATTGATTGTAAACAATTATAATTTCGATTTACGTAACCAGAGCCATGTGATTAATGATTGCTTATGTTTAATACCAGTTCAATGCCTTTGTTTGAATTCAATCTTGAGTTATAGGTGATAACTGTAAAGGCGCGCCGAAATAATACGTATTTATTGGTTCGGATTTATGTTTACTTAAAATGTTTACGGGTTTGAAAAATGATTCATGTAATAATTCCGCTACAAATCATCTGATGTTATGAAACTTAAATAGTAGTTGCTAATAATATATATAGCAAATAATAGTACATTTTAATTTAGAACTTTGTTTATCGGTCGATATAATTACACAACGTATACTGAGGAAATCTGTCAATAACATTTAATACAATTATACTTTAAAATGTAACTCACTGACACAGAAGTTAGGCTATTATTATTTTTATTGATTTATTTAAAACTAACTTAGAGTTAGATTAATTAAATATTACGGCGGTCGAAGATAAATATTCTCTTGAGCTTTATAATATTTGTATAGATAGGACACGAATCCTAGATTTTTTAGAGAAGGAAATTTTAATTAACGTATCAAACAACGAAAATAAGGTAAAGAAATGCGTCAAATTAAAAAGTATTTTTTAATATTGTATATTGTAATTTTGTAATTGTAATATTTAAAATTGTAATATTGTATTTTATTAAATATTAGATATAAAATAATCTTTATATATAAATTTCTTCTGCGCGTGTGTACGGGTTTGAAAAATGATTCATGTAATAATTCCGCTACAAATCATCTGATGTTATGAAACTTAAATAGTAGTTGCTAATAATATATATAGCAAATAATAGTACATTTTAATTTAGAACTTTGTTTATCGGTCGATATAATTACACAACGTATACTGAAGAAATCTGTCAATAACATTTAATACAATTATACTTTAAAATGTAACTCACTGACACAGAAGTTAGGCTATTATTATTTTTATTGATTTATTTAAAACTAACTTAGAGTTAGATTAATTAAATATTACGGCGTTCGAAGATAAATATTGTCTTGAGCTTTATAATATTTGTATAGATATGACACGAATCCTAGATTTTTTAGAGAAGGAAATTTTAATTAACATATCAAACAACGTAAATAAGGTAAACAAATGCGTCAAATTACAAAGTATTAGGATCTTATTAAAAATTAGATATAATAGTAACTTATAAAATACATAAAAATTCATGCGTTCAGTTTTATTGTTTTACAAACCGGCAGTGCACGATGTTAAATTTCTTCTGCGCGTGTGTATGTCACTGAACTCCTCCTAAACGGCTGGACCGATTTTAATAAAACTTTGTTTGCGTGTTCCAGTGTATCCGAGAGTGGTATAGATTCATAATTGGACCCGGTAGGTGGGGTTGTGGTTGACTTTTAGGACTTTTTTATTATCAAGGCAGGACAACGTCCGCTAGGTCCGCTAGTAACTTATAAATTACATAAAAATTTGTATATATTATGCATTCAGTTTTAATTCTCGTATTCAATAGAACTCTCGTATTCAATAGAAAAACTCGTATTCAATAGAAACTCAATAGAAAGGAACAGAAAGAGAAAAAATCGCATAGAGACTCACTGATACAGAAGTTAGGCTATTATTATTTTTATTGATTTATTTAAAACTAACTTAGAGTTAGATTAATTAAATATTACGGCGTTCGAAGATAAATATTGTCTTGAGCTTTATAATATTTGTATAGATATGACACGAATCCTAGATTTTTTAGAGAAGGAAATTTTAATTAACATATCAAACAACGTAAATAAGGTAAACAAATGCGTCAAATTACAAAGTATTAGGATCTTATTAAAAATTAGATATAATAGTAACTTATAAAATACATAAAAATTCATGCGTTCAGTTTTATTGTTTTACAAACCGGCAGTGCACGATGTTATACGCACACACTCGTATTCAATAAAAATGAACAGAAAGAGAAAAAATGGCATGGATTATATCCTATAACGCTTTTTCCTTACGTGACGATTTTTACCACTCAACTGCCATCGCATGCCGCGGTAAAGAACTTCGTTCCAGAACATATAATACTTATTGGTTAACTTTCTGATATATATAGATGTTTCCAGTATAACATGGTGGTTTGTTCAGTAAATATAGATAACAACAATGACGTCTGTATTCCATGTAGCGATAGCTTCATAAACAATAGAAGCATGAAGCGACATCAAAGTTTCGACATTGTCTATAGGAACAAAGATGCGAGCTAGCAGTCTCTGTTCGCAGTGCTTGTCATATTCCTCCGAACTACATAATTATTTATACAAACTAGTCACATAATAGTTCGTCCAACAATGTCAAGACCATGAAGTGTCTGTCTCGTATCAAACAGTTGTGTCAATGGTATAGAAGAAAGTAAATAAAGAAAGTACATAGGGTAGGTCAAACCTACATTACATTCCTACAATACCACGTATTCTATAAACACGCAGAAAATCTAAAAAACGAATGAAGATTTTAATAGAATACTTTTTAACATAAAAAGTGTTTAATGTATGAAATACATTAAATAAAATCACGTTACACAAACGAAACATATTCATTTCAACATTAATATAACCTAAAAATATAATAATTGTTTACAATTACGAGATATTTCTTCGTCATGTTATTGATACTTCATTAATTATAAGTGGTAATTTTGAACATTTCTTATTTAGAATATACATTACTCGAAAAATGTGATTTCCTTCATTTCCCTCATTAAAAATATATATTGTATTTCGGTAAATAAATCTGTATCCTAATTGGTTTATTAATTTCATAACATGACTCTATATGCAAAAGAATAACTGACTGTATGAGAGCACTAAGGACTTTTGAAAATTTAACTACCTAGGTGGTAAAAACGGGATGAATATGTGCGTGAAAGTCCGTTATTTTTCCGTAAACCAGTTGTTCTTTTATATACATACATACAAAATATAAGATATAAAAATGTCTGTTTCTTAAATTTTTAATTACTTTATATTATATTAACATCACAACAATAGCTTTTTTAGACCGTGACCAAGTGTCTAAGAAATAAAAAAAACTAAACAAAATTGAAAGTAATCGATCGAATAGTTTTTACGTGATACGCGTACAACGGCAGTATTGTATTATTATATTAATTAAATATAAATATAAAAAAGATAATTATTAACCCCTGCGTAGTTGCCAGAGTAGTACCATATAAAACATTTATGAGTTTGAAGCAATGTATTACCAGCACGCATCCGTTTAATATATAACCTCATTGTAATTCAGATGGAATTAATAATAAGCTTACTTTGAATTTGTAACAGTGAAATAACAATGTTATATGGAGTCTGTTACCACGCTCCATTTTACATATTTGACTTTATGTGTGTTGATAAAATACAAAGTTATCATGTGCCCAGTATAAAATACGTTTTTAGGATATCTTTGTCCATAGATGAACTAAGCTAGAGCAGGACCTCTAGCAAATGTTACTTGGAGATTCTAAATTTTACTCTAAGAGATTGAACACACCTATCTCCGAGTTCCACATATATTTTACATTTCGTTTGTCTCCTGTACCGCATAGCATTTAGCATTTGCTATTTCTAATTAATACACAGATACATTGTAGAATTGAATATTTGAAAAAAACAAAACTTTTTTAAATTTATTTATTAGAATTTTTGGAGTTCCCAAATGAAATATATCTTCTTCTGGAAATTAATTTAGATAAGTTACGTTTCAAAGTAGTGGTTTACGGTATTGGATAATTGAAATGTAAAACCTAATGTCATTGTTCCAGGTTTCAACAAAAGAGGGTCAGTCGGTTAGTGCGGCTCACGGTGCCTCGTTCAGCGAAGCAAGTGTCGCCGATAACTCCGGTGATCTCTACCGATGCGTCGACCGACTATTAGCAGAAGTCCGAACACCACAGCGTACGAGGAAATTCTCAGTCACTAAAATGCTTGGCTCACTAATAGGTAATTTTTTAAATTTAATTACGAATTTATTATTAAAGGTCTGAAATCCATAGCTTATATAAGATTATCTATAGCAACATTACAATTTACCGTAGTCCGGTGAAGCTGTTAAGGCCTTGCTAGGCCACTAGCGTAGTCAGTTCTAAAAAAAACATTACAATTTATGTGTATACTTGTAGGAGGCAATCTCCGGAATTACTGAACTGATTCTGAAGATAATTTACTTAATAGAAAATATTAATCTAGAGCGCTATCGTCTTTTTCATTATCATTGACATTTATTTCATACTTAAATTAAGGCGAATGAAGTCGCGAGCCGTTACTAATTTTAAGATAAACTGAAGACTAAAACAATAATAGTTCTTATTCGTGTTAAAATCAGTAATATTCAATTTCTTATAATTTTCTACAATTTGCATAATATACCTAAATGTATTAGTTTGTTTGCATATGTTAAATATGGAATTCTCTATTCAGGTGGAGCAGCGAATAACAACCACGCGAATCGTAGCGGGTCTATGGTAGCATGCCCCCGTGTGCCCGCTCCGGCGAGGCCCCCACTTGCTGTAGCCGCACCCTGACCGGCAACGACACCCGCGCATAGAGCGCGCTGATGTTTAGCCAGCGCCGTTTGGCTCGCCTGCTTACCGGTTCCCACCCGCTACGCAGCACCTCCTCAGCTTTCCGCCACCATCACTCAGTGCTGACTTCACAAATAACTTATCATGTCGTTGGAACGCTAGCAAAATGCTCAGAGATCCAAGAAAATTTATAAAACAACTATTGACGGCAAAAAGTAAAATATATTTATGAAGCTATTTACGGGTGTAACAGCGGAAGACATTGCGTTGAAGTGACTGCGAGAAATATGACTAAAGCCAAAGATCTGATATCCTAGTCGTTAAGTGCGTGCATATTAGCTTGTCTGCTTTGTGCACAAGTGATGTGTTTAGTAAAAAACTTTTGTATCTGAATAAATTTTGACAATAATATTGCTACAGTATGCCTGAAGTATTGAAGTACGGTCGTGCCAAAGATAGTGTGTTTCAAATGTTGAGTGAATTTTGTTATAAATAAGCTCTGTTATCATTGACATATAAAAACCCAAAACATACAGTCTCGAATAAAAGTACCGCTCAAACGGTCCCGCAAAAACTCCCCAATATAGGCACATACGTGGCAGTAGTTATGTGATAAACCTATCTTTTTAGAAATTCAACCTTACCTCAATGATTTAAAGTTGTTTTTACAAGGATTGCGTTAAGTGCATAATCCAAAATTGTGCACTCATTTTAGTGTGCCGGCTGCGAGACATTAAGTGTGCATTTTGGGTTTTTGTATATCAATGTCTGTAATTGAATACTCATTTTAATCTTATATTATCATAAATGTTTCCAAAATATAAATAAAATTGGTGGAAAATTTATTATATATATGCCTATTTACAGAAACAATGAATATTTTACGTATTGAAATAATAACGCGATCATTTGTAATAAATGTATGTCTACATAATAGTTATGCCTATTTGAATTATACTATATTGCAATATAAATTTTATATTCAGAATAATTTCAAATAAATATACGTACTTTAATCAATTTTGCATTTTTACACGGTATTAAGATTAAATTAAAATAATGAGATTATTCAAAATTTTACAAATGTATTTCGTCTTTATAGGTCGTTCATGTAAATAAATAAATAAATTTTAAAAGTTGTTATTTAAATTGGTTCGTTCAATAGTGTCTATGCGTTTATGTAAATTATACATTGGGTACCTACTTTCTAGTCATAGGATAAGGGCTGTGAAAAGACATTTGAATATTTGGCAAGGAGGAGTGATATCGTTCAGAATACTAATTAACAATTGCAGAAATTAGTAGATTATCTAGATATTTTTAATCGATAAATTTTTAAATATTGCCGGAAGATATTAAAGGAATATTAAATTTAATTATACCAAAGATTTTAATAAAATTATGTTCTGCAATTTACCGCAGTCTATAATGCTGTACTGCTTGTTTGTATACATTGAAAATATATTTATTTATGTTTGTAAAAAATCAGGATTGTGAGAAATGTAAATAGTTATTATAAGACTTAAATGATCGGAACTGACTGGGTTAAGTTGTAAATAATTTTAAAATGATTACATTTGAAAATATAAAAATTTAATTACGTGTACAATAAAGTTTTTTATTTTCCCATTTTTCATAAATCTACTGCGAAGCAATGAATTTTACTATAAACTTAGTAGCTTTTGCTCAGGGCTTCGCTCGCGTTAATGTAGGTTTCATCAATGCCTCCGGAATAATACCTTTTTCTTGAACTATATATACACTATTCTTTATACTTATATGCCTTTTTTACCCCTGACAATTTATACTACAGTAGAACCTCGATAAGTTAAAATCCAAGGGGAACACAAAATATTTAAAGTTATAGAGTTTTTAACTTATCGAGGGTTTATGTTACACTCGCATTTCCGCCGCACACTTTCTTGAAAGCAAGTCATGCAGTTTCTCGAAGTTTTCTAACCAACCATTGCTATATTGCAAACAGTTTATGTTACAGAACTCCTCGATACATTTCTTTAAGTAACTGTGGGCTAATACTGAAGTTATTAGTTTAAGTTGTAGAGTTTGCGTATTTTAAGTAATAGAAGTTTTAAGCTCTAAGAGCAAGGAGCAGATTATTTTTTGAAGTTATAGGGTTTTAACCTCTATAGGGTTTTACCTTATCGAGGTTTTATTGTATTTAGCTATTTATATATTTTACTTTTCCTAAATATGAAACATAATCACATCAATGTGTGACTAGTGAGTCCATGTATTACTATATATTATGTAAATCAATTACAAGTAGATACTATTAAACGATGGTGTGGCCCTAAGATGATAACACACTATACGTAGAAGTGTACTGGCTCTCAAATGCAGCTGCTGAACCACACCTAGCGCTTTATGAAAAATTCGAAGCTGCCATTAGAAAAGCCCTTCCCACCGTGATATGTTTTCATCACAATGTTCTCGTTCACTTAAAGCGCTAAAAGCGCTTTGCAGGATTTAAGCCCACTTCTACTGAACATGCTACCACTCAGCAATTATCGCTTTTATATACGAAGACAAACGATTACAAATTGTATAATAAAAATGCTTTGCACGAGTACATCTAAAACTGTCAGTAAATTCAATAAAAATAATTAATTTTGAACTAAATGTTTTGAAGCATTCTAAAATCTTCTAAAAGTCTTTGAAATTTTTTCTTACGTTATTATATCGTGTCCGTCAAATACTAACAATATATTTCATACAAGATTTATTGACGAAAAAAATGAACGATGAAATATGTCAGCGATGAGATATTTAAACCGAAAGCACTCGTAAAATTATTCGTTCTTAGATTTACTACCAGACTAGAACTCCATTTTAAATACGACGGCTAAAGAAAACAATTTAAAAAATAGAACAAGTAAATAAAAATTTTTAACTCTCCATTTAGTATTTTGCCGTAATTTTCTTTCGGAATAGTTGTGTAAAGAGGGTAATTATGTTATCTCACACATTGCCTTCGTAATCTAATTGAAGAATAAATCCAGTAGGAAATGATAAATGTTGTTTTTATCTGTTATTCATTCGAACTCGGTTAACCTATTTCCTAATTCGTCATACAAATTGGTTTAGTATAAAGGAGTATGCACATGCATATACGAGTATACCTACACACCTTACTATAAAGATTTATAATGACAATAAAAACCTGTACATACAAATAAAATTAAGGAATCTGTTAATATCCGAGCACATCTCCGAGATGGCTAAATCGATTTTGACAACACTTTTACTGGTAGGTAGACCATATTTCAGAGTATTATCTACGCGACATATCATCGACCGTTTCTATCGAGGTTAATCAATAATAATAAAATGTAACAAATAATAACTAAAGTCGATAAACAAAGTTACAATAAAAAAGATATCTCACAATTAATTCAGAAAGAGTATATAGGTCTCGTGAGACAAAGAAAATATTTCACAAGAACCAAGTCGCGAGCATTGGCTTGTTATCTAATAATATCAATTATTATTGTTACTGACGTTGAGGTCCTAAGTCAGTGGCTTTAACAGTCCTAACACAGAATACATTAGCAATCACAAAATATTTGATATCCTAACAAAAATACCATCCATACTTATCTAAAAATTCTCTACATTTTTATTTTTAATTAATGTCCATTTATTATACCACTTCTATTAGATAGGTTCGTTCACACTCTATCACTTCTTCGCCTGACTAGAGTAGTCCCAAAAATATTAAGCTGTGGCTACAATATTAAAATCATACTTTCTTTACCAACGTGATATATTCGTACTCTCGTCGTTATATTAGTCAGACTGTACCAGACTGACGAACACGATCACGGTCAATGAACCCTGCTCCATTTAAGGCTACCTATTATTGACTGAATTTAATAAACAGATGGATTCGTAATATATGATCTTTGGAAACACAAAGTCTTTAATACACTCGAAGGCGAATAATATCTTAATAATTTATTGCTGTATTTCCCAGTGGACTTGAGTTATACTAATGACCTTATTATCAATTGAGAAGTATT
Source organism: Antheraea pernyi (assembly GCA_015888305.1). NCBI lineage: Eukaryota > Metazoa > Arthropoda > Insecta > Lepidoptera > Saturniidae > Antheraea > Antheraea pernyi. Next base: position 53,014 of record MU159404.1, on the reverse strand, counting down.
ATAAATGCATTTAGGAATCAAGAGCTTGTCACACACGCGACGGCGAATCACATTCGCATCCCCGCACAGTGCGGAGATGAGAGGGGCGCGCACCCCAGCTGCGTATCCCGATCGATTTGTGGACCACTTCTACACACCACTGGCCGCCAAACTCTCTTTACAAACGGTTCAAAACACAAACGTTCTGTATTTAAAAAAGTAACCGGTCGTTACGATGTTTTAATTTTCATTTGATTATAATTTAATAATGGAGGGGCGAAGAACATGGGACGGTGTGCCTTTGGGCGAGTCACATTCACCACCGCAGTCTGTGCCGGGCAGAAGAACGCCGTTGGGAGCTGTCGGCTTAGGTGGTTTTTATATGCAAGGAGGGCAGCCCCCACATACACAACACTGTTACCCATCAGACGAGAACCAGCCGGAGCCAGGAACTAGTTATGGTCAAAGGTCAGTTGTACAACATACATTTAAAAATCGATGGAATTAGACTAGACAAGTAAAGTTCATGAAAATGTATGAACTCAATAAAATCCTATTTACAATTTATATAAATTCTTAATTTAGGCTTCTGATATGTTGCAAAGCGCATGCATCTTAGATGGAATAAAAATAAAGAGATCAACAAGGACCAAAAATAAAACCTTATGTTATTAATGTAGAAACGCCTTTATTGAATTAACTTACGTCACCTTAATTTAAATGACGTGTTTTATCTAAGCATAAGGATCGAAGAACTTCATAATTTGTAAAATTATACTTTATAAATCTTGAACATTCTACATTGAATATTAGCATTACTATACACATAAATTTCCATACATATATCCAAAAAATTACATTTAGCGATAGTCATTTATCTTTAAATTGAATCTACGTGATTAATATAAAGCGGTGATGAACTTTGTAAATATATTACTTGAAAAGAAACACCGAAATTACTAATCCGATTATTAAAATCGTTTTCCTAAAAACCTATTTTATTCAATTTTATATTGCAAGTAGCGGATTCCCGCCCGCTTTATAAAGTGATAAAGGGTCAATTAAACCCAAAAAAAGAGTAACCTAGAACCATGTATGAAATGACGTGATAGTACCTCAAGAAAGCTGTATTTTCATTATACATATATACATGTATATATAGATAAATTAACACTAACGATGTCGTGCACAGTTGCTAGTCGTGTCTCTTACACGTGAATTTGTTAGCTTAAATTAATAAAATGGACTACTATTAATATTGTTTTTATATCCAAAATAAATATTGATATATTATATAGCATACGATCATTGATGTATATAAAAACCCAAAAAGCACACTCAACGTATTAAAAACCTCCGCATAAAATATGGGCACAACTGAAAATTATGCATTCCTTTCAATTAGTCTCGCGTCGCTTGGTCCTTGTAAAAACAACTTTAAGTCATTCAGGTAAGGTTGAATTTGCAAAATCATTAGTTTGTCGCATAACTATAACCGCGTATGTATATTGGGGAGTTTATGCGAACAGTTCTGAGCGCTACTTTTATGCGAGACTGCGCGTCTTCTAAATTTCCATACATATATCCAAAAAATTACATTTAGCGATAGTCATTTATCTTTAAATTGAATCTACGTGATTAATATAAAGCGGTGATGAACTTTGTAAATATATTACTTGAAAAGAAACACCGAAATTACTAATCCGATTATTAAAATCGTTTTCCTAAAAACCTATTTTATTCAATTTTATATTGCAAGTAGCGGATTCCCGCCCGCTTTATAAAGTGATAAAGGGTCAATTAAACCCAAAAAAAGAGTAACCTAGAACCATGTATGAAATGACGTGATAGTACCTCAAGAAAGCTGTATTTTCATTATACATATATACATGTATATATAGATAAATTAACACTAACGATGTCGTGCACAGTTGCTAGTCGTGTCTCTTACACGTGAATTTGTTAGCTTAAATTAATAAAATGGACTACTATTAATATTGTTTTTATATCCAAAATAAATATTGATATATTATATAGCATACGATCATTGATGTATATAAAAACCCAAAAAGCACACTCAACGTATTAAAAACCTCCGCATAAAATATGGGCACAACTGAAAATTATGCATTCCTTTCAATTAGTCTCGCGTCGCTTGGTCCTTGTAAAAACAACTTTAAGTCATTCAGGTAAGGTTGAATTTGCAAAATCATTAGTTTGTCGCATAACTATAACCGCGTATGTATATTGGGGAGTTTATGCGAACAGTTCTGAGCGCTACTTTTATGCGAGACTGCGCGTCTTCTTGGGTTTTTTGAAGTTATACTTCTTTTGGCGCGTTAAGGAAAAATGATGAGAGTAAATTTTTACGATGCGCGCGCACACTGTCACGAAAAACCGACACCTGTAGTTAGCTATACTCAACATTTTGTTTCTTTGTATTTGTTATTTGTATTTCTTTGTATTTATTTTTGTTAGTGTCGTCTTTTCAACAAACGTAGAATAAGTAATAAAAAGTATAACTTCTAAGGCGTGTACGTAAGTAAACACATACTTTTTATATGTCAATTCATACACTTTATTTATGTGATAGGTTTTGAACGTTAAAACGTAATATTTTAATACACATATAAGTTCGTGATATCGACTGATTAATATAAACTTGATATAGAGTACCCGAGGTCCATTTTAAGGGTACTAAACAATAACATGCACTTAGAGTGTACCATCTGTGCACAATGGAATAATGTACTGCATTCATTCCCTTCGTTTAAAAATGACGGTGATTTGTATTAGTTATTATAGACATATGTACATTTCGACACGGCATATGTTTTTCAGTTTTTCTTATATATGTGTATTCGGATTATCCATAATTGATTTAACAATTAATATTACGGGTACTAGTCCAATTATCGAACTTTGGCCATAGACAAAAAAAAGTTTTATTGAGAGCACTAGACCTCGTCAAGCTGCTAAGGAAAAACATGAAGAAAATCGGATGACGAATAGAGGAGGGAAATGTTCTCAACTGTTCTTCCACTGCCGATTTATGAGACAAATAACTTAAGTCCTGTATTTTAACTTGTGCTATGAACATGTTAGAAGTATACTAAAAAATATTCTTATACAAGAACAATCACTAGTTAAATGATATATGCAAGAATAAATAATTATTGTTAGTGTCGTCTTTTCAACAAACGTAGAATAAGTAATAAAAAGTATAACTTCTAAGGCGTGTACATAAGTAAAGACATACTTTTTTATATGTCAATTCATACAATTTATATATGTGAAAGGTTTTGAACGTTAAAACTTAATATTTTAATACACATATTAGTTCGTGATATCGACTGATTAATATAAACTTGATATAGAGTACCCGAGGTCCATTTTAAGGGTACTAAACAATAACATGCACTTAGAGTGTACCATCTGTGCACAATGGAATAATGTACTGCATTCATTCCCTTCGTTTAAATATGACGGTGATTTGTATTAGTTATTATAGACATATGTACATTTCGACACGGCATATGTTTTTCAGTTTTTCTTATATATGTGTATTCGGATTATCCATAATTGATTTAACAATTAATATTACGGGTACTAGTCCAATTATCGAACTTTGGCCATAGACAAAAAAAAGTTTTATTGAGAGCACTAGACCTCGTCAAGCTGCTAAGGAAAAACATGAAGAAAATCGGATGACGAATAGAGGAGGGAAATGTTCTCAACTGTTCTTCCACTGCCGATTTATGAGACAAATAACTTAAGTCCTGTATTTTAACTTGTGCTATGAACATGTTAGAAGTATACTAAAATATATTCTTATACAAGAACAATCACTAGTTAAATGATATATGCAAGAATAAATAAAAAAATGTATCTTGTGATTTTTTTTTTATTTAGTTATATTATGCGTACACATTATAGAATTCCTTAAATTATCTTAAGGACCAAGAATGCTCTTATTTGCTTTTGATAAAATAAAGTCAATTCTAAAAATAATTATTTTGCTTACGTTAATAAGTCCTACACAGTGACGTATGTAGCAGCTCACAAACATACCCTTGACCCGGCAAATTAAAAATATTTTGTCCCTGTTAAAAATATTTCTAAATTTATATTAATTATCATAATAATATAATATATTATATACACATATAAAAACTGTAACGTAGTGGCTCTAAATTATATTTTTATCGTTTCTGGCTGCACCGTAATAATTTAACGGGTATATTTTCATCTAATTTCATAGCTTTTCATAATTACGGCGCCTGCGTAACACTTATGCTTGACCGCATTTTAAACGCATAATTTCACATCGAAAATAGTTACTATAAAAACGTATCTAAATATTCTATTTTCGTTTCGAAATTTGCACACGTTTCTCGTTGGGAGTCACCCTTACCTACTTCCTATACAATCGAAATACAATTCGAACCTATTGTTTAGGTGCAAGCAATCACTTGTTCTTCTCTACACCACAAAAACTGTTCACAAACTAGATTGTATGAACAAAAATATGCTTCATTTTAAATTAATTTATATTTAGCAATTCCATAGTTCATTAATAATATACTGAATGATCGAACGACCAAAGAGTTATTAATTTTACATTGTTTTCTATACATTCCGTATGCTACACGCTACCCAACCGCTTCGCTTTGCATTAAATAAACGTTTAATAAAAAAAGTTACAGTACGTCAGTGGAATCCAAAAATCTAGTAGCCTAGAACAAAACTAAGATTTCGGATGGAATGGTCAAAGCCCTATGTCGATACGTTTAGTAATTTTGATATGACTCAAAAGCACTGTATTTTCATTATAGATATAATAGTTTCGTTTATAGCTTATAAAAATAGATAAATTTAATTTTTTGGCGGTTAAAACTGTCCCTAAATCCGGGACTGGCAAGATGTTAATTGGTTGATCGTAAAGTGTTAAAACTTGTGCCGGGTTATTAAGGAAACATTCTGCGCCATCTACTACTGATGCAAAGCTTCGGTTCTCGTACAACCATTATTCCAGTCCGAAGGATGTGGTTGGCATCACACCATTGTATACGATACAGGAGTAACAACTTATTACTGATTGGTCCCATTTAGGACTGCCCTCATATTTAGTTATAATTAATGGCGTTATAATTAATTACCTTTTTTTTATGTCATAGGATTTTACATTGTTTTCTATACATTCTGTATGCTACACGCTACCCAACCGCTTCGCTTTGTATTAAATAAACGTTTAATAAAAAAAGTTACAGTACGTCAGTGGAATCCAAAAATCTAGTAGCCTAGAACAAAACTAAGATTTCGGATGGAATGGTCAAAGCCCTATGTCGATACGTTTAGTAATTTTGATATGACTCAAAAGCACTGTATTTTCATTATAGATATAATAGTTTCGTTTATAGCTTATAGAAATAGATAAATTTAATTTTTTGGCGTTTAAAATCGTCCCTAAATCTGGGGCTGCCAAGATGTTAATTTGGTTTGATCGGGAAGCTTTAGAACTTGTACCAGGTTACTAAAAAAACATCACCGCATCTTCTACTTTTGCTGCAAAGCTTCAGTTCTTGCACAACTATTGTTCCAATTCGAAGGACGTGGTTGGCATCACGCTATGGTATACGATACAGGAGTAACAACTTATTACTGATTGGTCCCAGTTAGGACTACCCTCATATTTGGTTATAATTAATGGCGTTACAATTAATTACCTATTTGCTACTGCACAGATCAAAAAATAGTGACTTAGTATTATTATGAAACTTTTACAACAGATGCCTACCAGGATAATGACGATTATAATAAATACCTTCATACAAGAAGATTGTATTTATCCATTCCAGGCCAATAAATGAAGGCAAGGGAAAACAGAAGATGCGGCAAGGGAAAACTGTGCGGTTAAATATAAACGCAAGAGAGAGGCGACGCATGCACGATCTGGTAAGCAGTGACCAATTTCTAAGTAGGCTACGGCAGCAAATATTCGTAGGCGTTAGTTTTTTCCACTGCCACTAAAAATTGCGTGTTAACGTCGCCGAGTTTTATTTATAATATATATATGCAACAAAAACCTTGAATATTAAAACCTTTTATTGCGTATTTTTAGATTTTTAGATATGACATGCTACGTGTGCGAATTTGCATTTTACGTAATATACATTAAAAAAATATCTGTATCTTCTTCTTCTTACCCTTATCCCACCTAAGTAGGGTCGGTACAACATGTTTGTCATGTTGTGGTATATGATTTGGCTTAATTTTTACGATCGGCCGCCTGCCTGACATCAACCCTCCTTGGGATTATTTTGTTGTACCACTATATGTTTATTATATATAGTTACGAAGTCTGATAGGATCTTTTAGCTTTACAATTTTTCTTTAGGCTTTAGCTTTGGTAGGCTATTTATATTTTCTCTTTCTGCAAACTTTAGACTTCCCGACGACAGAATTTTCGGTTTTTTTTTTATATCTGTATCATAAGATCGATATTGCAGATTTACATTAACTTTATTTTTGTTTTATTAATATGTAATACCTTCCCTCGGGAAGAGGCTTGTGGCCCTGCAGTGGGTCTCCTTACAGGCTGAATTTATTATTATTTTAATACGTAATTGTTGATCTCTATTTCATTTTATTTCAATTAAAGGATATCTTAAGGATTCTCACTCTATAGTTATGGATTAATTTAATATACAACTTTATTGATAATGCATGAACTTAATAATAATCCATATATACCAATATTTGCTATTTACTTTAGAGGCTTAATAAGAAGAGTTTTGGCAATAATTAATTTATATAAGGATTATCTATTAGCTCACGTTAGACTATAATTTAATCGATGTCAGTAAGCCACATTTGGTCAAAGAATACGATCATGCCAAATCTGAAGCAGGGAATAATTAAATGCTAATGCCGGATCAAGAAGATAATGGGAGAAATAATAAGAATATGGTTACAGCTATACGAGATAAAAATGATTACTTATAGAGCGAGGATTGGCTGTTGGTTATTTTTCTTTCTATCATTTTAATAACCGTTCACAGTTGAAAAGTATATTAGAGTTAATGTATGAGTGAACGTGTACATGATTGGTTTGTGAGAGTACTATGGCTACACCTATTTATGCCGTAGCACTTCTGTATTAATGTTGTACTCTGGTTGCAAAAATTTAATCGGTGTAAGTGCTCCAAATCTGTTGTTAGGAGTAGGAACTTTTATTACTAAACTCAGAAGTGTAATGTAGTATTATGGTTTGAAAAGTGTACTTGGTGTAAGTGCTCCAAATCTGTTGTTAGGAGTAGGAACTTTTATTACTAAACTCAGAAGTGTAATGTAGTATTATGGTTTGAAAAGTGTACTTGGTGTAAGTGCTCCAAATCTGTTGTTAGGAGTAGGAACTTTTATTACTAAACTCAGAAGTGTAATGTAGTATTATGGTTTGAAAAGTGTACTTGGTGTAAGTGCTCCAAATCTGTTGTTAGGAGTAGGAACTTTTATTACTAAACTCAGAAGTGTAATGTAGTATTATGGTTTGAAAAGTGTACTTGGTGTAAGTGCTCCAAATCTGTTGTTAGGAGTAGGAACTTTTATTACTAAACTCAGAAGTGTAATGTAGTATTATGGTTTGAAAAGTGTACTTGGTGTAAGTGCTCCAAATCTGTTGTTAGGAGTAGGAACTTTTATTACTAAACTCAGAAGTGTAATGTAGTATTATGGTTTGAAAAGTGTACTTGGTGTAAGTGCTCCAAATCTGTTGTTAGGAGTAGGAACTTTTATTACTAAACTCAGAAGTGTAATGTAGTATTATGGTTTGAAAAGTGTACTTGGTGTAAGTGCTCCAAATCTGTTGTTAGGAGTAGGAACTTTTATTACTAAACTCAGAAGTGTAATGTAGTATTATGGTTTGAAAAGTGTACTTGGTGTAAGTGCTCCAAATCTGTTGTTAGGACTAGGAACTTTTATTACTAAACTCAGAACTGTAATGTAGTATTATGGTTTGAAAAGTGTACTTGGTGTAAGTGCTCCAAATCTGTTGTTAGGAGTAGGAACTTTTATTACTAAACTCAGAACTGTAATATAGTATGATGGTTTTAAAAGTGTACTTGGTGTAAGTGCTCCAAATCTGTTGTCAGGAGTAGCGACCATTATTACTAACCTTAGAATGGTAGTCTTTTTGTAGTTGATTACATATCTACATATGATACAGTACAACCGCACTAAAATGGGCTGCATACTAATGCACTTATACAAAATGGTGTCTGAGCATTCACTTTTGAGTCACTGTCGATTTCAAATAAATCCAAATACTATAAATGGAACTTCCTATATACCACAAATTGCAGTCACCTCCACGTCGAGCGATTAAAATACGCACACGTTTTACGTTATGTTAGCGTCACTATTGTATTTAAAGTATTTCATAAATAGAAATAGTTAAATCGGGTCGTGTACATAAAATAGCTATTCCGAGAAATGTTTGTACCAAAGGATTACATATACGTAACATTCCTTTGACGTGATTTCAGAACGATGCTTTGGATGAACTACGTGGGGTGATACCGTATGCTCACTCGCCTTCAGTCCGCAAGCTGTCGAAGATAGCTACTCTTCTTCTGGCAAAAAACTATATCATGATGCAGGCGAGCGCTTTGGAGGAGTTAAGGAGGTAACACAAGCAAAATACTTAAAAACTTCTCAAAAATAAATTGAGGTTATAAATATAAATATGCAATTTTTATTAACTATATCTATTTATGTTTAAGCTCATTAAAAACCTTTCAAATATAAAATTGTTTTATGGTTACGTTACATTTTGTAAGTTTTTTCCTATGTCACTCTACTTACCGTGGAACAGCACAATTAGAGTGAATTATATTTGTAATATACTTTCTATGTTAGTAGCGCTGAATCGCTCAGTTCGATAGTACAACATAATTTTATAACATACTAGCGGGCACGGTGGACGTTATCCCGTCCTAATAATAAAAAGAAACCTAATTATATATCTAAAACTTCCTCATAAATCACTTCATGTATTGGTGAAGTCCGCATGAAAATCCGTTCAGTAGTTTTTGACTTTATCGCAAACAGACAGACAGACTGGCAGAGGACTTTGTTTTATAATATATAGTGATTAATAAAATATTTTTTATCTGACAAACAAGCTTTGTTCTTACAAAAGCTTACCGAAGCATTTGTAACGCAAGGGATTGTTCCTCATCCCTACAATTGTCGTATAACTTATAATTTACATGGACCTTAGATGGTGTTGTTAGTGTCCATAGACGGTGGTGATCACTTAACATCAGGTGACCCACATGTTCGTTTGCTACCAACGACATAAAAAAAAATTCATGATAATATGAATATATTGACTAAGTCTCAAAATTATAACCTTACAGGCTCGTAGCGTACCTGCAAGGAACTGCCACGGCCGCGGGTATCGTCCAACCACCAGGCTTCGACCTGACCGGTTTCCCGGCCGCAGCTAAACTGCTGCAGCAACCTGTTCCTGGCCCACCAGCCCCACCAGAACCACCCTCTTGAGACCCGCCAATCAAAATAGAGCCCTAGGCATTACTATTCTAGTCAAACTTAATATTAGTATTAATTATTTCTTAGTAGTAAGCACAGAAAAGTAATTTTATGTGTTTACTTAGTCCAGTAAGTTAATAAAACGATTTAAATATAATAACAAGTAAGATATATTTATTAAAAAGATTAAATGTTGGTAGGAAACACACAAACTGAATAAATAACTTATTTTTTCCAATTTCAATCAAACAAAACTGATGAGGTAATAAAAGCTTCTGAAAAATCATCATATTACTCAGATTGTAACATTATAACGTAATTAATCTGCCAAAGGATATTCCCTTCTATATAAGTAATGTATTATGAAATTGTTTGACAGGAAGCTTTGAACGCAATACGTAACAACATTCGAACAACAACATAATACTTTACCTACTATGTAAAATTACATACATCGATATTATTATACATCATGACGTCATAGATATATCGAATCGGAATGTTGATAAGACAAATAGGAATTTACGTTGTAGTACTATCGCACAGTACATTTCAAATACGTCATTGAAAAATTAATGTCAAGAACAATAAAAAAAAACAAATGAAAATACAGTGTAATTATCGTCAAAGACCTTAATCACTATCATCCGCTCGTAACGCAGAACTCTGTCCGAATATTTTTTATCCCTTTTAAGCAGAACATCACGTCTTATAGATTGAGGTTGGCTTAAACTTAACTTATATATATTCTTTACATTAACATCATTATTAACACTGCTATTAAAAATTTACATAACAAAATTATAGTATCTCAAGTTTTTTTCTGAAAACTGTAAACGAATGGTATATATATATATATATATACATTTTGATTTAATTCTCTCGTAAAATGTAGCGTTTATAAGTAAGTACTTTCTATATTTATTATTCGTTTGAGAGTTTCTCGTGTCCATAGAATTACGGATAATTTAGGGATTAATACAGTTTTAGTATAAGTAGAATACATGAACTAAATTAAAAATTAGATAACTTCAATTTCTTAAATATTTAATAGACTAGGTTTATATAATTATTAGGAACTTTTATTACTAAACTCAGAAGTGTAATGTAGTATTATGGTTTGAAAAGTGTACTTGGTGTAAGTGCTCCAAATCTGTTGTTAGGAGTAGGAACTTTTATTACTAAACTCAGAAGTGTAATGTAGTATTATGGTTTGAAAAGTGTACTTGGTGTAAGTGCTCCAAATCTGTTGTTAGGAGTAGGAACTTTTATTACTAAACTCAGAAGTGTAATGTAGTATTATGGTTTGAAAAGTGTACTTGGTGTAAGTGCTCCAAATCTGTTGTTAGGAGTAGGAACTTTTATTACTAAACTCAGAAGTGTAATGTAGTATTATGGTTTGAAAAGTGTACTTGGTGTAAGTGCTCCAAATCTGTTGTTAGGAGTAGGAACTTTTATTACTAAACTCAGAAGTGTAATGTAGTATTATGGTTTGAAAAGTGTACTTGGTGTAAGTGCTCCAAATCTGTTGTTAGGAGTAGGAACTTTTATTACTAAACTCAGAAGTGTAATGTAGTATTATGGTTTGAAAAGTGTACTTGGTGTAAGTGCTCCAAATCTGTTGTTAGGAGTAGGAACTTTTATTACTAAACTCAGAAGTGTAATGTAGTATTATGGTTTGAAAAGTGTACTTGGTGTAAGTGCTCCAAATCTGTTGTTAGGAGTAGGAACTTTTATTACTAAACTCAGAAGTGTAATGTAGTATTATGGTTTGAAAAGTGTACTTGGTGTAAGTGCTCCAAATCTGTTGTTAGGAGTAGGAACTTTTATTACTAAACTCAGAAGTGTAATGTAGTATTATGGTTTGAAAAGTGTACTTGGTGTAAGTGCTCCAAATCTGTTGTTAGGAGTAGGAACTTTTATTACTAAACTCAGAAGTGTAATGTAGTATTATGGTTTGAAAAGTGTACTTGGTGTAAGTGCTCCAAATCTGTTGTTAGGAGTAGGAACTTTTATTACTAAACTCAGAAGTGTAATGTAGTATTATGGTTTGAAAAGTGTACTTGGTGTAAGTGCTCCAAATCTGTTGTTAGGAGTAGGAACTTTTATTACTAAACTCAGAAGTGTAATGTAGTATTATGGTTTGAAAAGTGTACTTGGTGTAAGTGCTCCAAATCTGTTGTTAGGAGTAGGAACTTTTATTACTAAACTCAGAAGTGTAATGTAGTATTATGGTTTGAAAAGTGTACTTGGTGTAAGTGCTCCAAATCTGTTGTTAGGAGTAGGAACTTTTATTACTAAACTCAGAAGTGTAATGTAGTATTATGGTTTGAAAAGTGTACTTGGTGTAAGTGCTCCAAATCTGTTGTTAGGAGTAGGAACTTTTATTACTAAACTCAGAAGTGTAATGTAGTATTATGGTTTGAAAAGTGTACTTGGTGTAAGTGCTCCAAATCTGTTGTTAGGAGTAGGAACTTTTATTACTAAACTCAGAACTGTAATGTAGTATTATGGTTTGAAAAGTGTACTTGGTGTAAGTGCTCCAAATCTGTTGTTAGGAGTAGGAACTTTTATTACTAAACTCAGAAGTGTAATGTAGTATTATGGTTTGAAAAGTGTACTTGGTGTAAGTGCTCCAAATCTGTTGTTAGGAGTAGGAACTTTTATTACTAAACTCAGAAGTGTAATGTAGTATTATGGTTTGAAAAGTGTACTTGGTGTAAGTGCTCCAAATCTGTTGTTAGGAGTAGGAACTTTTATTACTAAACTCAGAAGTGTAATGTAGTATTATGGTTTGAAAAGTGTACTTGGTGTAAGTGCTCCAAATCTGTTGTTAGGAGTAGGAACTTTTATTACTAAACTCAGAAGTGTAATGTAGTATTATGGTTTGAAAAGTGTACTTGGTGTAAGTGCTCCAAATCTGTTGTTAGGAGTAGGAACTTTTATTACTAAACTCAGAAGTGTAATGTAGTATTATGGTTTGAAAAGTGTACTTGGTGTAAGTGCTCCAAATCTGTTGTTAGGAGTAGGAACTTTTATTACTAAACTCAGAAGTGTAATGTAGTATTATGGTTTGAAAAGTGTACTTGGTGTAAGTGCTCCAAATCTGTTGTTAGGAGTAGGAACTTTTATTACTAAACTCAGAAGTGTAATGTAGTATTATGGTTTGAAAAGTGTACTTGGTGTAAGTGCTCCAAATCTGTTGTTAGGAGTAGGAACTTTTATTACTAAACTCAGAAGTGTAATGTAGTATTATGGTTTGAAAAGTGTACTTGGTGTAAGTGCTCCAAATCTGTTGTTAGGAGTAGGAACTTTTATTACTAAACTCAGAAGTGTAATGTAGTATTATGGTTTGAAAAGTGTACTTGGTGTAAGTGCTCCAAATCTGTTGTTAGGAGTAGGAACTTTTATTACTAAACTCAGAAGTGTAATGTAGTATTATGGTTTGAAAAGTGTACTTGGTGTAAGTGCTCCAAATCTGTTGTTAGGAGTAGGAACTTTTATTACTAAACTCAGAAGTGTAATGTAGTATTATGGTTTGAAAAGTGTACTTGGTGTAAGTGCTCCAAATCTGTTGTCAGGAGTAGCGACCATTATTACTAACCTTAGAATGGTAGTCTTTTTGTAGTTGATTACATATCTACATATGATACAGTACAACCGCACTAAAATGGGCTGCATACTAATGCACTTATACAAAATGGTGTCTGAGCATTTCACTTTTGAGTCACTGTCGATTTCAAATAAATCCAAATACTATAAATGGAACTTCCTATATACCACAAATTGCAGTCGCCTCCACGTCGTGCGATTAAAATACGCACACGTTTTACGTTATGTTAGCGTCACTATTGTATTTAAAGTATTTCATAAATAGAAATAGTTAAATCGGGTCGTGTACATAAAATAGCTATTCCGAGAAATGTTTGTACCAAAGGATTACATATACGTAACATTCCTTTGACGTGATTTCAGAACGATGCTTTGGATGAACTACGTGGGGTGATACCGTATGCTCACTCGCCTTCAGTCCGCAAGCTGTCGAAGATAGCTACTCTTCTTCTGGCAAAAAACTATATCATGATGCAGGCGAGCGCTTTGGAGGAGTTAAGGAGGTAACACAAGCAAAATACTTAAAAACTTCTCAAAAATAAATTGAGGTTATAAATATAAATATGCAATTTTTATTAACTATATCTATTTATGTTTAAGCTCATTAAAAACCTTTCAAATATAAAATTGTTTTATGGTTACGTACATTTTGTAAGTTTTATTCCTATGTCACTCTACTTACCGTGGAACAGCACAATTAAAGTGAATTATATTTGTAATATACTTTCTATGTTAGTAGCGCTGAATCGCTCAGTTCGATAGTACAACATAATTTTATAACATACTAGCGGGCACGGTGGACGTTATCCCGTCCTAATAATAAAAAGAAACCTAATTATATATCTAAAACTTCCTCATAAATCACTTCATGTATTGGTGAAGTCCGCATGAAAATCCGTTCAGTAGTTTTTGACTTTATCGCAAACAGACAGACAGACTGGCAGAGGACTTTGTTTTATAATATATAGTGATTAATAAAATATTTTTTATCTGACAAACAAGCTTTGTTCTTACAAAAGCTTACCGAAGCATTTGTAACGCAAGGGATTGTTCCTCATCCCTACAATTGTCGTATAACTTATAATTTACATGGACCTTAGATGGTGTTGTTAGTGCCCATGGACGGTGGTGATCACTTAACATCAGGTGACCCACATGTTCGTTTGCTACCAATGACATAATAAAAAAAAATTCATGATAATATGAATATATTGACTAAGTCTCAAAATTATAACCTTACAGGCTCGTAGCGTACCTGCAAGGAACTGCCACGGCCGCGGGTATCGTCCAACCACCAGGCTTCGACCTGACCGGTTTCCCGGCCGCAGCTAAACTGCTGCAGCAACCTGTTCCTGGCCCACCAGCCCCACCAGAACCACCCTCTTGAGACCCGCCAATCAAAATAGAGCCCTAGGCATTACTATTCTAGTCAAACTTAATATTAGTATTAATTATTTCTTAGTAGTAAGCACAGAAAAGTAATTTTATGTGTTTACTTAGTCCAGTAAGTTAATAAAACGATTTAAATATAATAACAAGTAAGATATATTTATTAAAAAGATTAAATGTTGGTAGGAAACACACAAACTGAATAAATAACTTCTTTTTGCCAATTTCCAATTTCTATCAAACAAAACGGACGAGATAACAAGTTTTGATGAAATAAGGACTAAAGACATTAACGTGGAAAATGTGTGTTAGGAAAATCGTTTTCGGGCTTCTGAAAGATCATCATTATTACTCAGATTGTAACATTATAACGTAATTAATCTGCCAAAGGATATTCACCTCTATATAAGTAATGTATTATGAAATTGTTTGACAGGAAGCTTTGAACGCAATACGTAACAACATTCGAACAACAACATAATACTTTACCTACTATGTAAAGTTACATACATCGATATTATTATACATCATGACGTCATATATATATCGAATCGCAATGTTGATAAGACAAATGGGAATTTACGTTGTAGTACTATCGCACAGTACATTTCAAATACGTCATTGAAAAATTAATGTCAAGAGCAAAAAAAATAACAAATAAAAATACAGTGTAATTATCGTCAAAGACCTTAATCACTATCATCCGCTCGTAACGCAGAACTTTGTCCGAATATTTTTTTATCCCTTTTAAGCAGAACATCACGTCTTATAGATTGAGGTTGGCTTAAACTTAATTTATATAGAATAAAGTAGAACAAATAACAGATCTATTGTATTCTTTACATTAATATCATTATTAACAATGCTATTAAAAATTGACATAACAAAATTATAGTATCTCAAGTTTTTTTCTGAAAATTGTAAACGAATGGTATATTCCATACATTTTGATTTAATTCTCTCGTAAAATGTAGTGTTTATAAGTAAGTACTTTCTGTATTTATTGTTCGTTTGAGAGTTGCTCGTGTCCATAGAATTACGGATAATTTAGGGATTAATACAGTTTTAGTATAAGTAGAATACATGAACTAAATTAAAAATTAGATAACTTCAATTTCTTAAATATTTAATAGACTAGGTTTATATAATTATGTGAGTAAATTGACATTTTTTCCTTCCATGTATTCATGTTTGTATGTATTTTAACAAAATATACTCTATATAGTTACGGAATATTCAAAGTCTTGTGATTAACCAAAGAGGTGTATAATTATTTAAATTATTACGATTATGTATGCTTTACTTTACCTATAGATATATAATAAATACTATTTTATTTCTATAAAAATATGATACAATTTTAAGTGGGGTTCTTATTACCTAGAAGGTAATAAAACAAGGAATTAATTAAAACTTATTACATTAAGTATCGTATGTGTTGTGAGAGAATGAATATTTCAATATATAGAATCAAAACAGTAATGAACAAGGCACTCATCACAGAAACGTCATAATTTCAGTTGGGCATTTTTAATTAAATAATAACAGAATGGCTCTGCATTATTTCTGTTTCACCAAATAGGATGAAGGGGGTTTAAATAGTCTTTATTGTAGATATACATATAAACCAATTAAAAATATACACTAAAAAAAACATGCAATACACTACAAGCGCGATCGTTAAGTTATTACCTGAGTACTGTAACGACTCAATATAAGCGATCCTGAATTATATGACATATGAAATGCTAAAGAGAAAAACTGGCTATTTATTTATTTTTATTTTTGATATTTTGTAGTTTATGACGACAAAAGTACTAATTTCATCTTTTCGATGACGTGCAATAATTGAGTCAACGTCAAAGTAAAGATAGGTAATTCAAGCATTTTCATTACCTTAAAATGATTTATTTATCTTTTTGTCGAATTTGGCTATAGTATTCCTTTCAGAGTAACCTATATCTATTTAGTCTTGGCAGTCGGATCAGTATGAGATGAGATAAAAAAGGAATGTATACTCGTATATTACTAGAGCTAAAAATGCCAAAATAAGGTATGTGGCAACTCGATGGCATGTCAAGCAAGTTTAGCCGTCAAAAGGTTATTTATTATAGGGCGGATCTATATGTGAACGATGGTGATGTCTGGAATTGCCACCTCTCTCTATACATTCACTAAACACGATTTTCCCTTTAGCCCTTCATATGTATTTTCTTAAAGATTAAATGTTACGATTTTCGGATTACACTAATGTAAGAACATTTAAAATTTATTCTTGTTTCGTAACCAGAAAAGTGTCACAAAGCTAATGCAAAATAACATCAACAAGTACTCCATGAGGCTCACAATTTTTTATTATTTAAAACTAACCATAGTACATTACACAATCGCTATACGTTTAAATTTAATAGAAATAACGGGATTAAAACATTCGTTTCTAAAATGAATAATCACGTGCTCCTATTGAACTTCATTTAGCGTGATTTTAAAGATTCCATTATTTAAAGATAATATGCAGAATATCAGGTAATGTCTTTTAGTGGAGATATTATTATTTAATTAACATGTCGATATATGGGAGTACGTTTTCTCTGAAATGAAAATTAAGTAAAAAATTACACTACAATTTATTTAAGTCGACATTTTTAGATGTATTTTGTAATAATCAATTATTTAGCTTTTAATGTACTAATTTATGAATGTAAGGTAGGATAATCTCGCTGTGAAAACACAGGGGACTGTGAATCTACGTGCCAAAATCTTAAATAAATAGTAACTTAAACAGATTAAGTAGTAAATGTGTGTATTTATATTTAGAAATAACTTACTGACGTAAATAATGTTTCTGCTCATAGTTGTCTTATCTAATGCGTAGTTATATTAGCTGTTATTTATTTAAAAAGTTACCTTTTAACTAATATCGTGTAGTGTAGAATATAAGTGATATAATAAGCTTTTAAAATTTAGTAATCTAAATATGTGAAATATATTCTATATACATTCTCCAGGCATTTATTCAACATTTCTCATGCTCTCAATATTCTTCAATGAATCCTATATTGAACAAAGTCACGTTAAAATTATTAAATAGTTCAACAGGCTTGAACTCAAATCCAGCTCAATTATACATACAAGTAGTCGTTCAATGGCAGGCTTTTGCCCATAATCTATTAATGTTTAATATTAAAGGAAAAAAAAGTGTGTGTGTACTTATGTACACGCGTTAGAAGTTATACTTCTTTGGCGTAACAAGATAAAAATCTTTTAAATTTTTTTGTTAAAAGAAGTATAACTTCAAAATCAAACTTTTCAATTTTTTTTCGTGATAACAATATCTAAAGCTCGTCAACATCTCTACTAAATATAAAAAGGTATGAAAATCAGATGAGAAACAGGTAGAAAATAATCTGAATATCCTACAACTTTGATTATATATGTTCTATTAGACATCTAGTTTGGAATTAAATTTCATTTATATTTTTAACACTTGGTTGTGTTCAGAAAATAAAGGACGCCGACTTCATAATGTTCAGAGTATTGACGATGCAATTTGCACTATCTGAGTTCTAATAAAGGGTAAAAGAGATACATATAATAATATGTTTCCATTGTGTCTTTTATATTCATTATTATTTTACATGTATTTTACAAGATTTGTGCTATTTTTGAAGTAAAACTTTTAATGGAAGCTCTTTGAAATTCTGGTCGGCAACCTTTTTGTCTGACGAAAAGTGGTGGGGGTAAACACTGTTTCGGGTAGAGTGTTGAAAACACCAGAGCTCGCCGTATCACCGAAGTTAAGTAACATCGGGCTCGGTCAGTACTTGGATGAGTGACCGCTTGTGAACACCGCGTGACGTTGACTTTTTGTTGTATTTTTTAAATTAAAATGTTTTTAATATAAAAGGTTCACTTCTATCAGGTGGCTTTACAATACGACCTTTTTTGTATATTTTAAGATATTTTTTCAAAACCAATTTTTATTCTATCAAATTGAATGGTGATTAATTATTAATTGAGTATGGTGTTGCTGTTGCCACAAGTGTCATAGAAAACATATTATAATCAAGTACCTACTATTCTAAATCAATTCCCTTAGTATGTTTTACATATATAAAAGAATAACTGATTTAATGAGTGACGGAGAAATGGAGGAATTTCATATAAACTTTCATCCCCTTTTTGATCACTTAAGGGGTTGAATTTCCAAAAAATTCTTTCTTAGTGCTCACCTACAGTGTAAAAGGTACCCGCATGCACTTTTTACAGTGGTTTGGACCGAGCTTTGATATGTAAGTCAGTCACTCAGTTATTCCTTTATATATATTGATTATATGCCTATCAGTCACTCAGTTATTCATATTGATTACATGCCTAATTATCTGTCTACAAAAATACATATAAATTACCGCATGTAAATGACAATTTTAGATAAAAATAAATCGGTTCTTGATCTTGTTATAAACTAAATCGCTTTGCTCATCCATGATCGTGATATACTTTTGTATAATTTATTCTATGCTCATCTATATAAGCGTATTGTATCTTAAATTATTATATATTAGTATACATAAATGTAAATAATATATCTCATTACAATGGTGTCACTGTGTTTTTGCCTTTATAATATAACTAGCGACAGAAAAATGTACTCATAATAAAGCCATGTTGTGATCTGAATCAGAAACATCGTTTTAATAAATTTGTCAAAATTAAAATAAAAAATACTTTATTCAGTATAGGCTCTAAGAACGCGCTTATAAACTTCAAAATTACCACCAGTTTCGGAAAACAACCCAGTCACCAAGAAAGACACTCGATCAGGTTTTTCTTTTTAAAATATATATGTAAATATATTAAAAATACATTAACGTTATAATCGTGTTTAGTGAATGTATAGAGAGAGGTGGCAATTCCAGACATCACCATCGTTCACATATAGATCCACCCTATAATAAAATAGCCTTTTGACGCCAAAACTTGCTGGACATGGCATCGAGTTGTCACATACCTTATTTTGGCATTTTTAGCTCTAGTAATGTTCCTTTTTTATCTCAACCCATACTGATCCGACTGCCAATACTAAATAGATATAGGTTACTCTTAAAGGAATACTATAGCCAAATTCGACAAAAATGTAAATAAATCATTTTAAGGTAATGAAAATGCTCGAATTACCTATCTTGACTTTATCGTTGACTCAATTATTGCACGTCATCGAAAAGTAATTTACTGCATATAGATAACGAGTCATGTATCTCGGATATTATAGTGTTGATACCAAAAATCCGGTATTTTAATTGTCTTTATGATATGTTGATAGATAGATTCAATGTATTATTTATTCTATCTTTATATATAAATTTCTTCTGTACTTGTGTATGTCACTGAACTCCTCCTTAACGGCTGGACCGATTTTGATGATTTTTTTGTGCGTGTTGCAGTGGATCCGAAAATGGTTTAGATTCACAATTGGACCAGGTGGCGCTACGGTTGAATTTCCGGTTGAAGTCCCTGGCCAAAATATTAGACGAACCGTTGTTTTTTTTTACAAAATACATGTTTTCGACGAAGTTTATAAACAGTTGTGTTATATTTAAAGGTTGATTAGTATTTATTTCATGAACTTTTACTCAGGAGATGAATTTAAATCGAAATTGAATTGAACTGAAATTTGAATGAATTTATACATGAAAAGAGAAGTGACTAAAGTGGTGATTACAAACAAAACTCAGCTCTTAGAAAAGATTATTCATGTTTGGAATCATCATCCTCAAATGCAGAACACAGTACAGTCTTGAATTGATAGCATGCCGCGCAGAATTAAAGCTCTCATAGCAGCCAAAGGTGGATCAACAAAATATTAACTTTTCATTACATTTTCTTCATTTTTATTCGAGAGTTAATAAATACATATTTTTTATATAATGACGATGTTTTATTAGTTTTACAGATACTTAAGTTATTAATAATATAGTAAATATACATTGTATCTCATAAAAATAATACATCTGTACAGTATCACCAGATAATTAACGTTTTATAAAAGATCTTATGGTGCGTCTAATAATATGGCCAGGGACTGTATATATGTAAAATGAGAAAATAGTAAGAACGTATAGTAACTGTTAGTTAATGGTCATCTAATAAATACATTTAAAAATTCTTAATTATATCTAAAGAAAATACGTTCTTAATATCTATTGTAACGATTGTTGATTGCTAGACAACCCTTTATTAGTAAACAATCCTTATCTAGTTTAGCTCTAGTATAAATAGGAAATTTTTGTGCTCGTGCTATCAGTTGCAACTCATTTACAATGTTTTTTTTTATTGTAACACGGCAAAACGACTGCACTATGCCTGATGGTAAGCACAGTATAATCCAAAAACAATGGTGACCACCGAGTGACACACTATCCATCGCCGGTGGCCGCTGTCATGACGCCCTGCGAAAAGCTAGATATGCACACGCTGATCCCGAAACGCGACCCGCAGAAGCGAATCACTGTGACGGGCTTTTTCGCCATATGTATGGTGGTTGCAACCCAACCAGGCTTTAAAACCCTACCACCCCGCTTTCGCCATTGCCTCGTTCGTTATTCAGCAGGGTGCACCACGTGCAGGTGAGATTGACTTCGGTGTGTAGGAGCTTCGGGCTCACTACTATAAGATACGGACAGTGTAATAATAATACTCGGAATGCATAAAATAGACTGTTTATTAATATGACCATATAAGGTATTTATAGAGACGCGATCGTTCATTTGTTTGAACGACGTTCTATTTACAATATATACAAAAGTTGTCTGCCAAAGAGGATAACATACTCGGTAGCTACAGGTGTCTCAAGTCTTATGATGTTATTCGACACCCCTTACACCCCTAAAAATGCTGCACTAAACGTACTACAACTGCTGTTGGTTTTTAAAAAGAAGCGGCATAGAAGTGGCGTTTCCCCATTCAAACTTTTATAGGATAACACTTGACCTAAAATATATTTACAAAATCATCTAATAATACATTTTTTTCTTTAGAATTTATTACAGCGTGGGTTATCTAGGCCTTAATACAAATCTACTGTTTCACAACACTGTTATGTGTTACTTCCTGCGTACTTGATGATGTACTAACTTTTTATTGGGCGATTTTTTATGTATACAATAAAATTTTATTAATATTAAACTTCATAGATTCTGTCAGGAGAGAGTGGAAGATGAAAACATGTTGTGCCGACCCATGCTCCCCCGCGGCACCCCCATAGTGCGGCATAGGTTGTCGTGGAGTTTTTAGCCGGTTAAAGTCGCCGAAAGGCACCACCCCTGCGTGATTAGCACGTAGGTGGTGGTCGGCTCAGTCCAGGGTCTCCCCTGAGAGCCTGGCAGTCCATGAGGATTTTTCCTTCGCGTTAAGAAAAAGGTTAGACTTGTGAAAAAGGATAACGCGAACTAGTCTCGGGCGAGCGTGGTGCAATTTAATTTGAAACCTTTTTAAACCAAGTATTTAACTTTGTTGTAATAACACCGTATAGGTTTTACTCATGTTAAAAGACGATGTGACCTAGAACTATCATCTAAATCATCTTATTCAGGCTAAATCTAGAGTGGGATCTGCTCGAACACATATTATAGATACTTGTTTAGTGATAGATTTTCAATTTGACAGTTGTTCGAGCGGATATTAGAAATCGTTCTACCAATATCCTATGACTTCATCATTCTCCTATTCTACAAGATTCAGCATATTTCAGATTACGTCAATCGACGCTTTTTTTTTTCGAAATGACTACGCTATTGACCAAGCAAGTTCTTAACAGCTTTACCGGACTACCGACGCACTGTCCTAACACGCTACCACTAAGATAACGGCGCTTGAAGTATTAAGGTCTAAATCTAAAATGGTAAGTATTAAAAAGGTTTAAAATAAAATGTAAATACCCTAGGTATCTATACAAATATTATAAACAGGTAAAGTTTGTGAGTTTGTGACGTTGTAGGGTGTAATCTCCGGACTTAGTGGTCCGATTTGAATAATTCTTTCAGTGTTTTATAGCTCATTTATCGAGAAAGGTTATAGCCTATATATCATCACACTAAAAGCAATGGGAGCGGAAAACCAATGAAAAATGTTTCAAAATCGGTGTGTTTTCCTCTTGAGAGTTTCCGCTGCATGTTAACGTTACCCCAAAGTAACTATTCCACGGGAACGAAGTCGCGGGCAGAGGTTAATAATTTATATATTCGCGCAACTGTTTTGCAGGATCTGACAAAATTCGCAAATCACAATTCTTAATAATATGATTATCTACTATCAAATATAGTTAACTAGTTATTTTGCTCGCAGATTCGTTTGCGTTATAATTGATTTCAAGTAACCCTCGGGAACGGCACATTTTTTCGAATGAAATATAAAATATATAATAATAAAATATGTAAAAAAAAAACCATGATGCCAGTCGTTAAAGCGTTAAAACATGACAAACAAACTCACTTCCACATTTATAATATTATTCATTTTAGAGGCTACTGAACTATTGCTATCATATAAGTTAACCTAACATATAAAATTTAAAAAAAGAAAACATAGTCTTTAGCTATTCAATCTGAAAGTAAATTTCCATAAGTTTTAAAATCTCGGTAAGTGGTTCTAGAGATTACTTCCTACAAAACAAAATATCAGAACATTTTTACAATAGTAACGCAGACGTATTGATTAAAACTGACATGAATATTTTATAGTTAAAGCTACGCCGCTGAATCATAACCGTAAGCATTAGAATTACTGTGCTGCCACGTAGCGAGAATTGACTGAACTTATTCCACTAACATATAACGGCGAGTTACGAAACAAAATCATTTAAAAGAACCCTAACAGAGGACACTACGAATGGTAGTTATTATATATCTATATATATAATATTATAGTACTATTATATTTATAGTAAGTTGTTTACTTAAAAACTCCTTGGTTACATATCATTTTTATTTGCCTGTGGTTATATAGAAACGACTGTTCATATTTTATTTTCTTCAAATTGTTCACGTGACGCAAGAAATGTAATACATATTATGTATTTAAATATTGTAATCTATAACTATAATATATAAACAGATATGAATATAATAAAAGTGTTTGTTGTTTGTTCGGATAAAATTTGTAAAGCGGATTTTCCAGTGATATCATAACCAAATTAGTTATAATATCATTGGGTTTATCCGATTTTTAACCGACTTCATAATAACCAGTATTTAAAGAGAGTGAGATATACCAGAGATACCTAACCTAAAATCAGCAAATAGTTTTAAAGGTTAATTATCGGGTAACGAAACTTCACTGTTAAAAATACAAAACGCAGTCTATAATCAATCCCAAAAAAATACCTAATTTTGTATATTATAAAAGAAAGAAGTATACTATATATACTACATATGCTAAGGATCGCCTAGTGGAAAAAAATCGACCATAATTCATTGGACAACGTCGGCCGGACCCGCTAGTATATTTTAAAAAGATAAACCCGATCGATTGTCATTCTGGTTATACTCGATGACTGGGTTGTTTTACGAAACTGGTGGTAGTTTTGAAGTTCATAAGTGCGTTCTTAGAGCCTAAATAAAGTATTTTTAATTTTCGAACTAACGTCAAAATCTCTTATAACGATATTGAAGGGACTACTCATATTTAGTCGTAACAACCGGTGATGTTTTCGAGATACAGCATTCAGCCGGGACCTTTGTTCCGGGTCAATATAACCAGTATGTTGTTTTAAACGATGTCACCATAAACGGTTTTGACTGTATCTTCATTTTAGTTTTTGATAACACTAAAACGCGTTCATATCTACTAAACAAAAATAAATCGATTGAAAGATAGAGGAAGATATATTTAACGAGTTTCTGACTATTTATACATATTTGTTTCTTTGTGTTTCCATTTAGTTATGTGTTTCGAACGCATATTGTATAACGCAAATGAATGTATTAAGAAAACGTAATTAAATAATTTATAATCAATCTCCATGCCGCTACTTGAAGTGAAATTGTAAACAACCCCGGATCTACGATTTTTTTTTGTGAACCGGGACTGTAACTTGATACTGGCACCCCTGTTTCCAATGTTTGAAATAAATTATTTTTTTTAAACTCACTAATATATAATAGTTGCCATTCATCGTGAATGAAATAATAAATCTTTAATAAATTTGTACTCTATACATTATTATCTACTAGCTAACCCGTGCCCACTTCGTTGAGCGGTAATAGGCGTTATCAAGCTACAACTTTTTTCTAGAACTCAATCATATATCTCTCATCGTTAAGGCAGCGTTCGTAAAAAACGTTTTCGTTCGACCATTTATTCTCCGACTCCCCAGATATTACCCCTACAAACTCACAAACTTTATCTCTTCATAATATCAGTATAGATCATAGAGTAACAAACCCGCGCGTAGTTAAAAGCGGTTTCATAATTATATGGTATAGATAATATAATTAGTTAATAGCTTCTGCCCGCGATTTCTTAAATCTTTAATCATATTATATTATGATTAGCGGTCCCGGAGGACGTTGTCCTTCCTCTATAATAATAAAATAAAAAACCGCAGCGCCACCTACCGGGTTCAGTTGTAAATCTAAACCATTCTTAAATCCACTTGAACACTCACGAAAAGTTTCGTCAAAATCTGTCCAGCCTTTTAAGAGGTATTCAGTCACATACACACTGACAGAAGAATTATATATATAAAGATTTTGGCGTCCGCTGAAACTGCCACCCGTGTGGGTGCGTTGATTTGCCCTCTTAGAACCGGGGCTGATTGTAGGCAAAAATTCAACAGTTTCAAACTGACTATGAATATAATATTGCTTCAGTCCCATATATAAACATTATAAACATATATACATTATAAACGTGTATGCTTCTAAGTTCTATTTATGCTAGAAATATTTAAATATTACTGACTCGAGCAACTACAAAATAATTATTCCAATTATATGATAATACAAAGTACTAGCCGTATCAAGCCGTTTCCAGCATATAAACTAATAAGGAAGTGAAAAACAGTATCCTTGAAATAAAAGGAAAAACAATGAAAACCGCGTCACGAATGCAGTAATGATAAGCTGAGATTAGAAAAACAATTCTGTTAGTTTGAGATTCTTTTTATATTTCAATATTTATTTCAGTTATTTATAGATACTAGCTGCCTGCCCCGTCTTCGCACGATTGTACTAATATTAAGAACATGAAACCAAACCTTCACTTTACAATACGACCATAAAAAGAGGTTGCACTCGTTCTTTCCAATCAGCGCCTCTATATTACTAGTTTCGAACTAATATCTGTTGGTTATAAATGTACATTTATAGCTATGTATGTATGCATACAGCGGTACTGCGTAAATCGTATACAAGTTTTTGATCATTTTTATTTGTAATGAGTATATTCATCGTAAGGCAAATCTAAATCCAAGTATGTATATGTCATATAGGAGTCAGTGTTTATAAGTAAATCCGGAGATAGATAAAATTGTTTGTGGAAGACAAGAAAATTTAAGGGAGCACACTCTCGCAACAGATACGTAAACAAAGTGAATGAAAAGAAATATATGAAAGTTGTCAGTTTGAAATGTCAAAATTAATTGTCATCCACCATCTTTTGTTATCAAACTTGCCAAAAAAATTATATAACAGTGCCATCTAGAGAGTGGATTGATAACCAATAATAGACGAGCCTTTTCCATACAAATCCGATTCTGAGAAGTGAAAATAGCGTGCATACAGTGATGTACGAGATGGTCCCAACATCGTAAACTGAATTGACTGCTGGACCCTTCAATAACACAATTCGGGATTGTGACCAACCCTAGTGTAATAAACAAAAGTATACGGTCAAATTAATACTCTATAAGCACTGTGACTATTTATCCGAGCAGAGCTTCGCCCTACAACAACTTCGACATAGCAATGAGTGTCTGATTAACGATATCTTGCCTTTTATAGGCCGAACTCTAATAATCGGATGTGTTGTAGCGATACCCGAATTAGATGTTTAAATCATTTGAATATCATTTTACTTTTTAAAAATATTATAAAAGCCATATTAAATCATTAATATTAATTACAAAAACAGAAATCATTACACTAGTAATACTACGATACACAGCACACTCCAATATGTCCAATTACTCAGAAAACTCACGTTATAGCCTCGGCGTTCTTGGTACGCTCCCAGTGGTCCGTATATATTAAAGTGTATTTATTGTATGTATGTAGAAATAAGTGAGTTATTTTAAGACCTTGCTTAGTCAATAGTGTAGTCAGTTCGAAAAAAAAAAACAATTTTAGCCGCTCCTAATATTGTACGTTATTTTTAAGATCTACAAACTCTGTACATGTAAAATATGAAGATCATAAAAAAACTAAAAACCTTATCAACAGCAAAATTTGAACTTCGTTCTTGATGTGTAAAACTGGAATAAATCGAAAAAAATTTAAACATGTTATATGAACGACTAAAATTAGATTTAGCTCATTTTAAAATAACGTTATCAATGTTCTTTTATAATCGCTTCATAACTCACTTCATTCACATAGTTCACTTGCAAATCCAAGGTCTAAATCCTAGGTATCAGCTAGTATATAAATAAAAATCAATTGACAAAGGTATGTATCACTTTTAACATAATAAACAAGGCAGACGAAGCCGCAGGTATCAGCTAGTATATAAATAAAAATCAATTGACAAAGGCATGTATCACTTTAGAACGGCTGTACCTATTTGCCTAATTATTTTTTATTGTGTTTGTAATTGTCAGGATTAGGTTTGTATGAGAGAAAATGTTTGAAAATTTGTTCGAAAGAGTGAAAACAATTTGGTTTAAAAATCATCATATAAAAAATGAATGAGTGAGACAGAAAAAGTAGAGAGATCATCAAAAAAAATTTTTTTATATTTTTTCCAACTGGCTACGGCTACAGCTTTGACAGGCCGTCACAACTTCACCGGACTACTAAGGCGAGTGCTTAAGCACTCCGCCGCTTGGCAACAAGCTCAAGGATGCCAGAGTGGCCGAACCTCGGCTTATGCTTTAAGAAAATATTAACAGAGTTAGCAGATTGACGTTCAGTTGTACAGTCGCCATTTTATTTCATTGCATGATCGTACCGTAAATGAAAAATTTGGTCCCATTTTCTTCATTAGTACACCTTTTTTTATTAACGTAGGGAAATCCTTAACGGATACGCCACCCTCCCGGGGCAGAGAGTGGGTTATGTCCGACTCCCACGGACTTAAACCCCACGGTGTACCGTCCGTGGTAGGGGTGGTAGGGGCGGCCAGGGACCGATCTAGCTCTCTCCTGAGAACCACCCCTGCGGCAGCCTGGCAAAGGTGGTCACCAGGCTCACACATGTAGGACGTTTACGTTTTTTATAAATCCGAAAACAATGAATACTTCTTACCGATTTCAGAGTAAAACTGAATTTTCTACAAAAAAAGAATCCCATTCTATTTTTGAAATTAATTACAGTAAAACCGAAAAAGAGAGTTATGACAGGATCTTAGAATGTCATGTAGTCATGTCATATCGTAGATTTTATTCATAATCAAATAAGTCAAATATGTTATTTGGCTCATGTTTTGTAATGTTGTGATGTTTTACGTAACATAGTTCGGTTATTATGCACAAGGGAAGAGGTCGAGAAATAATACCATAGAGCATGAATTCTGATTTACCACAAAAACTTTTTTTTTATATACCATAGGAGGCAAACGAAGAGGCGGGTCACCTGATGTTAAGTGATCACCGCCGTCTATAGGCATTAGCAACACCACGAGAGTCACAAGTGCGTTGCCGGTATTTTTTAACACCTAAAAAGTTCTAAGAAGCAGGCCACCGACTTGTGAAAACATTGAAATGATCGCAAGAAATTTGTAATGTAGAAATTTGTAACCTACTCGACAATGGCATTAATAATCTACTAGAAGATTGATTGCGAGAAATAAAATAAAGAAAAGAACAAAAAATATCAACTTCAATGATTTTACGTGCTGAGAGTGCTGCTTTGAAATATAAAATACCTGACTGTTACGGCTACCGACCTTTCATAGATTACATCACATCGCTTACAAGGATGCAATACATACGTAATCCGCTCACAGAATATTGGCTATTTATTAAAGTTACATAACTTATTGTCACTTATGTAATAATTATAGCATTATCGCAACTATTTTGACAATTTGGCAACGAAAATACTATGAGATTTTAAATAAAAGTGAAGAATATCTGACAACCATTAAAAAGTATTATTTTTTATTTTAAGGAACTAGAAACTCTTCATACGGTTGTAGTGTGCTAATTAATATAGCCTCACTCGTGTTCAAGCAATATAAACAATGTGCTATTTGGTCCATTTTTGGCACGTCCAGAAAAGTTACAAGAGGCTCTGTAAGTTTACCTTACTTTGTTTTCTAAACACGCAATCAATGTCTGTGATAATTTCTAGTATGTTAATTGAAGTTATTTACTGTAAACGGCAGTTTTTATCTAAATCAAACGCCCGACGTTATTTCATACGATAATAAATAATGCCATAATGATGAAAATAGATTAAAAAATAAACAATTATATTTTAGTAATGTATAAATTTAAAAAATGATTTATCTGTTTATCCTTAGTTTTATTCATAGTTTTGTATGTATTTTTTCATAATGAGGTTTTTTCTAGGTCAGGAACTCGGGATTTAAATATTAAACGTGAATGAAACTCCATACAGCAGCCAGTGCATATAAAGTATGTTTAACAAATAAATTATAAATTTACAAATTATTTAACACGTAAGAGTAATCAAGACTATGATATGACTACATCATTGTTTGTAAGTATTGTACATCATTCTGTATTGTATGTGATATTGCGTTAGAATTTTGTAATAAGACTAATCTGCCGAATTAGGGAATTCGGTTCGTACACAGATGAGGTTAATGACACACGGTATTTTTTAGCAAACTAGCGATATAATATTTTACATTAGGTCCAAATACGCGAATTATACATCATAAATACGTAAATAACAAAAGTAATAAAAGTATTTTCTAATACGTAAATGGCTAGCTACTATCTTAATTTGAATTCTTATAGCACCTGTATTAATAAACAGTTACATATGGATAATTAATTACATCGTTTAGTACCTTATTTTATTTCACAGCAACTGTTGTTACAAGCTTATTCAATATCTTCTTTTGCGTAATTTGCAATTTCTTGCAATGACACGATAATGAAAATAATTTGTTTTTTCGTATCGTAACTTTGAGTGTGAGTCACGTAAAGTGTTCTCCCTTTCACATCTACTAGTCGTTGCATAATATTTTCTTGTTCACTCATTACGAAAACACCGGCTGGTTATTTTCACTGTCAATAATAATAACGGAAAACGATTAATCAACAACAGTACAATATCTTCAATAATATATTATCCATTGCATACAAATAACGCATTATATTATTATTCACTGTACATATAATCACCTCTACATCTACTTTATAGTAAGTTACTATTGTAAGCACATATGCGATGGTTTCTTAAATAATTGTCAATCATTTTTAGGCAAAACTCAGCAAACTGTAAAACAGTTATAACACCAACAAAAGTTACTTAAAACGAAGATTTTCATAACCACAATCGCATGTAATGTCTCCTGAATCTCATGAGTTGAGTCTGAAAGATAAGCGCATAGTTTTTAGTTTCATAATCTACTATAGCGGACCATACCTTAACTGGTTTTCGTTCCAATGTCCGTAGCGTCGTAATTTTTACATGCCTGACACGTTCATAACACGTTCATAGTATGGACTAGTGTAGAGAGCCTAGCCAGAGGTTCGCAAACTTTTTTTCTCGTAGACCACTTTCCAAATTTAGCTGGTTCCGGTGGACCCCTGCAGCTACATTTCTACCATATTCCCAAAACTCGACAAAAATGTGAAGATTAAATCTAACTATGGAGGTTTCGGCAACAAACAAGTTCATGCAAGATTGCTAGCACACACACTGCACGTCGTATTTCATCCCTTTGCACGTGTGCAACGTTGCTGAACAAGCGTTGCAGATGGCGTTGGCGGCAGCGATGGTGCTTTGCAAGTCTCGACACATACTGAATATGGAAGATGCAAAGCTTTTACAAGTAACAGTCTATGAGCTTCTTAAAATATTATCTGCCTACATTAATAGGTGAAACCAGGCCAATATTTTAGGTCTTCACTATAGAAAGCAGATAACTTTTTATCGTGGAACCCCGCTTACGATTTGCGAACCCCCATTTTTTTTGTCACGCCAACATAGACCCTCGTCGAGCCTCCTATGGACCTCTGGTGGTTCACCTGAACCAATTTGGGAACAAATTTAGACCTTTAGTTGTTAGCTAGATGGACAAAAATAAATGCTTTACCGCTAAACATACCACTACATTACACGAGTCAGAGATTTTCAAAAGAATTATGCCTCATATTATTTATAAGGATTTCCTTTTAATACGCGAGCAAAGAAATATTTTATTCATAATATTTACGTACATAATACCGTTATTCTTCAAATAACCTTCGTTTCGCGTTAACAATTTTTGCCCTTAAAAGATTTTATAAACAAGTAAATATTTTTCTTCAGTCTTTATCTGTTCATAACGTAGAAACTCGGGATTTAAATATTAAACGTGAATGAGACTCCATACAGCAGCCAGGGCATATAAGGTACGTTTAATAAATAAATAATAAATTTACGAATTATTTCATATGTAAAAGTAATCAAGACTATGATATCACTACATCATTGTTTGTAAGTATTGTACGCCATTCTGTGTTGTATGTGATATTGTGTTAGAATTTTCAAAATAATAATATTTACTATATATGTAGATAATAAAGGCATTCGAAACATCTGTCCTGTAAGGCGAACATAATTACAATTAATAATATTTATTGACTTCAGGACAAATACATTTTATCTACAATTACAGAAGTAGGTATTTGAATTTTTGTCTTGTGATAAATGGAAAGTTTTATAACAAAACAATTTTTATTTCGAAATAACTAAAAAGTTGTATCAAAATAAAAAATAATTTTCTAATCCAGTACCGAAGAACCGCCGGCATCTCCCGAACGTACCCAAGAGCCTGTGACGTCATAATGTCAGTTTTCACCCATTGTAGCATACAGAGTACATAGAGAGATATAATAAGTACAAATGTTTTGACTTTTGTTCTATTAAATTCTGTTGTCATTGTTAAATACTCAAAAATATATCGTAAATGTGGAACCTCAAAAGTTATCGCTCTTGAGAGCCTGTGACGTCATAATGTCAGTTTTCAGAGATAATAAGTACAAATGTTTTGACTATTGATCTATTAAATTATGTTGTCATTGTTAAATACTCAATAATATATCGTAAATGTGGAACCTCAAAAGTAATCGCTCTTGTTTTGTACCATTATGTCTGAATACTACAGAAAAAACTCCTGAAAAAATACTTTTAAATGTTCCACAAAATGAAAAACGTCGAATGAAACGGTTTCAAGCAGTGCACCGAGTTTATTTCAAAACAAAATCGTTTGGTTTTTGTTGTTCAGATCATATCGATGTAAATATTTCATAATATTTTTATTAATTATTATTTATGTAATTGTACAAATCAAATAAGTACAGTTCAGTAATTTTTTTTAACTGGGCTCTATATCATAACCTTTAGAATACGATTCTATAGGTAAATAACAAACAATTTTTTTATGGATTTTTTTATGGATTATTTTTAAATAACAATTTTTTTATGGATAATTTAAAGCGATTAAATAATAAATCCATGTATTATTATGGAGAAGTGCAGAAAGCTATTTATTTTATCTTTTATTTTTTTACTTTATCACACAGCTAACAAATCGTTTTTTTGTAGTGAATTGGAGATATTTATGTGAAGTCAAGCATAATAGCTGTAAACGCTCTACTATTATGGAATCGCTTAACATTATGACGTCACAAGTATTGTGACCAATCAAGGCGCTTTCGCAGTCACGTGATTTCCTTGAAAAATATATCAATGTTTAATTGTTTTATAATTATATGAAAATTAATATTTTAAGGGTTTCGCGTTTAATGTCAATATAACTAATAAAAAAGGTTTACAATAAATTAAAAAAAAAAATTTTTTTTAAATCCCTATTATTTTTTCAATTAATGTTGGTATATTTCTTAGAACAACTATTATTTCATATTATATTAGAACTATTATATAATATTATTACATGTAGAAAAATTTTATGCTATTTATTTTACTAAAACCCACAACTAGGTAGAGCGAGATAGTGTTTTATTGTTATAAAGTATTGTATTATTATTGGAATGAAGACTTCTTTAGCTACGTTGAACGATATTTGGTAGAAGAAAAACTAATAGGTTCGCTTCACCGATGACCTGAGGTATTACGCTTGCGCCAGACTAGAGAGACCCGTAGTTTAGCGGCCTGTGTACATGTAATTATATTAAAGCACCTTTTATTAAAAACCAAGCCAAAATATAGTCTATGAAAAGACATTAAACAAAGGTCATTATTCATATTAAAATTTCCAATGTTGTAAAATTCATATATAATATTGATATTAAATTTGTTATGGGAGTTATTTATTTTCGGCAACTCTTAGCAACCTTTTTGTGTGACGAAAAGTGGTGGAGGTAAATACTGTGTCGGGTAGCAAAAGTATTGAAACACTGGTTCACGTCCGATCACCGAAGTTAAGCAATGTCGGGCGCGGTCTGTACTTGGATGGGTGACCGCCTGAGAACACCGCGTGACGTTGGCTTCTTGTTGTATTTTTTGATTAAAATATTACTCTGTAATACAAAAGTTTTACTTCTATCGTTGTCTTTATGAGACACCCTGTTATTATTACTTTCTTTACAAAGTTTTATACAGATGCGTGTATAAAACGCTGGAGATGTAAAGAATAAAGTATTCTCGAATATGTATGTAGAACCCGTGTTAGGGGAACATTGTATTATGGACCGGGAAGCAATTGCAACTAGCGGTGATGAATACAGCGAGTTTGAGCCAGCGAGCGGTGTTGCTACGGAATATAATCTACCCCCGTCTGCCACCTCGTCTCCACGCCACCCAGTCTGCGCGGCTACACCCCATATATATACCTATTTATTATTCTATAACTTATTCACGGTAACTGGAGCTTTTTTGTTATAATTGAGATTATGTTTGTTATTGATGGATGTTGCCATGAGGACAATTAACAAGCAACGTCTCTTGATAGTAAAATTAAAATGTAAGATCCACGATCCCTCATTAGCATAAAATAAACATAAGAATAAATAATAACATTAGTTCGTTTTATTTACTCTCTCTGTAACTAGGAAGGAAAATTTATGACTGAATTAGTTCGCTCTTTACACCCTCATTATAAACATTCCATTGCCAATTCCAGCAGCCTTGATTTCTTGTTATTTATATATATTCTGTCCAGCCCCAGCTTTAATTAACCCTAAAGTCATGGTAAAAATATTTTTGATTGTTTTTATTATTCGGCTTCATCAGTGTTCGTTTTTTAGAGGTGGACTAAGCCAGCGCGAGGTCTATAACAAATAAATTATATGAGCATATGTAGAAATAATGGTATATGGTAAAGACTACTGTGATAAACAAACGTATAATCGGTCTATCTGGAAATCCAATTAACACTCTGTGCCGAGCAGAGCTTCGCCCTGCAATAACTTCGGCATAGCAATGAATGTCCGTTTTTTTTTCTCGAACTGACTACGCTATTGGCCTTTTTGGAGGCCTCTACAGCTTCACCGGACTACTAAGGCGAGCGCTTAAGACACTCAGCCGATTTCATTTGGGCAACTAGCTCAAGGGTGCACGGCATACCTCGGCTTGGCTGTTGCCTGTTTCATGCAATTCGCTATCTATTTTAGCTAACCTAAGTTAAGCTAGACTATTCATACAAATATGAGTTATTGAAACATATATGTGTACCAGGCATGCATGTCTCAATAACTCTTATGTGTATTTTGTATCGGAAAATTTCTGAACTATTTCAGTTCGTCAAGGGAAAAAAACAAAACCCTTCCACTTTTTATGTGTAAGCGTGTGAGCGTGCACGTGTGTGGAGGTGATATGTGTAGTATTGTAGCAGTGATGTAAATTTTTGTGTCACTGTATCGCGCGAGAAGCGTACTCAAGAGCTCCACGCCGAGGGATCGGACCTAAGAATGTCTGATTAGCGACGTCTAGCCTTTTATGGGCCGAACTCTCTAATAGGGTGGCGCTAGTATTAATGTTCGGGTCGCGTATCGGACGTGTTGTAACGGTACCGGAAGTAGATGTTTAAATCATTTGAATATCATTTTAGCTTATAAAAATATTATAAAGGCCATATTAAATCATTATAAATATAGAAATCATTACACTACAATACAGAAAAAAAGTCGTCCCATTCAGAGTGCGGAAACAGACTCTTCTAGTTTTTAATGTAAAATTATGAAATATAAAAATAACACAAATACAAGGTCGTCTACTACCTGGTACTAACAGGCGACGCGACGCTCGCGCCCCTTTGGCCCTGGCGCGGTAACTCGCGCCCGCGCCCGGAGCAGTTGCCTGGGACCCACCCCCTAAACCCGATTCTGTCGCTTAGACCAACTTCAGGTTGCCTATGTATAGGGTTAATACTTGAATTTTATAATAATGCACTACAATCTACATATATGCAGTATATAAAATAATAACTAACTGACTCAGCCCGAAGTAGTGGGTCTAGGGTGGTGAAAATTAGCTTGTAGATTTCTCTTATACTGTAGGTTAGGCACTAATGAAGGATTTTTGGAAGTTCAACCCCTACGGTGGTAAAAAGGGTATGTAAATTTGTATGAAAATCTGACGAATCTGAAAACTACAAATATTTTGGTATTAAATAAAAACAACGTAATTTCAAATTAACAACATATTAATGTAATGAAAAATGGTTTTCCAATAAAACAAGCTTGGTATAATGATCCTTATATCATAAGGAACGCAATGCGGTCGCGTTATCTGAAATCTACTTAATTTGCAAAGTAGTAGTAGTATAATAATCATTTTTGTGATGGGCACGAAGTTTAAAATAAAGTATAATCGGGTGGGCCCATTACAAAGACCCGGCGGGCCACAGGTTGAGTATAGCTGACTTAGATCTATGGAAATTGGTATTTAACAATTTAGTTACAAAATAAAAAGGAAGTAATAGTTTTTGCAAATTAAATAAAGAGACATACCCAGAAGAAATCATAGGCAGCCGGTAGTACTCTATATTTTATAAGTACAATAAAGTACATCAATATGCTTTATAACACCTAGTTACATTTCTCTTTCATTTAACGTTGTTCATTATGATACTAAATCAAATGATCATACGAACAATTCGGCTGAGAGACTAAATGTAATGAAGGAAAATACAACAAAAAAACAAGGCCTTTACTAAGATGAGATTAAGATGCTTTATTTTAATACAAAATACTTTTTTCCTTTACTTGCTCAAACGTAAGGTGGCAACCCTACCTAAGTTTTAAAAAAAACAAAGACTCTGTGGCAACACGTTTTAACGTCAATATAACTGTCATAGAATCATGAGTTCATTCGATAATATGATTAATTAATTAGAAATAAATAGACAGAGACAAACCAGTCAAGTACATGTTTCTCCTCTGTTTCTCAACCTATTTTTTTAACTGAAAGCTTCTTAAGTCACGTTGGGCGATTAAAATATACATATATTTGGTAGGGGAAAATCGTATGGGTTCGCTTGAAAGATGACCTCAACATACTAATGAAGCGTCACCAATAATGACCTCAACGTGTTCGTGACGTATTGCGCTTGTGCCAGACGTTGTTTATACCCGACTGTATCATATACGTGTTTGAATTTTTGGATAATTTTGTGATTTCACGTCACCGACCGTCACTGATGATATCGACAAGCTTCTGACGTATTTCACTTGCGTCAGACTAGCGACGCGTAGTATAAGCCGTCTGTGTACATTTAATATCGATATTTTACAAACTGAAATAGTTGAATATTATCCGATACGAAATATATATAAGGGTTGTTGAGGTATGTATGCTTAGTACACATATATGTTTCAACAACTCATATATGTATGAATAGTTATTTTAGCTTAGGTTAGCTCACATAGGTCGCGAATTGCATGTATCAGGCAACAGCCAAAGCCGAGGTGTGCCGCGCACCCTTGAGCTAGTTGTCAAAATAAAATCGGCTGAGTGCCTTAAGCGCTCGCCTTAGTAGTCCGATGAAGCTGATAAGACCTTGCTTGGTCAATAGCGTAGTCAGTTCGAAAAAAAAATCGATATTTTGTATGGAGCTATTGCAGCCCATCATATAAAAATGCTCCAATTATTGCTTCAAGTGTCAATAGATGTGAAAACCAATCTAATGTTAATAATTTCAATTTACAAATTATACAATTTAAATAAATCAGACCATAATTGATTTCAAAATTCAAAAAAGTACCTGCACAGTTATTCCGTTGTTTTGAGTTTTAATTTATTTCGGAAGTACCTTACGACCCCTCGACTTTTTTTGAAGTGAAACTTCTTTAGGCGCATGAGGGTAAAATTTTTACAGGTATAACGTCACGGAGGTATGCAACGGAAGTGACGTCATTTGCAGTAAACGCAGATTTTTCATCTATTTTTCAAGTCTCGGAAATCTAAAGTTTTAGATTTGTATAAATATAAACAAGACTTATAAATTAGTTCGCCAAAGAAGTTTCACTTCCGACATATGTACTTTGTACGCACGCACTTTTTTTTGTATAGTGGATTTAGACGAGCTTTAGTGTTAAAAATTGTATAGTTCGTTTTTTTTTCTTAATATTGTAATTTGATATATTTATAAATTTTGATCAAATTTCCACCACTACTTATATAAAATTTGACATCAAATTTAACGAATTCTATTAAAATTAATCACGAGAAATCAATGCAAAGTGCAAACCAACACCGGAAACTGAAAGTGTTAGTGTAATTAAAACTTTGGTATACTAGCGGGCCTGGCGGACTTTATCCCGCACTGATAATTTAAAAAAACCTTGACAAATAATATATCTTTCCCATGAATCATTTTATCTACTGGTGAAAACCACATGAAAATCCGTTCAGTCATAGACGTGGCAGAGGACTTTGTTGTATAATATGTAGTGATAGTTATAATACCTATTATAGTGGTCGGCTACTGGTAAAAATTCGATCATAACTCATTATTCTTTTAACTTCCAATACTATTGTTTTTTTTTTTGCTAGTTTAATGTTAATTGTACTACTAGATCATTGCACATATATATTTTTTATTTTGTTCCTATACGTCAGCAGTAACCTTGTTATTACAAAAAAGTTAAATACGTATTAAATTCTTGGTTTAAATAATAAATGCACCGCGCTCGCCCGAGGCAAGTTCGCGTTATCCTTTTTCACAAGTCTAACCTAACGTAACCAAAACGAGACAAAAGAGCAAGATGGCGAACATTCAGCGACCGCGGTGCATTTAATATGATACCATTTTAAAGCCAGGGTTCAATACGTATTTAACTTTTTTGTAATAACACCGCAAGATTAACAATTTACAAGTACCTTATTATCCATAATTTTTCATTTGTTGAAATATATTTAATTTAGTAGGTGGTAGAGCTACGCTGAAGCTATTACTGGTTTCAACATGAATAGGTCGGGTTGCCCGGAGTAGTACCACCCTCTCATAGAAAACCGACGTGAAGTAACAGTGCTTGCCATTGTTGCTTTTCATTCGGTCAGTGAGAGCGCCGGAAGGTCTCATTCCCTCCCCCTCCCCACTCCGCCTCTACTCTCCCCCAAACACAGACTGGCAACGCACTTGCTACTCCCCTGCTGTTGCAAGTCTCTATGGACGATGGTGATCACTTAACATCAGGTGAGCCACTTGTTCATTTGCCTCCTATAATATAAAAAAAAATTAGTCTATAGTATGGAAAAAGCAAGAGTAAAAAAATAACTATTAAACAAAAAAGCAAAGAAAATCGGTTGATAATCGGTTTATTCTAATAAAAGGGTATTGCAGAGTTTTATCGTCACCTATGTATATGGTACCAGGTTTCAAGGCAAAGTACAAGTATCTAATTTTTATAAAGCTAATTTGTTTGACAAGGATGAACTGTTCGGAGAAACATGCTTTAAAATAATCTAAAAAAAATGTTTTTAAATAAATCTGTATTCCAAAATAATTATTTTCATAATCAAAACGTCTCGCATATTCACATCTAATGTAAAAACATCCAAACAATCTATTACAAAAATGAGGTACGTAATGCGGGTAATGCCCTGATAACGGCTATGTTATGCTTCTTATCACATAGAGTATGAACGCAAACTACAAACATACAAAATATTCAGTGTACTATAAATCTTTACCGGATTTTACTTGCCACGCACATGCATATTTCGATTATAATGACCTATCATGATTATGATTCACACCATGAAGTGTGGTCAAATGTAAGTCTATTAATTTTGTCACTCTGAAGTTCATTAGTTTGTCGGGATTTTTGGTCAGTTATTATTTATTATCTTAGCAATATTTTATTTTATATATGTACAGAGGAAATAAAATTGAACGTCAAAATATACACTTTGCTTAAAAAAATCTTTGATATTTTGTAGAGCTTATAAGAATCTTAGTTTCTGAAAAACTTTCATAAGTCTATATTAAATGATGCTATCGTATTAATGTTGAGATAGGAACTAAGCGTCTAAGATGTCAAATTAAAAAAAAATTATCCAAATCTATCTAGTAGCTTGTAATGTACCTAGTAATAACGCGTGAACAATGGTAGACTTCTGCAATTTGATTTATATAATAGAATATAAAAAAGGTTTAATGTGATAACGTTTTATAAATCGATGAATGCACGTAATAACGCGTGAACAATGGTAGACTTCTGCAATT
This sequence comes from Antheraea pernyi, assembly GCA_015888305.1. Taxonomy (NCBI): domain Eukaryota; kingdom Metazoa; phylum Arthropoda; class Insecta; order Lepidoptera; family Saturniidae; genus Antheraea; species Antheraea pernyi. The sequence continues at coordinate 13,456 of MU159404.1, read as the reverse complement.
TGATTTATATAATAGAATATAAAAAAGGTTTAATGTGATAACGTTTTATAAATCGATGAATGCACGATGGCTGCACGCACGAAAAAGCATGAGTCATTGTCACGTCCCGCCTGAGCCGAGCGTGCAAGCGAGAGCGCAGAACAAGCGATATAGAGGCGCGATCGGACTAAACGTTCGGCTTCTAGCGCATCTATCTATATATAGAATAATTCAATTCATAAAAATATGAAATTTTTCATCAATGTTTTTTATGACGTTCTCACGTAAAATTATCGTCCGTAAACCAACTTTATAGACACCCAATTTTTTTACTTATATGGCCAAGGGAAACAAACCGAACCATAGGTCGTATAATATGTACCAACCTTTTACATAGGTTTTGTGTCTAGGTACGACACGATACGACGGATCCGGTACATACTTACTATACATAGATATATTCTAGTACTACCTACCTACGTAAAGATAGGAGGTGGTACACCGCGCAGTACACCGTTAGAAATGAGATAAAAACTCGTTTCTACAATAACAATGCTCAGAAAACGAAACACATTGTTACCGGTTTTAACGAGTCAACCGACGAACTAAAACTTGGGACGGAATGATTTAATAACTAATTCAAAATATTTTCTTTGTCTATACCTACTTTATGTGTATATTATTGTTACGGTTATACTTAATATTATTATTGTTTTATAGGAATAGGGTATCTTTTGTGCAACAGCTCTTTTAAGGCGTAAATCGAATCAAATTAACTAGATGTTATTTTTAACCTTTCGGCTAATTTCTTAAGACACAAAAATCTCAAAATGGCGGATCGTGTTTTTAAATATCTATCCAGATTTATTTTAATTATACTTTTACATTGCGTAATTTAAAATTGTTCAAGATTTCATATTTTGTAATAAATACAGGTTTTTTTACTTTATGCTGCCAGTGTATCATAAGCTCTACATTCGTTTGTATGGAGCGTAAGCCCTTTAACGGTTTTAGATAGTCCAGCGGTTAATAAAGAAATAAAAATATTGCAATATAATCTATACTTCTATACTAATAATATAAAGAGGTAAAGTTTGTGAGTGTGTGACGTTGTGACGTTCTAGGAGGTAATCTCAGGAAGTACTAAAACGATTTGTAAATTATTTTACCAATAGAAAGCCACGTTATATGTGATTGTCATAGGCTATATATTATCACGCTAAGACCAATACGAGCGGAGCAACAATGAAGAATGTTTTAAAATCGGGGTTTTTTTCCTTTTGAAAGTTTCCGCAGCGTGTTAGCCCAAAATAACTGTTCCACGTATACGAAATCGTGGGCAGAAGCTATTAATTAATTATATTATTATTATAAAGAGGTAAAGTTTGCGAAGTTGTAGTGGGTAACATCTGGGGAGTCGTAAATATGGTTAAAAAAAACGTTTCTTACGAACGCTGCCTTAACGATCAGAGATATATGATTGAGTTCTAGAAAAAAGTTGTAGCTTGATAATGCCTATTACCGCCCAACGAAGTGAAAACGGGACAGCTGCCTTGTTGTAAGATATAAGTACTAATGAAAGCAAATATTAACTTGTAGTATAATATTACGTACAAACGTGTGGCGTGTAAAACCATACGTTTCTTGTTTACTATCATACACTGCCAACAGTAGAGTCAGCACAGGTCAAGGTCTACGTAATCGTTGTATGAATTGTGACTATCCCACAGATCACTCATGACAAGACGTTAAAATCGGGCAACAGTAAGGTGTAAAGATATGTAATCAGCCGAATTTATCGAAGTAAATACATAGAATAGCACGCCAGAACAATAACAGTGCATCACGGAGTATTTATAATGTAGAGTCGTGCCACTCTTACGCATACGATTGTTCGTGTTGAGAAAGAGATAGATAACGCTCTAGGTACCATGAGGAAAAATATTAATTTCATTCTATTTATTTTTCTTTTGTTACTTGTTTAGAAACGTATAACGTATACGTAGAAAAATATTCTTATTTTGATAATGATATCGTATATGCAAGTATGTTTATTTCTTCAATTTTGATTTCTAAAAAATAATAAAGTAATTTTTAGATAATAATTGAAATTGAGAACTGTGGAATGTAAAACTTATTAGCCAGGAATCCACGTTCATACCAGTACTGTCATATGGGTTTTATATGAAGTAAAGACTGGGGTCGTATGCCAGAAATATAACAAGTAAAATTAATATAATTAGTCACGAATATAATAATTATCTTTACTCCATAACATGCCATGTGAGTGTATTTATATGTATACTAGCGGGCCCGGCAGACGTTGTCCCGCCCTGGATATAAAAAAAATCCTTGACAAATTATATACCAAAACGTTCCTCATGAATCACTTTATCCACTGGAATTTTTCATCAATGTTTTTTATGACGTTCTCACGTAAAATTATCGTCCGTAAACCAACTTTATAGACAACCAATTTTTTTTCTTATACGGCCAAGGGAAACAAACCGAACCATAGGTCGTATAATATGTACCCACCTTTTACATAGGTTTTGTGTCTAGGTACGACACGATACGACGGATCCGGTACATACTTACTATACATAGATATATTCTAGTACTACCTACCTACGTAAAGATAGGAGGTGGTACACCGCGCAGTACACCGTTAGAAATGAGATAAAAACTCGTTTCTACAATAACAATGCTCAGAAAACGAAACACATTGTTACCGGTTTTAACGAGTCAACCGACGAACTAAAACTTGGGACGGAATGATTTAATAACTAATTCAAAATATTTTCTTTGTCTATACCTACTTTATGTGTATATTATTGTTACGGTTATACTTAGTTTTGTCGACCACTTGTTCCACTAGTGTTACGTGGCACACGGCGACGACCTAGCGCTATTTGATAAATTCTGGCAAACACACCGCGCCTACGCCTAGTTGAATTTTTGTATTTTGTATAATAAAAATGTAATCGAGCTCGCCCAAGAGCTAAGACCAGAGATTGGGAACCTATGTTGCCAGCATTTTCAACATTAAAACACATTTATTTTAAATAATTACTTTGTTTATTTAAAGCGGAAACGAAATACAATTTACATCCCATGAAAACAAATTAAGTTGCCCCAGATATTATATTGACATTATATTTTTGAAGTTATACTTCTTTTGGCGCGTTAGGGAAACATGGTGAGAGTAATTTTTTTATACAAATTAAATTCTAACCATCTACTGAAATATATTAATAATATAGAGATGTCTCTAAATGACTTTTTTAGCGGAATCTTCGTCAGTCATGTACCTAATTGCTTTTACGTTTCATTCATAATCATATATTATTTGAACCTATATTATATAATATTGGTGGCATTTTACGTAATATACACAAATGGATTAGAAAGAATAATAATAACCTCCCTAGATAATTCTAACAAGTGAGCCACCATCCTGTTACAAAGAGACTTGTAGTATTAATACTTACTCGCCAAAGTAGTAATAGTCTAAAAGATTGGTTACTAAAACAAGAAACATCTTTATAAACACCATTTGATACGTACACGTTCTACTTTTGATGATTTATAAATATTAAAACTATAGAGTTTGTACGTTTGAATATGTTAATCTCAAGAATTATAGGTCCATTAAAAAAAAATCGTTCTACTATTTCAATATAAGTCATTTATTGAGGAAGTTACCATAAGGAGTGGGGTGAAACAGTAACGAACAACTACTAACTAATAAATAGTGTAAATATTAATAATAATATTATGAGAATTTTAAGACCGTCTGAGGTATCCCAACATCAACAATAAAACGAAACGCGCCTGCGCGAGTTCGGGCGAATACGGAGCAGAGGGTCGCAAGGCCGGGGCGAGGTATGCGGGGAGAGGCAACATCACGTCGAACAACGCATACCATACGCTACTAAATTCAGAAGGCCACATAACGCGTTCTATTCTTTATCACAGAGTATACTCACAATTTACACGGGTTACAACTTGCCTGCGTCGCTCAGTCGTTCGAGTCGTTCAACGCGATTATGCGAGGTGGGAGCTGCGAGATTGGTGTAGTAAAAGTGTTCGGTATTTGAGAATTTACGATTTTGTGTAAAAATATTTAATCTAACAGTAAAACCTCTATACTGATTATGTAAGTCATTATTAATATCGTTGTTCGAAAAACCAATCTGAAATGACTTTATATGAATATCGAAGAACGCTGTTGTCAAAATAAGACGGAAAATAAATACATAGGAATAATACAACGGTTCGTCGAGTGAAGTGATAAAACTGGACTCTATACATGCGTGACTTTAGAATGAAATTTGCAAAGCGCCATATAATGTGTTGTCGGAATAATTGATATAAATTATGTTCACTCAGTTCTATATTAAAATGATGATAAGTTGGAAGGAACGGTGATCGTGTGTGAGAGTGTTCATCATGGACTGGAGGGTTCAGCGGCGGCCAGACGGATACCATCGGTGAAGTTGCCGAGGCCGCAGCCTTTTGAAATAGGTACCGGTTTTGAATTATCATTTTGTTTGATTTATAATGTTGGCTCGTTCGTTCGCGCAGGGTGCTGCAGGTGGCTCATACACAAGTTCGTTGCAACATTTAAATTATAACACCAAAATATGACTTTACTGTTATAGTTATTAGTTTATTAAATATTCTTTATTATATATACTAATTTATACTAATTTACCCTTATAAATCAAAGACTAATCACTATTTGTTTATTATTGCTTTGAGAACTGTTGTGATTTTGACGGTTTTCAATAAAGTGTAAAAAGTTAGTTTAAAAAAATAAATAATATGTAGTGATAAATGAATAACAATTAAAAATATACATATTATTTAAATTCAGTCGTTAAAGAAATGAACGAATACGGTTAATATTTTTATTATTGCATTAAATTGTGTTTTTATCTTTTCAGGTAACCATGGATGACCCTAAATTTAAATTGACTGAACAACATAGCAAGAAGCAGGAAATAAGTGGTGATAATGTATTCAAGACAAATGAACTTACAGATAACGTGGATGAACTATTTCCTAATATGAAAGACGAAAAAACTAGTGACAGTGACACTCACAGTGAAGATCTTAGTTCTAATGATGAACAAAGTAATATAATCAATAGTAGGAACTCTCAGTTTTATGAGAGTAGTGATGATAAGTTAGATTATGCAGTAAAAATAGATGACAATGACACACTAAGTGATATAGATGATATAAAAACTGACAGTGCTTCGGCTGATAGTGAAGATTCAGCACTTGGGAGCCTTCCACCAGACTCAACACATAATGAAAGAGAAGAAGAAATTCAAGATCGTTCAGAAGGTAGCGATTCAGGGTTGGGTTCAGAAGCGATTGATGATGTAAAATTACCTAGTTTCAATATTGCACTGCCATGTAACCTAAGTGAATTCGGTTCATGTAATGAAACTGATTATTCTACTGATAAACTTAATAAAAATAGCATGGACAATGAAAGAGAAAGTAACCAAATCCCCATTACAAAAGTAGTGACTCCCTTAAGAAGTAATTTGAAACGAAAATGTACTGAAGTAACAGATAACACATATGTAAAGAAACGAAAAGAAACTATCAACTTTGATAATGTAACGGTATATTATTTTCCAAGAGCACAAGGTTTCTCTTGTGTGCCATCACAGGGTGGATCCACTTTAGGAATGGAATGGGAGCATTCGCACATGCAAAAATTTACACTAACTGAACACGCATTAGAACAAAGAAGACTGCATAGACAAATTCTCCAGCAGTTAAAAAACGAACGACACACTATAAAAGGGGTATCGCTTTCTTCCAGCGAAGATAGTGACACTGAAGAAGAAGCCAGTGACATTTCAGAGTCCGAATTAGATTTGGACAGTTATTATTTTTTACAACCAGTTCCCACGAGACAGAGGCGAGCTCTGTTACGTGCAGCTGGCGTAAGAAAGATTGAAGGGTATGAAAAAGACGAATGTAGAGACATCAGGACGTCACGGGAATTTTGCGGGTGTGCCTGTAAAGGAACATGCAACCCAGATAACTGTTCATGCAGTTTAGCTGGCATAAAGTGCCAAGTGGATAGATTAAATTTTCCATGCGGATGCACTAGAGATGGGTGTCATAATACTACTGGAAGAGTAGAATTTAATCCTGTTCGAGTGAGAACACATTTTATACAAACGTTAATGAGATTAGGAATGGAAAAGAAAAACGAAGAGAATCAAGAAACCATTAAAAGACAGTGGGCAGAAGCGCATAACCCAAATGCTCCAAGTTTGTCAAATTCATCGTACGAAAGAGAACGTTGTCTCAGCCATGAAGACGGCTTATTACGAGATGTCAGTCTTACACCTCGGATAGAAGTGGAGTCTTGTGTTAATGCGGGAAGTTTTAATAACGTTCATTGTAATGTAAACAATGCTGCTGTACAAAGAACAATCACTGAAGACATATCATATGTGTACAGAGATAATGAAAGTAGTAGAAACGCAAATGAAAGTAGCATGATACAATTTGAGAACACGCATAGTCACCTCAGTCATATTAATCCGTACACTTCAAATACACTGGAGAGAAAAGGAACAGCTTATTCTCCGAACAATATGGGTTTTAATGTTATGTCGAACAATATGCAAAGATTTCCTTGCGATCCCAACTACACATACGAACAGCACACAGAAAGTCACAATTTCAAAGGATTACAAAGCTTCTCAGCGACTAGTTTCGAAGAATTTGCACACAATTCACAACTGTCTATGTTCAGTCATTACGGTCATATGTATGCACCAGATTATTTACAGAAGCCTAATACAAATATACACGAGCATAATTCAACGCATTACTACACTATGAATCAGAGCAGTTTCGAAAATATGTATAAAAATAATTCAGAATTCGTAAGTACCGATAGCAAAAGCGGTAACCATTACACAAATTTGATGACATTGCCATATCAACCTAGTAATAAGTTGCAAACAGTAGAAAATGACGAAAATTGGTTCAGTCACAATACACTTTTGAACTTAGACCATTCTGATCAAACAACTCAAGACGCCTCAGAGTTACAATCTAATAATACTGAAACTCCAACAGAAACCAATACCGTAGAAAGCACAGAAAATTTTGGGGAACTCATTAAGAAAACTATGGTAGAATCTGTTACTGTATAAATAATATGCTTGTATTTTAACTGTCTTAATGAATTGTCACGTTATTGGAATTTTAATTATATTATTAATTGAAAACTATAATCACTAGTTCATTTTATTTCCTTTTCTAATTTATTCCTATTATAAACGACGACCCGTTTACTATACAGCGAAGCGAGCTGTTTAAGCAGCGTACTTTCGTTCTAACATATAATTTAAATACTAAAGTTACCAAGGTCTTAAACATTACCAAAACGCTATTTCATCCATTGCATTTATATTATAGAAAAACATGGAGCGAACCATTCATCAATTTTCATATCACTAAAGTAACCAATAATTTTTAGATATTTATTATAACAATATCAGTAGGTACCTACATGTGCGTACACAGTACCTCGTGCGTCCGATGATAGTGAATGTTTTCGAGGTCACCCAGTTCATTTTTCTACTTGCATTGCACGAGATAAATAACACAGAAAGACAAACCATTATTTGTTATTAAAGACAATAATATACTAAAACATTTACACTCTGGCAATCAGTCTTTATGCAAAAGAGATAGTCTCTGACGAATCAAATTAATAAAAGAGATTATGAAGTGCAGAAAGCGGTCGTCTTCTAAACTTGAAGTAGTCTGCGCCTTTTCTAATAATCATTGATCATTATAACATTATTAAAATCAATTTCTGTTATAAAACTATGTCAATATTTGTACTGGAAAATCGTAATTAAAATTAATCGATTCAATGTCCGCAGGTTCAAGTCTACATTTACGGATATACATTTTTCATCAGACATATTGACTATTTTGAATTTATTTAGCAAAATTATCGGTCGAGTAAAGAAAAACATCTTAAAGGAACCTGAATCCTAACGAATCATTTTTACCCTTATATCGAAAAATACTACATAATTTAACATCCAAAATCAGCGTATAGGTGGCGTTGTGGAGTGTAGGGCAATATTTACAAGTTGATAACAAACAATGTGTACACACATTCTCGAAATTTTCATCTCTACTTATAGACAAAGAAAATTATATAGAGAAACGATATTGTATTACATATTATAAATGGAAGTAATATGGATTTTTTTTTACAATAAATCGGAACATAAATATGAGGAAATAATTTCACGTTCCATACTTTATATCAAAGTAACTAAACATAATGCATAAAACACATACAGAACTCACAATTGTGCTTATCAAACAAAAGTCAGTCATGTGCGAGAATCGAGAGCACGACCTATTGGCTCAATATTAGAGCTTACTAATACTGTTTCATGAGCCGTAATGCAAGTATATGACGTATACGATTGATACCTATGTAATCTTCTCTTTAATTGAATACATATTCGTAGACTGGCGTCGCAATTACGTCTTGTTCCTCGGGAGTCTCTTACCTAGTACGAGTGACCTTTAACCTTCACTAATAAAATCATCCTGAATGTATTACGTCCATTTACATATCTACTTTTCTTTCGTACTTAAGTTGCCTTTAGTGACCGATTTTAATGAAACCAAGACTTAATGTTACTCGGGATATTGTGATATTATTGGGGAGGTTTTATCACGAACGCAGCACTTTAGCAGTTCGAACAAACAGATATTTCTAAAAATGATTAAAATGTATTAATTTACCTATTCCACACCTCCAACATTTTTTTTTCTCATAAAAATCTAAAAAGTACAGACACGGCAGATTTACATTATTATTATATGTATAGATATAGGCACAGTCCTTTGGACCCTCCTAGCCTTATAATTTGTAGTCCTGTGTCTATTAATATGAGTAATAAAAATATTAAAGAAATATATAAACTACATTGAAAATGTAGTTCAATATTCTTTTTGTCCGCTAAACCATGAAGTATTACTATAACTTGAATGTAACTCAAGTTCACCGAGAATATAAACTTTTTTGTTACCGGTTCATATGTGTTAATTCTAAAGCTACCGGGGAAAAGGAAATAATAAATTAACTACGTAATAAAACAACGTATTTATGATCAAAATATTATTTTAATAAAATTCATCTATTACTAACACTACGATATAACTCTATACATAAAATCACATAGTCCTGTAAATGTTACATAGAAATTATATCTAAATCAAAGTAGCCAATGGACTTTGACCAATTTAATCAAGAGCGACGCGACAGCTTCCAGAGCTTTACAGATTTATCTTCGCTACCGGTAACTAAAGTTTGTGAGATCTCATCATAGAAAATACTTTTAATCGTTTCTGAAACAAAAAATATTATAGATTTTAATAAAAACCACAATATTCTAACTATGTAATTAACCACACATATCTTTTAAAACTATAGCAGAAATTGCTAAATATCGGCCTCAGAATAGGAAACGCGAAAAAAAAATTTACGTCAAAATCGTCCGACGAGCAAATTAATTAAGAAAATAATTGCACGTTTTACTTTATATTATGGCAGATACATACTTTAAATTTGTAATTTTTAATCGATATCTAACTATATTTACTATGGTTTTGTTCTCGCGAAACATGTAATTTCGGGGCCGAATCACTTTAAATTTTTTTTTCGAACTGACTACGCTATAGACCTAGCACGGTCTTAACAGCTTCACCGGACTACACCGAATAACCGATATAAGCTTAAACCGATCTTTAAGATCTTAGCGACATAAGAGGTATGTTTCATATCATACGCACCGTCGTGAATTTTTATTTCGTTTGTCTGCGTGACTGTGAGCATGTTCAACTGTCTGAGAACGCCTCCACTTCCGCCAACCCACAGCGTGTCACTACCCTCCCAGCAGAGACACGACACCTCCTCCGGTAACTTCTTACGATAAACCTATAATTAAATCAAACATTTGAAAACCAACTACTGCCGTAAGATAAAGGGACGAACATCTAACTAAAACACAAATCGAAGCTATCACGACTAAGGATCAAATCTCGTTAGGCCACCATGGCGGCGCCACCGACAAAATGTGTACAGTCATATGAAGGATACATCATCTGGTATCAGCTTGGTTGCATAACCAAGGCTGTTGCCGGCAACCGAATCACCCGCTAGTGTTGCAACCATTTTCTATTTGGCGTCTCACTCACTCCACCACCATTTGCGATACCAAGGATGACCCTTCCTCGAATCAACGCTATACCCACGATGTCATACGATATAATCTTGAAACTGACAATCCTGTTGTTCGTTTTGGTGTTTTTAGCTTGGTAGCTCAAGATACCACAGTGGCGACCGGTAATGGCGTTATGGCGTGCTAATGAGATAGGGCTCTAAGTAGTTAGAGTGTTCGGATAGTCCGTAAACTGACGTCATAACTTGCGAATGTGTCGGAGGTTTTGATGAAGATAAACATCGTCATAAAACTATAGTATGATGGTATGGCCATATACCACCTTCAGGTTGAAAATCTGTCCCGTACGTATACGTATGTTCCGGCAGCTGCACTCGAGAGCCAGTTCACCCTAGACTTAGCCGGTGTTATTACAAAAAAGTTAAATACGTATTGAATACTCGTTTAAAAAAGGTTTCGAATTAAATGCACCGCGGTAGCTGAATGTTCACCATCTTGCTCTTTTGTCTCGCTTTGATTACGTTAGATTAGACTTGCGAAAAAGGATAACGCAAACATGCCCCGGGCGAGCGCGGTGCATTTAATTTGACACCATTTTAAAGCAAGTATTTAACTTTTTTGTAATAACACCGAGCGTGTTTATCATCTTAGACCACATATTCATTTATTTATTCATTCGCTATATTTTTTTAGTTATGTCCTGTTGTAATTGTCAGAACAAAACTCTGTGTGAACGAAAATCTTTGAAAATTCGTATGGAAAAGTGTAAAAAATTGGTTGAAAATGTTCATATAAAACTTGAATGACTGAAACAGAATATTATAATAATAATAATTTATTCTCTTTAGGTATCCAGTACATAGAGGTTTATAGATCTTCAAAAATTTTGACAGAATTGACATATTGGTGCTCAGTTATCATCGTATTTCATGACACGGTCGTACCGTAAAGGAAAAATGTGGTTTCATTTTGTTCCTTAGTACAAAAGCGAAAAGCCGCTACGGGCAGATAGTTTTTAATTAAGTAACGATAATTACCGAATGGAAGACACTGAGATCGGTAACACTAAAGTCTCCCTCACAACTGCCTGTGACGATTCTATCATCCGATAAAACAAAACAGATGCTGTTTAATTCACACATGTACACGGGCACTCTGGTCGTGAGCTCTTTTGAAGTGAAATCCCATATAAAAACATCACCGTCGCTCGTTCCCGTTATGATATCGATTTCGTGGCGTCGACGCCTGAAAAAAAAAACCGTAACAGGAAAATTACGAACAGCTATGCAATAGATGACTTGCATTTACACTGTATAGTGTATACGGTAATATAGACTACTTTAATTATTCATATAGACTGACCTTTTGTTCGTAAAATTAACTATGGTTTAATAATAAAACTATACATTTTCCTGCTCTCTCTCTCAGTGTAAAAGTACTTTTAGCCATACTAACTGACACCCGCAACTTCGTCTGTGTTGATCATAGAGCTTCGATCAACAATAACTAGATATCAGGTCGGCGCGAAAAATACGTCTCGGTAAATAACAGCTCACTTGAAATGTAAGTTTTTGTTTTTTTTAGTTTGTATGAAACACAGCCAATGTAAGCACGTTTCACACGCCGCAGTGTATTCAAAAGATGCAAAAATAATACCCGAAAAAGCAATTTAACGGCCGGAGTATCTTACTTTCGCTAAACATACGTTGAATAAGTTATATTTTAAGCTTTAAACTAACAAATAATATCAAATTTAGAACAAAATTACCGATTTTAAACCTGTGATACAAATGTTTGGCCTCGCCCCTCACAAACACGCACAATAACGCGAAAACGTACTTTATTCATTACGTGTTAAGGTTGAATTCACACTAAATGTTGTTTTTCATTTTGAGGGGAGTAATTTATTGCTTTGCTCGTTTTATCGTAAGTATTAGATAATAAAATAAAAGACTTTATTAAAAGGTATTATGGTTGTAATTAGGTTGAACTTAAAACTGTTTTTCTTTTCTTTCTTAGTAAATAAATAGCTACACATAAGTATATATTTACGCGGACAATTTTTAGCATCGATTTTGTACGTGAAGTCATAGAGTAACAAACCTGCGAGGTGTAAGCGGTTTCATAATTGTATGGTATTGTTTATTATATTAATTGTTTTCTTATCTTTATCTCAAAGGGATTGGGCAGCGTCTTCGCAGGCTTGATTTTTTCCGACATTTCCAACAATTATCGTTATATTTCAACCAATCTACACAAAATCTTGACAAATTATATATCTAAACATTCCTCGTGAATCTCTCTATCTATTATCTGTCTGATGATGTCGGTCTGTCTATGATCTGTTCAGTAGTTTAAGTTTATCGCTAACAGACACATAGACTCGGTAGATGAATTTATTTCGTAATATGTAGTGATTATTACCCCAAAGGAGACAATTTGTAAGCATAGATGGAGTAATAATTATTTCACGAAAAACTAATGAACGGATTTTGGTAAAATTTTGGAGTAATAGAGCTTTTATACAATAAAAAAACATAGGCTATATAATTAATTATTAAATTAGCCAAAATATAACGATAGTTGCCAGGTAAGTTGGAATAAATAATACTCTATATAGTACTCTATCGTGTTTTATTCCTGAATAATAACGTTAAAATAAATTAATAGTAAGTAATTCATATGATATATACCAATTACTACCGTGTTCCTATGTTTGGTTAATTTTTCCATCAATAATTAAAAGAGTCGGGAACCTTTTAAAATCACCAAAATGTGCTAATTATTTCACCGTTTTCATATATCTAGCTAACAAATTTTACTAAGTAAACAAAAGAGAATAACACCGACACAATCATAGTCGTTTTCATATTATTATTGTTTTTTTTTTTACCGGCTCACTTTTAGAAGAGATATTAAGGAATAAGTCATGATTTTATTTATTCTATGTAGGCACTAACTAGCAACCGAATTTCATATTAATTACATCTAAAATAAAATATAGCCTAGGACTCTCAGAACAACGTTGATTTTTCTATCAGTTAACAATATTATAAAACAGGGAAACTTTTACATTTTTATGATAATAATATAAATAATCATTCCGAGCTGCGGTTGTCCTTATCGTATTCTATTCGCTAACTGGGTCAAAACGCGACAGCAATATAATAGATTCCTTTAAATACCTATACCAGGTGAAAGGTTAGACACTAGCA
>MU159403.1:190287-210959 GCA_015888305.1 Antheraea pernyi | reverse complement strand
ACAGCCAATGTAAGCCCGTTTCACATGCCGCAGTGTATTCAAAAGATGCAAAAATAATACCCGAAAAAGCAATTTAACGGCCGGAGTATCTTACTTTCGCTAAATACATGTTGAATAAGTTATATTTTAAGCTTTAAACTAACAAATAATATCACATTTTGAACAAAATTACCGATTTTAAACCTGTGTTACAAATGTTTGGCCTAGTCACGTACAAACATGCACAATAACGGGAAAACGTACTTTATTCATTACGTGTTAAGGTTGAATTCACACTAAATATTCTTTGTGTTGTTTTTTCATTTGTGAGGGTAGTAATTTACTACTTTGCTCGTTTTATCGTAAGTATTAGATAATATTTTGAACATTTGTGACTTTATTACTAGGTGTTATGGTTGTAATTGGGTTGAACTTAAAACTGTTTTCAAACTTTTTTTCTCGCTTTCTTAGTTAACAAATAGTTACACATAAGTATATATTTACGCGAACAGATTTTAGCTTCAATTTTGAACGTGACCCTTTATCTAGTTATTGTTGATCGAAGCCTAAACCTGAGAAATGTTCTTGTAGTACTAGTGTATGTGAGGAAATATAAAACTTTGGATTTCTCAGAGCTTGAAATCGCCAATACGTCAGGCTGGCGTGCTAATTATGCCCATACCTTCCTTTGCGAAGAGGTATATGGCTCTACATTCTGTCCCTAACAAGTTGAAGTGAAATTTAAGGCAATGGCATCCATCTTCATAAACTTTTGAAGACATTTCCTCTACGCTATTAGAATCAATTTTCTTAATCACGATAATCCTTTTTTTATATATCATAAGAGACAAACGAAGAGGTGGGTCACTGATGTTAAGTAATCACCGTCGTCCGTAGACACAAGCAACACTAGGGGAGTCGCAAGTGCGTAGCCAGCCTGTGTTTTGGAGAAAAGGGATTATGGGAGGAGGAAGGAAGGTGGGTATCCGGCGCTATCACTAACCGATAGAAACGCAACAATGCTAGCACTGTTACTTCACGTGGGTATTGCTGTGGGTCGGGTGGTACAACCCCGGGCGAGCCAACCCATTCATGATGAAATCAGTAATAGCTTCAGCGTGGCTCTACCACCTTCATCATGATAGCATCCTGGTCTTATTCGTACTAATTTACACTATTTCAAGGATTAATTCCCAATAACTAAACACCTTAAATTTCACTTACACGTAAATAATAAAATTGCTTTTGTAAAACCCTTAAAGGGCTTAAGCGGAACATGATTTTCCATACATCAGTAATTCCTGTCACATTGTTCCGGGGATCTCTTTTTGTATGAATACATTCGATACTGCAAACGTGACATACATATGTAATACATGAATAAACGCATGTTTACTTGCATTCGTTATTTGCAAAATCGAATGGCCCTTCAGGGACAGTTATATTGAGATTGCTGGCGATTTTCCTTGCCTAAATTTACAAATTCTAATTTGTATATCTAACTAGAAACAATGATACTGTTACAACCTATATGCAAGCTCGGTGCATATGAAGTGTAGAGGTAAGGAAAACCATCTCCGTGTATTAAAAGTAGCCATGAAAATGCCTTAAATCAGGGTGATGCTACAGTAGCGACAGAGTTCATTTTTGTTTAATTATTTCAACAAGCTAAACGTATTATTTAAGGTTCACAAAAATTCTATCAAACTCCACGGTCTCTTACAGCAGTTATTTTAGGTTATGCTTACAAGATTATTTCGGACTATCCATAACATTTACCGAAGCTAGGGCCATTTTGGAAGGTCTTGGAACTATTATTTAGTACTTAGAGCTGGACACTTTTTCAACATGAACCACAAATGAGATAGTTCTCTTTACTTCTAATCTCCATAGGTAGAAATAAACAACGAATACCGTGGGAACGGAATATATTAGTCCATTTCGAACTTTGTTGAATCGTTTGAGTAATGAATTCTGTCTTTCAGTTTTCCTTACCCTCCTTTGTTGAAAGGTATATAAAGTGCCCTACGTATATTGGCGGTAATGTAAAAAAAGTTTGAGAGGTCCATGGACCTCCAGTTGGAACGTAGTTTCTTTCCCTTTTTTGTAGGCCTTTACTATACAGTCAGTATAGTTTACATAATAAAATATCAAGTTGATAGAGTTAAATTGTAATTTAAACGGTAACATATATTCATAAAATAAATAATGATACATTAAACACTGAATGACATCATAACTATTTTCAACTTGTATTAAAACTTTTTCACAGTACATTGTATTAAAGAAAAACATAAATATTAAAAAGATTTGAGCAACATGTGTCATCTGTCACTTGCCTGTGACTATTTGTCTAAGAGCTAGGCAACGGTTTCGACAGCGAATTGGCTGCCGGTAAACCTTTACAGGCAAAAATATTGAACTTTATATGAATTTAGATTGTTTTGTTTTTCATTAACTTTGAAACGCTACTAAAACATGAATTTATTATTGTCAGACATTTTTGATATTAACAATAATGTGCCCGATGCTATTTTTTGTAAATAAAGAAGTATGTTCAAACCATGTTAAGATACCTGTAATTTTGTGAAAAAGTTTTAATACAAGTTGAAAATAGTTATTATGTCATTCAGTGTTTAATTTATCATTATTTATTTTTTGAATATATTTTAACGTTTAAATTACAATTTAACTCTATCAACTTGATATTTTATAATGTAAACTATACTGAGCGTATAGTAAACGCCTACAAAAAAGGGAAAGGAACTACGTTCCAACTGGAGGTCCATGGACCTCTCAAGCTTTTTTTACATTACTGCCAATATGCGTAGGTTAGTTTTTATTTTAATTGAACCCGGTAGATGATGTTACGAACGGGTTGTAGGCTTATTGGGATAGAAGTTACTGGGACAACGTACTGGGACGACATTTATCGGCAATATATGTAGGTTTTTTGTTATCTTAATTGGACCTGGTAGGTGATGCTGCGAACGGGTTCAAAGCATATTTTAAAATATTTGTCACATACCAACTGGGTATATGTTTGAGTGAGTCCCTGGATAGTTGGGATCCACATTTTGAAACAGTAGGTATCGCTGCAATCGGGTTTTGAGATTTATTTAGATTTTTCGCGTTTAAAAGTACAATCGAAACCGGTAATAACCGATTTGGTGCAGACGACGTCGCACGGGTCAGCTAGTTTATTAAATATAATATATTAAAAATACACAACACAGAACAATTTTAAAAGTGCACGATAGTCACTACGATCTAACAGAAAATAGTGTACTATAGATTTCAACGTTTCTCTCTCTCTCCCTCTGTTTGTGCATATTTCTGTCTCATTCTCTCATAGTCTAAAACCTATATTTGTTGCTATCGCTATTTCGTTACAGTGTTTCATTCATAGAATTCAATTTCGGGGTTTTTGGCCTTAGTCCTTAGTCTGTTGTGTAGTGGATTTTATAATAGATTCATGATTTTGCGTTATTCCAGTCTACATTTTGTAAATTTGGTGGTGCTTTACGTAATATAGTCAGGTTATTATACACAAGTGAATTGGATGGAAAAGAATACCACGAAGCATTAATTCTGCGAAGCGACAAAAATTCCCTGGAAAGTTTTAACAAGGGAGCCACCATCTTGTTTGAACATTGAAATTATCACACGACACTTGTAATTGTTACCTACTCGTCAATGGCAGTAATGGTCTGGAAGGTTGGTTACCAAAGATAAAATTAAAAAGCATCCAATTCACACCGTCACTTTCACTTCAGAAATGTCTTCAGACGCAAACGGGCAGTTCGAGCAATCTATGATATGGGACCTCGTGAATTATTAAAGACTAAGTTTCAGGAATTCGATATTTTAACTCTGCCCTCTAAATATATTCTTGAGAATTTGATGTACGTCCGGAAAAACTTAGATAATCTGGATTTAGTAAAAGACTGACATAATGTAAATTCCAGGAACCATAACAAACTGGTCACTCCATGTTTCAGGCTTACACTACATGTTATGGCTTGTGGCCATCGTGGCCAGGCGCTCCACTTCCTTCCATTCCACACCCAGGGCTACGACTAGAGTGTCGTCCGCGTAACAGATGAGACGTGCTCCGTATGGGAGCACGCCGCGGAGCAACCGTTCGTAGCCCATGTTTGTATTACAAAATACAATTTCGCCACAAATATTTGTATCTTCAGTACATTTCTTTATAGGTTTATAAAGGAAACTTTGTTCTTTCAGTATGTACATTATTTTACGACTGAAATAGTATTAACAACATTGCGTCAATTGAACAAGAGAAAATTTCAGTATAAACCTAAAAGCGTTCGTCAAAAGGAAATTATGATATATATATATATATATACCAGCTGTTGCCCGGAGCCGCGTTTTTTTTAATGTATCAAAGAAATGTTAAATTGTAAATAGGTGTGTACATTACAGAAATACTTTTTCAAAAATATTTGTAACTACGACACGTACGACATCTACTGTAACATGTAACGTGTAGATTAGATATGTGAATACTAATAGTATATCGAATGGGATGGGATTTATCATCAGCAACATACCTGGAACTTTAACCTACTATATACCACCCTCAGTACTCACTAACACTATATAAGAAAGTAATGAAATTATTAAGCTATACATTATCGAACAATATATGTTAAACCTTTTGTAATGTAAATATATTATGCCCATATTGTCGATATAATTGTGTTATTCTTATACGTTGCTATAATCACTGAGTAGTGTAGACGGAAACGCAGTAAAAAAAACAATATGGTCGTCCAATTGACCGAAAAGATAATATAATTCAAATATATGACTTTCAATTAGGTATGTTTATTCTTGAAGTCCAGTACAGCGCACGTCTCATGCGTTGGTTTACACTAAACAACATATTTTTGATTAATTTCACACGGACCAATTCACAGGTCATCACTACTACGAAGTCTTGGCTAAAAAGTTATCTGCCAGTGAAATTCCCGTGAAAATCAGTTCAGGCATTGTGGATATTCCACTGCGGCCGAAGGAGAATAAAAAACCTAAATTACTATTTATGAGGTCTGCTATCTACCAGTGACCACTCCGTGAAAATCGATCAAACCATTTTGGAAAGAGCTATGTGGACGAAACCTGAACAAATAAAATTGAATATGTCAACCGCTATCATTTCGGCTATCTGCCAGTAAAATTCCCGTTAAAATAGATTCAGCCGTATTGGAGATTACCCGGAACAAACAAAGAAACAGAGAAAATATATAATAATATAAAAATACCGACGGGATATAAAAGATTTCTTTTGTTGTTTGTAGCAATATCCATTCACCAAAAAGTTGTTATTTTAATTTCACATATACACATTTTATTTCCATAATACGCAATAGATAACAAATAAGAAATTAGAAAGAAAACAAACCCAGAATAAATATTTTGAACAGAAACACAAAATAAACTTTAAAAATGCTTGCGATAGAAAGTTACTACGTTACCATGGCAACGTATATAATAGTAACGCTAAGACGCAGCTAAAAGGAAAAAACAGTCCGATTTTGAAACGTTCTTCATTGATATTCCGCTATTATTGGTGTTAGCGAGATGATATATTGTCTATAGCCTTACTCGATAATACGTAATAGATTACAAATAAAAAAACTGGTAACATAACTAACATTTTGAACAGAAACTCAAAATAAACTTTAAAAATGTTTGCGATAGAAAGTTACCACGTTACCATGGCAACGTATATAATACAAACGTTAACACGCAGCTAAAAGGAAAAAAACAGCCCGATTTTGAAACATTCTTTATTGGGACTCTGCTTTTATTAGTGTTCGCGTGATCATATATAGCCTATAGTCTTCCTCGATAAATGAGCTATCTAACACCGAAAGAATTTTTCAAATCGAACTTGTAGTTCCTGAGATCATCGCGTTCAACCAAACAAACAAACTCTCCAACTTTATATATTAGTATAGATATATATATGTGTAAATCTCATCATAAAATATATCAACGGTAGAGATAAACATCATAATGAGCTTTTTGAAATTATACTTCTTTTGGTGCGTTAGGGAAAAATGATGAGAGTAAATTTTTAAGATGCGCCGTCACGATAAACCGACACCCTTGAAGTTATATAGTGAACAGTTTAGTTTAAAAAAATATACCAATAAAGTAAAAGTAAGGACATTTTGGGGTTAGTTGACGGTATGTATTATTTATTTTATTTACATCATAAACTAAAATAAATTTTCACATTCTTATTTAATCGGTAATAAGTTTATAAATAAATTAATAATTGCTTTTTATCTTGTTACGCCAAAGAAGTATAACTTCTAACGCGTGTACATAAGTTTTTTTTTCATGTTATAAATAATTGTGATTTTCAAATAGGAATATAAAAATATAGTTGTACAATTAAAAAATTGCTACACCGCAGTGTTTTATTTAAGGAGAATGTTTTTATGGAATTAATTAAACTATAACCTGCCACTAACTAGGTGATGCTTCAGCCTATCAGCTTGTTTTATTACAGGTACAATAACAAACATACACAGCTGCTTATATTATTATATTATGTTGTTTTTTTAGCTTTTATGGCAAGGAATGTTTTTGACATAACTATATTTAGTACCTCCTTTGTGGATAAAATGGATTGTGTATACAGTATTTAATAAAAATAACCATCAAATTTATTTAAGCGCCATCTATCGATCCATCCGTCGAGCTACATTATTAAACGTAAATATTACTACTGGCAAATTTGTTTTTAACGCCATCTATGATATTTAACGAGTATTATGTAAGTATCAGTTATTTTAATAAGACTGATCGTCCAATAGTCAAAATTTAATTTTTATTTATTATCAGATACGGTCATAAAATCTCCCATCTCATGGCCCATACCATTGATGTTAAAGCGTTTTTCTACACCATTTAGTCGAGATTGTAATGAATGATGTTTATTATTATTTAGTTATAATAATCAAGGGTGACCAAGATAACGGAAAATAATTATAGAACGTTATATAGATATTTATCTGTTCTTTGATTTTTAGGGTCGATGTTTTCGCGTTTAGCTATGTATTATTGGTTCAAGTTAGAGATGTGTTACAATGGTTACAGTCAATCAATCAGTTTACAATCGGCAACGCACTTGCGACTCCCCTGGTGTTGCTAGTGTCTATGGACGGCAGTGATCACTTACAGGTGACCCACCTATTCGTTTGCCGCCTATAATATTAAAAAGTGTATTCGATTAGGTTACAACCATTATAACAATAACATATATACGAATAATATAGATAATGTAACATCATTTTTGATAAAAACAATGAAATAAGTTAAAACGATATAAAAACTAAATTTATGAAGAGAAAAACGTATAATGTTGCATCATGATATGCATTAACAACACATTGCCTATATTGATTAACGTAGAAAATAATAGATGGCGGTGTTAGCAAACTTTCGACTGCTGGATGCTCCCACTATGACATATATATTGATTGCTCCGAGTATAAATACCGATACATATACCGATAATAAATAATTCGAATTCTGTATGTACTTTTAAAATTGTACACTTCGAAAATAAATTTCTTTGCATATGGATGATATTTATATACAGGAATCTTTGGGTTTCCTATCATTATTGCTTCCAAATAGAATCTTCAACTTTTCCATTGATTTCTTTTTTAATAAAATATATTTCTATGCGTAGATGTCCAAAAACAGCTCAAGACATAAACTCTTACTTCATTTTTAGAAAAAAAAACAGGCTTTTTTGAAGTGAAACTTCTTTAAGCGCATGAGGGTAAAATTTTTACATATGTAACGTCACGCAGGTATGCAACGGAAGTGACGTCATTTGCAGTAAACGCAGATTTTTCATCTATTTTCCAAGTCTCAGAAATTTAAAGTTTTAGATTTGTATAAATATAAACAAGACTTATAAATTAGTTCGCCAAAGAAGTTTCACTTCTGACATGTGTACTTTGTACGCACGCACTTTTTTTTTTATAAATAACAAGCATCAATATAAAACCCACACTAATAATTTTAATAAACAAATTCTGAAATTTAATTATTGTCATTCACACTATAATTAATATGAAATTTCAAAAGAAAACAAACACATTTATTTCGTTGTTTTGAGTTTTCATTTCTGTTCGCAGTCCTTATGAATGCCTCGGATTTCATTTTTATTTATTAATTTTCTAAATTGTATGGAGCTATTTATATTCAATGGAATTGTATTGAATAGTAACTTCAACTCGCGAATTTGATTAATACCAAAATATATCAAAAGCTCCATCCCCAAGAATTTACTTGTATTAACGTATTATGTTATAGTTATTGGAAGATTAAGTTTTAGACAATAATCCGTGTCATCATCTGATAACTTATGAACGGATTATCCGACGAAATCGTCAAACTTTTGTCACTATACGAGGATAAATCACCATCACGGGACTAGTCCTAAGTCCCTCGGCCATTAGGGACGCATTATTGCCTTGTTTGCGACTTTCGCATGTCATCGCATCCATCAGAATCTTACGTTCATATTTTTGTAAAGGATAATTTATGGATAATAATTAATTTCATATTAAGATTAATATGAACATTGAACTCTGTTAATTCGTGGGAAGTAACTTAATGTGTTTTACATTTTGAACGCAAACTTGTTATGGTACGGTAGGCAAGTTTATTTTCACTAACAATTATTAGCTAGTAGGTGATAGAGCCACGCTAATGCTATGCTAAGCTAAGCTGTGTGTATGTGTAATTACTGGTTTCAGCATGAATGGGTCGGCTCGTCCGGGGTAGTACCACACTCTCACAGTAAACCGAAGTGAAGTGACAGTGCTTCCATTGTTGCGTTTCGTTCGGTCATTGAGAGCGCCGGAGATTCACCTCCCCTCCTCCCTCCCCACTTTCCCTGTTCCCTCCAAACACAGGCTGGCAACGCACTTACGACTCCCCTGGTGTTGTTAGTATCCATGGACGGCGGTGATCACTTAACATCAGGTGACACGACTGTTCGTTTGCCTCCCATGACATAAAAAAAAATCATCTGTGAGTACATAAAAAAAAAATTGGTTGTCTGTAAAGTCGGCTTACGGACGATAATTTACATGATAACGACTTGGACGCATCCCGCGATGGAGTGGAAGAGAGGTGCGTCACAAGACGAACGCTAAAGCCGACCGCGTCTCTTTTTTTATTGTAGCATGGTAAAATGACTGCCCTATGTCTGATGGTAAGCACAGTACAATCCAAAAACAATGGCAACCACTGAGTGACACACTATCCATCGCTGGTCGCCGCTGTTATGACGGCCTGCGAATAGCTGGATATGCACAGGCTGATCCCGAAACGCGACCCGCAGAAGCGAATCACTATGACGGGCTTTTTCGCCATATACATGGTGGTTGCGACCCAGTCAGGCTGTAAAACTCTACCAGCCCGCTTACACCATTGCCTCGTTCGTTATTCAGCAGGGTGCACCACGCGCAGGTGAGGTTGGCTTGGGTGTCTCAACTCTTATGATATTATTCGACACCCCTTACACTCCGAACGAACGCTCAATGTTGACATGTGACAATGAGTCATGTTTTTTCGTGCGTGCAGCCGACGTTCATCGATTTATAAGACGTTATCACGTTAATACATTGTAAACACAAACGTGTCCACTTGTGCTAATAAATTCTAAATATAATATCCCATCTGTCGGCAGCATACTCGTACATACATATTAACTTGTATTGACCGTCGATTATTTTCTCTAATAACTTTACAATAGTGTTAAAAATGCTGGCATTATTTTAGCTGAAACTTCATATGACGTGGGAGGGAAAATATATATCGTTACGTTAAACGTAAGGTAGGTATGCATTTGTGTGTACGTGTAAGCATGTATATATCTGCCTGGTTCTAGTATTATACAAAAATGAGTAAATGTATAGTTTAGTATTTATACTACGGGACTTAGTTTAGTATATAGTTTATGTGCGTTTCCATATGTAAGTCATTACATAGTATAAAACAAAGTCCCCTACCGCGTCTGTCTGTCTGTCTGTTCGCTATAAACTCAAAAACTACTGAACGGATTTCCTTGCGGTCTTTACCAGTAGATAACGTGATTCATGAGGAAGGTTTAGGTATATAACATCTGCCGTTTAATATATATAAGCCAAATAAGTTTTATTTCCTCCGTGTGTACATGGTTATACACGCAATATGTATTGTTTTGGTTATTAAATGTCATACTATTGTTAATTCCTAGAATGAAACGGAGGTTTGCTAAGGAACATATTTCGATATTATGATACTATATCATGAGAGTAAGGAATTTCTAGTACTTCTAGGCTTCCTCATAAAAAAAACTCAGGCAAAATGCATATAGACTTAGCGTAATCCTTTGTAGCAATATGGTTTCTTTACATCAAAGGTTAAAACACCACGAGCAGCTTACTTTTAAATCACCACTACTTTTAAAGTAGTTTATAACACTCAAGGATAATATACCTTTACAACCGTGAAAGAATTTTCAAAATCGGATCAGTGGTACCAAAAATTACCCCGAACATCGAAACTCACAAACTTCACTTTATAATATAGATATGGTCGTACTGTAAATGAAAGATTAAAACGCTTTTGATAAACGCAACCTTAATTTACAATCTGTATTTTTATTATATCTGTAACCGGATATCCGATGCGATGCAATCCGATGTGATGCAATGTAATGGAGCGAAAGAGGCTTTTGCTTTTATAATACGTGCGTTGTGTTAACTGATAAATTCTATCATTAACCCACCACAGATAATAATCATAACAATAGTTTTATAAAAATCTCATTTTGTTCGTTAGTAAACACGAGCAAAGCCGGGGCGAGTAGCCAGTATATAATAAACTGATCCAATATTATACTTTGTATCGAATGGTAATATTTCATGCCGCGAATGTTTACACAGGGCCGTGACGTTGACGCGAGTAAATATTGAACCCTTCTAATATAGTGTTGCTTGTTTATCGATGGTTATCATTGTAACTACACTAGGCGAAGTTATCGACTTTTGTAATGAAACCCCTTATGGGAGGCCTTTGATTATTTTTTTCAAAGTGACTACGCTATTCGCCTGACATGCTTTTGCAGCTTCGCTGGACTACTAAAGCCAGCGCTTAATCCGCTCACCCGATTTTATTTGACAATCAGCACAAGGGTGCACGGCACACCTCGATGTGAATTGTTGTCTTGTTACGCAATATCGCGAACCTTACTAAGCTAAGTTACACTAACTATTCATACATATAGGAGTTAATGCACTTTGTATAAGACGTGTACGAGCAGCTTACTTTTAAATCACCACTACTTTTAAAGTAGTTTATAACACTCAAGGATAATATACCTTTACAACCGTGAAAGAATTTTCAAAATCGGATCAGTGGTACCAAAAATTACCCCGAACATCGAAACTCACAAACTTCACTTTATAATATAGATATGGTCGTACTGTAAATGAAAGATTAAAACGCTTTTGATAAACGCAACCTTAACTGTCTCGCATTGCGAGCGAAACGTTCTGAAGAGCTGGAATGGGGGTAAATGTTGTTTGACACCCTTTACACCCGGAACGAACGCTCGGTTCAGGCGGAAAGTGACAATGAGTCATGTTTTTTCGTGCGTGCAGCCGGCGTTCATCGATTTATAAGACGTTATCACGTTAATACATAGTAAACACAAATGTGTCCACTTGTGCTAATAAATTCTAAATGCTTTTATAATACGTGCGTTGTGTTAACTGATAAATTCTATCATTAACCCACCACAGATAATAATCATAACAATAGTTTTATAAAAATCTCATTTTGTTCGTTAGTAACCACGAGCAAGGCCGGGCCGAGTAGCCAGTATATAATAAACTGAACCAATATTATACTTTGTATCGAACGGTAATATTTCATGTCGCGAATGTTTACACAGGGCCGTGACGTTGACGCGAGTAAATATTGAGCCCTTCTAATATAGTGTTGCTTGTTTATCGATGGTTATCACTGTAACTACACTAGGCGAAGTTATCGACTTTTGTAATGAAACCCCTTATGGGAGGCCTTTATTTCTTTTTCAAAGTGACTACTTGCCTGTCATGCTTTTGCAGCTTCACCGAACTACTAAGGCGAGCGCTCAATCCACTCACCCGATTTTATTTGAGAATAAGCTCAAGGGTGCACGGCACACCTCGACTTGAATTGTTCTCTAGTTACGCAATATCGCGAACCTTAATAAGCTAAGTTACACTAACTATTCATACATATAGGAGTTAATGAGATACACATGTGTACCGAGCAAGTGTATCTCACGAAATCATACATGTATTTAGTATCTGGCCTTTGTAATTCTGATTAGCAACCTATTTGTGTGACGATGCAGTGGTAAGCGTAAACACTGTGTCGGGTAGAGTGGGATTAGTGTCTCGCTTGCCTTCGGGTATTGGACAACAGTGATACATACGCTCTTCTCGAATTCTTTTTGAAGTTTCTACTTCTAGCACGTGTGAACTAGACACAATTTTTTTATACATTTCACAGCTTATATTCATAGATAGCTACTACTATATGTTCATTGAAAAAACTAGTTTTTTTTTGCGTGTTTAGAACGCTTCACAAATACAAACCTATATACCTATATATTTGTCTACTCTGAATATAGCAATAAATTTGCGCTTACGTCTAATATAGTCAACAGTTTACTACAAAAGAAAGTTTAAGGCTGAATCTAATAATAGTACATATTTGTTTGTTAAGTTGTTTATGGTACTACAATACAATACGTATATGTAAATAAATTCGTATTCTGTGCAGCTATATTCCGAGCAGTTAAAAGCTTTAGCTTGAACTATATCTGTATACAGACAACAGTAACTTTCAATTCGTCTAAAAACAAATACAAAACAATATTAGTAATTAAATTATTTATCGACTATCAATCTATCGACAAAATAATTATGACAAACTACAAACACGTAAGCACTATTATGACAATTTGTCAGCTGTCATTCAAACGGGTAATATTATACGAGAGTAGGTTAGAATGTAAGTGGTCGCGTATTCAGAGGGAGATTTAACTAAAAACCATCTCTTTATCTCTAAAAGGCATAAAGAAAACATATAACGATCGCTAAGATTGTTTTCCCATAGCTTACAACCATTTTTCACTATCGATCTGTCATCAGCATCACTGTCGGCCTGTAAGAAACCCACTACAGGATCATAGGCCTCATCCCAAAGGAAGGCAGAAGCATAATCACTTTGACAGTCCACTGGGATGTAAGGGGTGTCGAATAACATCACAAGACTGGAGACACCCAAGCCAACCTCACCTGTACGTGGTACACCCTGCTGAATAACGAACGAGGCAATGGCGAAAGCGGGGTGGTAGGGTTTTACAGCCTGGCTGGGTCGCAACCACCATGTATGTGGCGAAAAAGCCCGTCATAGTGATTCGCTTCTGCGGGTCGCGTTTCGCGATCAGCCTGTACATATCCAGCTTTTCGCAGGCCGGCATGACAGCGGCGACCATCGATGGATAGTGTGTCACTCGGTGGTCGCCATTGTTTTTGGATTTTACTGTGCTTACCATCAAGAATAGTGGCATCAGGCAGTAATTTGGCCGTGCTACTATTAAAAAAAAACTACGTTTTGGCGATTTCAAACTCCGAGAAATTCTCAGTTCTATATGTTCCGACATACGATAGTAATACTACAAGACAAGAACATTTCTCAGGTTCAGATTTCGACGCAATGTTTTCCTTCACCGGCACCCAATTGTGTTACCAATTTAAATGACTAAATATACAAGAATTTCCTAGAAATATAGAATATATAGATATTAGATACTAGCCTCTGCCCGCGACTTCGTTCGCGTGGAATAGTTACTTTGGGCTAACGCTAACACGCAGCGAAAGCTCTCAGTACGAAAAAAACCCCGATTTAGAAACACTATTACTTGGTGCTCCGCTCCTATTGGTGCTATCGTGATGATATATAGCCTATAACCTTCCTCGATAAATGAGCTATATAACACTGAAAGAAATTTTCAAATCGGACCGATAGTTCCTGATATTACAACGTCACAAACTCACAAACTTTACCTCTTTATAATACTAGTATAGATAAACAAATATTTTAACAATGACTTTTTCATTATTGTGGAGAATTATAATCATATGTAACATAGATAGGTACTTTAAGAAATCATCGAACTGCTAATTGAAATCTCGTCATCATTATTGTGTAGAATTATAATCATATGTAATATAGATAGGTACTTTAAAAATCATCGAACTGCTAATTATAATCTCGTCAAAATCGATACAACCGTTGCGGACAAACAAAAGACAGTTTATTTATACATGTAGATTACATCCGACCGACGACAACCTCATGAACATTTAAACCGCAACTCATACAAATAATCAATAAATAACGAACATTCAATTTCACGGGGTTAGAGTAGATTCGCGGCTTCGTGAACGACCCGAATCATCCCTCGTGACAATTGGAGATCAGATATATGATTTACGATAGAATAAAACGGTGACAAACAACAATAATCATTTCTCCTTCCTTTTATTCAGTTTTAAATTAAGGAATTCTTTAATTGTAAACGCATTACTGCCCTTATCAACTTATGTACAATTTTTTACGTTTAAATTTGTCTTAGCTAGAATGGCGGATCTCCAATTAAATGATTCTAACAATATGGCACGCATGATGCAAGAGTTTTAGCAATCTATACATAAAATAAGAATGTATATCTAAGGTGTCTGTACTTTTCAGATCTTTGTGAAAAAATTGTTGCAGGTGTCTAGCAATAAGTAATAGCATTATATTTCAATCATTTTTAGAAATGTCTGTTTGTTTGTTTGAACACGCATCGCTGCTAAAGTAATGCGTTCACGATAAAACCTCAATCAGAAAGCATATCCGCGAGTAGCATTAGTCTTAGTTTCATTAAAATCGGTTCACTCTATCAAAAGTTATTGTAATGTTAATGACGACGCGACTTAAGTACGTGAGATTAAGATAAGATAAGATTAAGTAGATAAGTACATTTTGATGATTTTATTACTCCACTCTTTTTATTCGTTGGGTCCACGCGGACAGAGTCGCAGACACAGCTAGTATAGAGAAAATATAACCTAAATGTAGTTCTTTTGAGACTCAATAACGTAAAAATTATTGAAAGTATTGACATAGAACTATGATCATTCAATGCAGAATTCTTCGTACATGATTCTAAACCACTTATTTTCCGTATTTCGCTGACCTTTTGCATTTTTAATGCTCCACAAACCGCCAGGAAACTAATAGTGTACGAATAAAAAGGTGAATTTATAAGCAGTGTTGCCATATGAAAAATAATGCAATGATCGCTTGGCAGATTATAAAAACAAAAAAAATTATGGTTATGTATTCATACGGT
The DNA here is from genome assembly GCA_015888305.1 of Antheraea pernyi. Lineage (NCBI taxonomy): Eukaryota > Metazoa > Arthropoda > Insecta > Lepidoptera > Saturniidae > Antheraea > Antheraea pernyi. Next base: position 195,478 of record MU159403.1, on the reverse strand, counting down.
CTGTATAGACGATTTCGCCAATGTCAAGTTTGAGAGAGTTTGACAGACAAGTTTCAGAGTTAATTGCCGATATTTGCAATGCTGAACAATATACAAATAAAACATATTATTCGACGAAATAGAATCACAATTTTTTAAATAATATTGTACATTTTTATTAATTGAATTTGTATTAACATGAATTCTCTGGAAATAATATAAAATGGAATATATGTCTCAAGTAAATATCACGAAACAATATATTATGTTAGACATATAAATGTAGTAGGTTTGTTTGTAGGTGGTAGAGTCACGCTGAAGCTAATACTGGTTTCATGATCGGCTCGCCCGGAGTAATACCATCCGACCTACAAAAACACCGACGTGAAGTAACAGTGCTTGCATTGTTGCGTTTCGTTCGGTCAGTGAGAGCACCGGAGGCCGACTTCTTTTTCCCCCCTCCCAGTCCTATCTCTTCCCTTCTCCCCCCAAACACAGGCTGGCAACGCACTTGCGACTCTCCTGGTGTTGCCAGTGTCTATGGACGGTGGTGATTATTAAATATCAGGTTACACACATGTTCGTTTTCCTCCTATGATATAAAAAAAAGCAAATGCAAAACAGCTATATAGATACGAATAAAAGAGACGTAAATATTGAAACAAGACCAAGATGTATGTAAATTGGAATTAGTAAGACGAGGAATATTATTACAAAATGTTGGCTGTATACATTATCTTAATTATTTCTTGAATTGGTGTCGCAGTAATATTTGCCAGTGTCAATTTCTATTTTTATAAATTGGTATATAAATTCAATTTCATTATATCCTGCGTTTTAAACGTCGTTCAATATCTTCTGAAGTTTTAACATGCTCAAGCTATAAAAAAAAGAATATTCTGAAGAAAAAAAGTATCGTTGGACTTCTTTACTTTTTGCTCTATAATGAGACGAAATATGGCGGTCCTTACGATAAAAGTGAAAACATAAGTAAAATAAAAACAAGTTAGAATAAACCAGAAACTTTTTATAGGTATATTTTTAAGATTTTTTAATTGTTTTTTTTAAATGAAGATACCAAGATATTGTTGTAAATCTTTGATCATCGTCGTAAATAGTTTTATTATTTTACTAGGTGATGCCTACAACTTCGTCTGCGTCGTACATTGTCTTAAGAATATAATTATATTATATACAAATGAAAACACCGCTTGTCCTACTTCTCCGCGATAACAAAACAAACATCGTGCTTATAAAAATTATAGGTGCAAAAAACTTTAATAACCTTATATGAAATAAAAATATCGTTATCATTTTAAATAAGAACTATGTATCTACGAAGTAAAATAAAATAAAAAGTCTATAGTTTTATTTATATACTAGCTGTGGCCGCGACTTCGTCCACGTGGAACCTGGTGTACAAAAGAATGACTAATAAAGCCATCGGAACTTATTTAGTCCATTCGCTTATCTATTTTTCTCTCATACTTAAGTCGCGTCGACATTAAAATTACAATAACTTTTGATAGAGTGAACCGATTTTAATGAAACAAAGGCTAAGTTACTCCCGACGATATGCTTTATGATTTTATTGTACAGTACTTTAGCAGTGATGCGTGTTCATACAAACAGACAGACTAAGTACGAAAAAGTACAGACACGTTCGATTTACATTTTTATTATACGTATAGATGAGATATACATAAATATAGTAGTAAAAAATAATATTTTCTCGTTTTATATTCTCACCCCGAACTCGAACAACGAATTCCAATATACGAGATCCGTAGCTGAGTCGCGCCACGTGCGTAACGGCGTACTACGCGCCGTGCATTCTGAACGTTATTCGAACGACAATTATAAACTTATTAACATATTTGGAATTGCTACTATTGCTAATGAGATTACTTTGTTCATGCTATTCCCTTACTACGTTGTTCGACAACTTCCGCCAGACGTTTTAAAGAAGGCAGAAAAACATTACTTATATATAAATACTTGATTTTTAAATATGTTATTTAGATAACTATCACACAACCATATTTCATAAGCCATATGTAACTACCAACCATCCCGCCAGACATAAAAAAATAGTTAACTGTAGGTTTGAGTGCGAGAATCACATATCATATATTTAAAAATAAGTTTTGTGTGGTAGGATCTTGGACTATTACTTCAGGATGGCTGCAGTTCGTAACAAGCAGAACCATACCCACATATACGTACAAACATACATAGCAAGTATTAGATAATGCAATATAGGTACAAGGAGGAGACAACGAATATAAGAAATACTGCATATTATATTCTATCTCATTCTCTCACACGCTAGATGCTATAGATCTATATGTTTGTCTCTATTCAAATCACAACGGGGATAAAGAAGTTCTCACTTTAAATAAACAAAACTAGATACACGGAGGTTGTACAAAATCATAATTCAAAATACATATTCTAATTTCTGAAACGGATAATATTACACGAGAGAGGACCCAACTTTAAAGTATAAAGTTTTTGAATAAATTTCCATAGGACCACAGACATTTTACAATAAAGACCTATCTAGAAAAACAACTTCTGCGGCGAGAGCTGTGTTTTAAAGTTTTATTAAACGGTGGGTTATGTCACAAAAATTATTTTTAACTAGAGTTTAACTATTACTATTTTATTTATGAATTGGATTGTTTTTTATTGTAACTTGATAAATTGAAAGCACTGTACAGGAGTGAGCATAATGCAATCCTGAATTCAAGGTTATCATCGAAATATCTAGAGTTTATCTGCAGTCTCTGCAAATCGTCTGCAGATTCTCAAAATGCTGATCTTCAAAATCTGCTGCAGATTTTAAAACGCAACAAAACAAAGTCAATGTAATGGCCTTGTCACTAAAAATTTTGTGATACAGAGAATTCCCAATTGGTAGATAAATACCGACTATTTGATATGCCTAAGTGTGTTACTAAGGTGAGGGTTTGTATACGGTGATCTCGGTGATGTACAATTACCATATCTACCTGGCACCAAAACTATTTGTCACAGGAAAAAATGAAGCAGTATATTTTATATTCCTTACACTTTTCTAAGTATGTACGTACAACTTGTTGCATCTCGGCGTGGAATCCAAAGATTTTCTACTTTCACTATATTAGATACTTATATATTTCATCCGCATAAGAAGATCTCGCGTGCTTGGTGTATTCTAATGATGAAATACTAATTAATGACACTAGAACTTGAAAGCTAGCTTTTCTGTCTTGAACGTCGTGTTTCCTGATTTCCTTTACTGTTTCGATAAATAGTATTAAAACTATATCAAATAGGCTTGAGAGATCATTATTCGCTTGTTTGAACGCCCTAGTCTGTAGAACCACAAGGAGATATGTTTTTTTTTGTCAAGTTACTGAGGCTAGTTTCTCCTATTCACAGTACACTATATACCTTAGCAACGAGGATACAAAATATAGGTTAAAGAGTACAGTAAACGAGAACGAGGTTATGTAACATAGTGCAGAGTTTTGAGGAACGCAAGTGAAAAAAATTAAATGTGACTGATCCCGAACTGAGCTAGTGATATGTTTTTATGTCAAAACTAGCGGGTACGGTGGACGTTCTTCTGCCCTGAAAATAAAAGTTAACCGCAGAGCCACCTGCCAATATTGGAAATAAGCATTTACCACCAAAAAGTTATTTCTCATTAGTTGTATTGAAGTTTCTAAATGAATCCAACGATTGTTATTATTGTAAAACGTCATATCATAACACTCACCTGTCCGGAATGAAAAACATTGCACAGTTCCAAAGTATAATCACCGCCGATCATGTTTATAGCTTTTTCCTTTCACTTGTATAAAGAAAAACTGATGCAAATTAAACAGAAATGATGTCAAACAGCGTGACCCCCCCGTCAACTTCTACAATGAGACTAACTGACTTATAGTTAATTTCAGACTGAACTTCATAGTAGGCGACGTTGCCGTTTTCATATGAAACCAACTTCACTTCGTTTGTTTCTAGAATATGTAACATGTGAGCAATTTTGAACTTAATGACAATATAACAAAGCACAGTATTTTACTGGCATTTATAAGAATATTATTTAAGGACAAGTTATTACCATTTCGAGTAGAGTACCCGAATTTTGAAGTCGCACTTCGGGAAGAAGACTGAGATAGTCGGCTAAATTCGGTTTTGTATAACGTTCTCTTTGTCTATCGCTGTCATTGTGCTGTATAATAAAGAAAACGCTTTAGAAAACCGACGCAAGCCGATTTTAGCCGTCTCACTGTAAGCCCTGACTTGCCAAATCAAACGCTGGTTTCTGTGTATTATTCTTGAAATATGTTGGATTTTATATTAAACCATCTGTACATGCAGCTCGACACGGATTTTATTACTTTCTGTTAATAATAATATTTGTAGTTATTATTATTTGTTGTAATAAACCCTTGGGTTATATTAAAATTGTTAAAATAAAAACCTCCAACACTTGTGTGCCATCATTATGGTATACATAACTTTAAATATTTTTACAAAAGAAATATCAGAGTTTATTTCAAAATTGGTCCAATACAGTAGAATTTTGATATTAAATGTTTTGTAGGTCAAACAAAAATTGACTTTTAAATATTTAAAAACAAATGAGATGCAATTAGCCCTTTAACCGAGGATTTGATGAAAGTTTGGCTCTTGATTTTGTGTCCCTTTTTTAAAATACATATTTACATAACATAAAGTTGTTATCATACATATTTATATGATACATATACATATTTTATGTGCAATTTTTAAATATTACTAACCAGATTTTCGTACAAAAAGATTTTTACGTTTGCATAAGGTGAACTATGGGCCCTAAAAAAACAGACTACGTGCATCACTAAAGTAATGAAAAATTATATTTATTTCACACAACAGGTTTAACAATGAAAATAACATAATTATGGAAAATATGTATAGATAATGAGAACTAGTATTGTTAATCTCTTAATTTATTAATTGAACGATTTTAGATCGACGATGGCTCAGTGATTAGCTTGTTTGGACACTGAGTAGAACGACGTAGGTTCGAATCCTTGTAGATGAGCCGGAGATTTCGGTAAAAGAAACCGTCGTGATGAAACTATGGTGGTAGGGTTTGTCGTTAGTCCACCTCTACAGCCACCATCTTCAACGTGAAGACCTGCCGCCAAGCACATATGGATGTGTTTCAGCA
>MU159403.1:168163-188156 GCA_015888305.1 Antheraea pernyi | reverse complement strand
ACACCAACACAATGTACACTGATCATTATTAAAATAATACACGCACAATTTGTAACGGTAAGTGTCATCGTAATTAGAGGTGTAGACTGCATGCTTAGTCTGACAATGAGCAAACAGAGTTACAAAATGAAATTAAGATATTCACTGAGTTTACTTAATATTATACATTAAGAAAATTAATTCCGTAAACAATTGACGAATTGACAAATGACGGGTATGTCGAGGACATCAGTGAACCATAAATGTTTACCATATCAAACAATGTTTTGAAGTAAAAAGTTCTTTAGGCGCGTTTGAGCGGTATTTTTGGTAGGCCGAATACCTACTTATAATTTTGCGTCAGCTGTATTCTAGTAAACGTGACCGTTCGTATTGGGCTTGCGTCATTTTTTTTAATATATTTATTTTACTAGCGACGCGTAGAGCCTGTGTACATCGAATATTGATATTCTGTATTGGGATTTTGCAGCTTAGCATGTTTTACTGGTTAATAAAATTTATAAAAATGTATATAATTATTACTTTGAGTGCCAATAATTATAAAAACCAAATTAATTTTAATAATATCAATGTAAAAAAAATACAATTCACACTATAATTATTTTATACATTCAAAAATTAACACAGTTATTTAATTGTTTTGAGTTTTCACTTCTGTCTGCAATCCTTATGATAGTTTTGTTTTTTTTTTTTTTAAATCGCTCACCGCGCTTTAAGAAGTTTTTAGTTACATTTTAAAGTTTTTGTATCAAAGCATTGAACTATCTGTTGTCTCTTACCAATGACTAGACGTAGCGTAGATGTAAGCCACCCAGCAACAGTTATAGAATTATTTCCATTAATGACTGCGTTTATAAGCCATATTTATTGAAAATCTATACTTTAAAAAAAAAAACAGTTAACAGATGTAATTTGTACATTAGGGATATTTAAGAAACAGTACTCTGCAGAGTAGAGTAACAGTACCCTGTCTGAGTGTGCTGCGTGGAAGGGACAGCGCCGCATTCTGACTGCGGCGGTAGGGCTGGATTTGTCGCTGCCGAGTGTGGTTTCGGCCATGCTCGGCAGCGAAGAGGCATGGATTGCGATGGCCACCTTCTGCGAGGACGTCATCTCGCAGAAGGAGGCGGCGGAGAGGGTCCGCGAAGATGACCCTCTGAGTGGCCGTCTCCGCCAACGGAGGACCGGAGGGAGGAGGCGGCGATTTGCCCTTCTCCTCCCACCACCATAGCCGGACCTGAGGGGGTGGGCCGGGGGGCCCATCTCCTCATTGCACGGGTCCGGTCGGCGAGGAGAGGCAGCTGGTGTGTACCCAGTCTGTCTCCCTATTAGGATGGAGCCCGGCGGCCACCTTCCGCCGGGCGGACTGCTGGGGCGGCTATCTAAGGGGAATAGCTTAGTTCGATCCCTTGCCGCCCCAACAATACGGTCGGACGGTACACCGTGGGGTTTTAGTCCGTGCGAGTCGGATTTAACCCATCCTCTCCCCCGAGAGGGTGGCGTATACATAAATCCCACGTAAATAAAAAAAAAGGGCACCGGACGGCTAGTTCGTTATATAATTCGAAGTTTAATTTTACAGTTGTATATAACGAAATATGTATCTATTATAAAAACAGATGTATATACTTTGATTGACAATTCATAGATGGCGCTAAACGTACTTATTTTAGTACCTTTAAATGTTCTGAAATCCTTAAATCTACTAGGGAATTATACAAAATTATTTAAGCCATTGATATCTATATTTTGTATGTTATTTAGTCGATATAGTCTTTTAGGTAACTAAGCCTTAAATAAATTTTAAAAAAAAATTGCACCTTTAAGTTTTAAGAGATAGCACTATATCCGAACTCTGTCGTCCAGATACTATTGATAAACCTAATAATTACCATCTCTATCCTTACCAGGTTCAGATTATTTTCAATAATAAATTATAATTTTTAATTTATATCGCGATGGGTCAAATGCGAACCGGTTTCAGGGAGTCAGAGCACAGATATTGAATTATCTGTCACTTATTATCGAGGCCGTCGTCTGTCTTAAAGGTTTCGATTGAAAAAAACTGATCAATAAAACAGTCTATTTCTATGATATTTTTGTTATTTTATCTCTTGATTTTTTTACTATTAACTAGCTGTGAGCCGCGGAATCACTCGCGTTTTTTTAAATTACATTAATTATTTTTTTTCGAACTGACTACGATATAGACCTATCAAGGTCTTAACAGCTTCAGCGGACTACGAATGAAATGAAGATATTATAAAATGTTTACGTATAAGAAATGAATCTGAATAATTTTGATCGTCTGTCGGTGTGTGCGCGCTAAAATTACTACGAATTTCGATCAAAATTATTCAGATTCATTTCTTATACGTAAACATTTTATAATATCTTCATTTCATTCGTAGTCCGCTGAAGCTGTTAAGACCTTGATAGGTCTATATCGTAGTCAGTTCGAAAAAAAATAATTAATGTAATTTAAAAAAACGCGAGTGATTCCGCGGCTCACAGCTAGTTAATAGTAAAAAAATCAAGAGATAAAATAACAAAAATATCATAGAAATAGACTGTCATACATATATGAGTTGTTGAAACATATATGTGTACCAAGCATACATACCTCAACAACTCCTATATATATTTCGTATCGGATAATATTCTAAACTATTTCAGTTTGATAAGGGAAAAAATAAAACCCTTCCACCTGCATGAGTAAGCGTGTATGCGTGCACGTGTGTGGAGGTGATATGTGTAATGTTGTCGCAGTGATGTAAGATTTTGTGTCACTGTATCGCGCGAGCAGCGTACTCAAGGGCTCCACGCCGAGGGAACGGACCTAGGCTTGAGCTGCTGCCGAGGGGGGCCTAGTCTGGTGTGCGGGAGCGAAATTTACCCCCAGACCACGGCGGCGTGATCTGTGGTTACGCGGGCGTGGGCGTGAGCACGCTCTGTTTAGAGAGACAGGCTGGTACTGATCGTTCACTGCCGTTATTTCATCGGGAGGGTCGGTAAAAATATGTCGCGGACGTCTTTTACTACGCGCAGCGTTTGGTACGGGTTCGTATTTTGCGGCGGATACCACTAACGGACTGGGTAGCCTCGAGAGTTCACGTCGCTTGTTACCGGTAGGAGATCTCTAGCTTGCTGTAAACGGCAAGCATCCCTTACACCTCCGCTGTGAATACCGCTGTAGGTATTCAGGTAAAGGTAGCTACTTCCACCGCCCATCGTAACCTCACTCGTTTCCTTCGGGACAACCAGTGGGGTTATTTCACGCACTCTCTCGAAGAGGAGCGTAAACTACGGGTAGTCATCCGTAGGATTCCTTCAGAACTTCCGACCTGCGACATTTCCGACGACCTCAAAGAGCAGAAGATTCCTATTCGCGAGGTTCATCGCATGCGCTCTCCGCGCACCAGGGCCCCATACGACATGGTTCTCATCGTTCTAGATCGCACCCATCAAGGGAAAGCGATATTCAATCTCACGACCCTCTGCGGCCTCTCCGGCGTTATCGTCGAGCCGCCGCGCAAAACGTCTGTGCCCTCGCAGTGTCACAACTGCCAGGTGTACGGACACTCCGCACGAAACTGTCTCCTGAAACCCAGGTGAGTTAAGTGCCTCGGCGACCACTCCACCAAGGAATGTTCTCGCACAGAGCGGTTGGTGGCCTTGCCTATAAATAATAAAATAACAACCTGCTGGATACACCACCCTCCCGGGGGAGAGAGTGTGTTATGTCCGACTCGCACGGATTAAAACCCCATGGGTGCCCGCTACCGCCATGATTGGGGAAAAGGGATGACTGAGCACTCCGCATGTCGCCCCGACGGCCGGACCAGAAAGGAGATCCAGTCACTTTGCCGTGCTTCGATAAAAAAATATATATATATATATTTGGTCTATATAGCATCTTACTCTAGTGTCCCTACCCGTCCCCCGGTGAAAGTGACAGCTTTCCGGGTAGCGCGTGGGTTTATATTTCAGGCCTCTGGATACGAGCCTATTAGGTGCCTTATTGACGGCAATGTTGCCGGTCTTATATCCTAGATTTGTTGAAAATTGTTGTTGTTCGATAGGTGGTAGAGCCACGCTGAAGCTATTACTGGTTTCGGCATGAATGGGTCGGTTCGCCCGGGGTAGTACCACCCTCTCACAGAAAAGCCACGTGCAGTAATATTTCTTGTGCATTGTTGCTTTTCGTTCGGTCAGTGAAAGCGCCGGAGGCCCACTTCCCCTCCCCCTCCACCAAACACAGGCTGGCAGCGCACTTGCGACTCCCCTGGTGTTGCAAGTGTCTATGGACGGTGGTGACTTACACCTTAACATCAGGTGACCCATCTGTTCGTTTGCCAACAATGATATAAAAAAAACAAGTCATAGTAAAACTAAGAAAGACCACCACAAACTTCTATTATTTTATTTATACGAGTGTTCATCCAGTGGTCGAACTGCGACGATAAAGAAAAAAACTATTTCCAATAATTTTATTGATAATACTTGAAAGTGTAACCGGTATTTTAGTTATCTCTAGTGTGTAATAAAAATATTCATATTGTTATCATTATTATTTTTACTTTTTTATTTTAAGGTGGGTCATCTGATGTTAAGTGATCACCACCGTCGATAGACACTTGAAACACCAGGGGAGTCGCATGTACGTTGCCAGCCTGTATTTGGGGGGAAGGGGAAGTGAGCGTCCAGTGCTCTCACTAACCGAACGAAACGCAACAATGCAAGCACTGTTACTTCACGTCGGTTTTCTGTGAGATTAAACCATTTACCAGTTATAGATTCAGCATGGCTCTACCACCTCCTAAGCTATTTATTTTATCTTAATGTTTATTTTTATTATACACTGGGGATAGCTAAAAGACCGCTTATACTTTCTAGAATATACAGTATCGTACTTACAGGATAACGGCCGTCGTTCAAATGATGATACATTAAGATTGGTGTATTATTCAAGCGAACGCCTGATGAACTATAATAGCAGAATGTAACGTGTAAGACATTGCTCTGGAACAATGCAGATTGTGGAATGAACTAAAAGCGTTAAGTCTATATTTTATTGACCAGAATATACACGCTTAGAATGATATTAGTTTGAGATTCCCGATAAGGATACTGGTAATCGTATGTTCGTAATTTTTCCGATTTTTGATTGAGGAAGGCGTTATATTGCGGAAATCCATAATTAAATATTACAGTGGACGTGACTTTGCACTTCCACCTGGAATTGATTGATTGATTGACGTTTGATTGTGTCTTAAAAAGTTAAGTCTGAAGCTAGTAGTAGAAAGAGCGATATATCTATGAGTAGCATACACAAAAAGAAAGAATTTAAAACACATCCTTGTTTGACGGTAGTACCTTTTTTTTTTTTTTAACGTGGGGAAATCCCTTATGGATACGCCACCCTCCCGGGGGAGAGGGCGGGTTATGTCCGAGTCGCACGGACTAAAACCCCACGGTGTACCGACAGACCGTTTTGTGAGGGCGGCAAGGGATCGTTCAAGCCAATCAACCTTGTAGAGCGGAAGGTGGCCGCCGGGCTCCTACCTATAGAGGGACAGACCGGGTACACACCGGCTGCCCCCCCTCGTCCGCCGGACCTGTGCAATGAGGAGATGGGCCCCCCGGCCCATCCCCTCAGGTCCGGCTACGGTGGCAGGAGGAGTTGTGCAAAGCGCCGCCTCCTCCTGCGGGTCCGTTTGACGGTAGTACCTAACCTCAGCTGACACTGCTGGTATGGGGCAGTTCAAGTATCACAGAAACAGAATTTTTGTGATTTCTGACCATCCCCTACCCCTGGTAAGCAAAAGTAAAACTCTTACCGCTCCCCTTCCACGGTATCGTAAACATTTATCTAAGCAATTTTTATGTGTTCTAGTTTCCGTAGTGATTTATGAGCAGCAGTTAACATGCTTACAAATAAGGAATTTATAGTACCTATATAGAGGAATTAATTACTACTAGAAGGATGGTAGTCCAGTGAATAAGTTCCTCACATATCAGACCTAGGAGCTTTGGGCTCACTACTGTAAGAATCTAGACTGACAGGGACAGCGTAATAAAATACTCGGAGTGCGTGCATAAGACTGTTTATTAATATGACCATATACGGTATTTATAGAGACGCGATCATTCATTTGTTTGAACGACATTCTATTTACAATATGTACAAAAGTTCAGCCAGTCTACCAAAGAGGATGACATACTCGGTAGCTACAGACCTATATGCATCCCCCCATAGCTTATATCATCAACAATAAGCAAAATTATAACCCCCCGCCGCCCTTTAAAGATTACATAATATTTGAATAGCCCTTATTTAGTAAAAGTAAAATATAATGAAAGATAACGCGGGCACGCATTAGAGCGAGTGAGCGTTTTTTTAACCGACTTCAAAAAAAGGAGGAGGTTATCAATTCGACTGTTTTTTTTTTTTTTTATGTTTGTTACCTCATAACTTTGGACTGGGTGAACCGATTTTGATTATTCTTTTTTTATTTGAAAGCTGGTACTTCCAGTGTGGTCCCATTTCAATTTGGTACAGTTCCGACAACGGCATCCAGTGCAAAACCGTATAAGTTTTAAATTTGCATTAAGTATGTACACGACAAATAGACGAATAACTCAATATTACGCTAACCGATTTCGATGATTCATTTTTTATTGAAAAGGATGTACTTCAAGGGTAGTTTGATGAGAGTTTGGTTAGGTTCTGATTATGGGATCCGTGACAAAGTAAGAAAACTTTCAAGAAACGAGCCTACTCCTTTCTTAAGGGCCGGCAACGCATCTGTGTTTCCTCTCGTGTCGCAATTGTCCATGGGCGGCCGTGATCACTTACCATCAGGTGACCCGTATGTTCGTTTGCCACCAATATTATAAAAAAAACTCTTCAATTCTTAGGAGCCTATTGTGCTTATGTTCGTTGCTGTGTTGCAACATGACGCAAGCATTGTAATTACATTACTTAAGGTGTATAATGTGTGAAGCGATGGTAGCCGAGTTGGTGGTAGAAACTATCGCGGATTACTGAAAAGGTTGCGTTCGTACCAAACGTTACTTATTGTACAACCAATTGAAACCATATCGCATACCATACCGATAGATACCATACCGCAAAAATGCGCATATTTTAATATACTTAAGGCGGAACGGAGTTCGCGGGCACTGCTAGTAAAATATATTTATGTACACTAAAAATGGAAAAATAAAGTAAATTTTCAAAAAAAAGTATTAACCGACTTCAATATCAATCAAAAACCCATAAGGCACTAAAAAGCGGAAAATAAATAGTTTATCAAATTAACCAAATTAAATAAAACATGAATATGTGTGCTACCTAGAGATGTATTGGAAGTCGGTGCCAACGGTTGTGAAGTAAAATTAAGTTAAGCTCAAGCATAGTAAGTCCTAACTTACACTAAAATTAAAAGTTAAATCAAGCAATACATTAATTTCGGTTTCATATATTTTTTAGAAGAATCACAAGTATGGTAATTTAATATGGAATCGTGCTAACTAATACTATAAAGCCATTGTGACTTTGTTTGTATATACATTTTACATACATGTTGTTAGTGATACAGGAAAGTATATCGATACTGTTCATAGATAAAAAAGGTACTATTCTCGAAGGATAAGTCAAATCTATTCGCATCCAAACACGAGAGAAGCCGCGAGCAAATGCTAATTATTTACAAAGACACGAACGCAGACCAAGTCGTTGGCGGCCGCTTGTTAATTACATTTGTTACCTAAACTTTATTAACAAATAAGAGATCTTCTTACTCTTATCCCAACTACGTTGTGTCGGCACAGCGTGTTTTCCTTTTCCGCTCTCCCCTGTCAGATGTCATTTCAGTATTCACACCTTTTATACACATATCATTCACACAATCCATACATACCTTTTTCGATCTTCCTTTTATCCTATATCATTCATACACAAACCTTGTCTAGTTAAATGACTTTCATCTCTCCTCATAACATGCCTGTACCATGCTAACCTATTACTCCTCTACTTCTCTTTCACTGGTGCTATTTTCAAACTCCCTCTCATATAGTATTTTGGGGTGTAAGGGGTATCGAATAACATCATAAGACTTGAGACACCCAAGCTAACCTCACCTGCACATGATACACCCTGCTGAATAACGAACGAGGCAAAGGCGAAAGCGTGGTGGTAAGGTTTTAAAGCCTGACAGGGTCGCAACCACCATGTATATGGCGAAAAAGCCCGTCATAGTGATTCGCTTCTGGGTCGCGTTTCGGGATCAGCCTGTGCATATCCAGCTTTTTGCAGGCCGGCATGACAGCGGTGACCAGCGACGGATAGTGTGTCACTCAGTGGTCGCCATTGTTTTTGGACTGTACTGTGCTTACCACCAGGCATGGTGCAGTCATTTTGCCGTGTACTATATAAAAAAAGTCGTTCTTAAGACATTACTCGACACTAGATTAACACGGTTCTTTTTTTAGCTTTAGCTATGAAATTTTTTTTCTACGCTTTTATAATTCCACTACTGAATATCTTATCTCGTAAATAATAAAACTAAATATACGTAACTCCTTTAAACCATTTTACAAGATTCATATCATAACATCCAAGCTAATAAAGGGATCCGAGTTGATCCATAATTCACCATCTCATTAACAATGGACCGGCAATTTTTCGCTCTCACAATTACTTCTTTACGAGTACAAAGCGGCTGACGGGGGCGTAAACATTTTATGACAGACGTATTACGTGTCGATATAGTAAACGGAATCCCTATCGATAGAAATTTAAAATACTGATTTATTCCATATATCTACGTTTAATTATTAACCTTGTTCATAGTAAGTGGTGATGCCATTGAGGATTGTAATGCGGTAAATCCATCAAGGTACTGTAGAGCCAAGAAGTGGCTTATCATCTGTATCTTAACTCTGCTCTCCCGAAACATTTTTGATAATCTATACTTACTAATATTATAAAGAGGTAGAGTTTGTGAGTTTGTGAGTCGGTGCAAAATAACCATTCCACGCGTACGAAGTCACGGGCAGAAGCTATTAACTAATTATATTATCTATAATCTATACTAATATTATAAAGAGGTAGAGTTTGTGACGTTGTAAGGGGTAATCTCAGGAACTACTGGTCCGATTTGGATAGTGATTGATGTGGATGTGGATAGATCAGTGTTATATAGCTCATTTATCAGGGAAGGTTATAGGCTATATATCATCACGCTAAGACCCGTGGGAGCGGAGCAGCAATGAAGAATGTTGCAAAACCGGGGTATTTTTTTTCTTTTCAGAGCTTCCGCTGCGTTTTAGCGCAAAATAACCATTCCACGCTTACGTATTACCGCCCAATAAATATTTCAAATAATCTGGATTTAGTAATCGAAATCACATAATCAAAATACTAGAAACAATGACAAAATGGTCATTTTTTTTACACTCATTAAGACCAATAACAGTTTATTAGATAAAAGTGTTAGATTTTATAACAATGTCCCAAAGCACATTACCGATTTATCAAATAGTAAGTTCACGCACCATGTTAAGTGGGTTTTAATGCTTAAAGGCTATTATTATTATTGGGTGGATGAGTATGTGAACGATGTTGACGTCTGGAAATGACGCCCCTCTCTATTCCAAAAAGGAATTTAACTGTGTCTATAACTATGTATGTTCGTAAAAATATGTTGTGCTGTGTTATGTATGATGAAGAGATAAATCCGATCGTGTTTATTGCGGGTTCTTCTCGATTACTGGGTAGTAGTTTGACATTTATAAGTGCCCTTTTAGGGCCTAAATTGAATAAAATATTTTTGATTTGATTTCCCACTAGCCCAGTGTGCAAATGCCATTGTGAGAGCATATCGACAGAATATTTTTTACATTAATCAAAATCAAAATACTCTTTATTCAATTTAGGCCTCGAGAAGGCACTTATGAACGTCAAAACTACCACCGGTTCGGAAAACAACCCAGTCATCGAGAAGAACCGGCGAAAAACTCGATCCGGTTTATTTTTTCATAATACATAATAGACATAATAATAAATTCAGCCTGTAAGAGACCCACTGCAGGGCCATAAGCCTCTTCCCGACGGAAGGTATGGGCGTAATCACCACGCCAGCCCACGACGTATTGGCGATTACAAACTCTGAGAAATCCACAGTTCTATATTTTCCCACATTACTACAAGAACATTTCCCAGGTTCAGGTTTCCTCACGATGTTTTCCTTCACCGTCAGCCGATAGTGTTACCAATTTAAATTTGTAAATGTACGCGAATTCCGAAAAATTCGTTGGTACATGCCGGGGTTCAACCCAGCGGACATCGAAATAATATTCCACTGGTCAAACCACTAGGCCACCACGACTCTTAGACATAATATAATTCATAAATTCAGAGTATCTGGTCCTCGTTCTTGTTTCATCACATCAACATTCCTTCTTTTTTTAGTTTATTATATCTTCTTCCTTCTAATTAAATTTATTAAGTAAATAAATATAAATTTATGTAATTATTAAAAAAATCAGTCGTCATAGGATGCCTAAGAAATGTGGAACATTGAAAATAATTCTTACTAATATACACCTAAATCAATAAATTATAATAATACTAAATTATTAGTGTAATGAAACTATTCAATATATAGTGAACATCATTTTCGTGGTAGTAAATGAGATCACTTTACCTAGTTTTCTATGTAAGCAGAGGATACCTAAAACCGTTTATTCTTGTTACATTTAATGAAAGCAAACAGGTTATAGAAGGATAAACATAGGTGACTTAAAAAAATGTGTACCTAAGATACAAAATATCAAATAATAATAAAAATAATTACTATATTTACGCGAAATCCAAAAATATTTTTAGTACATTTCAGGGTTTGGACTTGTGGATATTGAATTGATATTCTACCGCTGAAAGCACTCGACCACCACGACATTAAAACACGTAGTTCTTATGAAAAAAAAAAATCTCTAATTACTAGCCAGTTAATAGACAAAGTAATTATATCGATAGCCATTAATCTCTATCGATAGCGATCTCGCATTCGGATACGTAATAGACGCACTAAATCTGTTTTACAGTTGAATAGAATTGTAAAATCATATTTACAGCTGCAAGTGAGTTATAAATTTTTATAAGCAACTGTTTTATTTCCTTTCAGAGATCTCACTTTGGAGTATTTACCTGAACGTTTTTACTGCAATAAGTTGATAATAAGAGAGTTAAGAAGATAAGTTTCTATGTATCATCTATTGGTATAATTACAATGTAAAACATGCGTGTGAGTACTTTTAGATTAAAAAGGTGTGTGTGCAATTCACACACGATAGAAGTGAAACTTCAGTAAATCCACAAAAGAATGAGATGAACATATATAACAAGGGTAGGATAATTACAAAGTTTATTTGTTTAAAAATGAATTTATTATTTAGCACAACAAGATATAAAAATACTCACAAACACTGTTAAATAATAACACACCACGCTGACTTCTTACTGAAAAGCTGTAATACGCAGCCGCATACAGTGTACAGTAGTATTAGCTCACGTACTTTTCACACATACTAACACACGTTAAATGCTCAAATACAAGCAAGTATTAAACAGTGTGCAATATACATACACACCAACATTGTTTCTCTCGCTCTGGCTCACAAATTTTTGTATTTGTGTCTCTTACCTGTCGTTTCGTTGTATCCGGTTTGACACACCAACATTTGCTCTCTCGCTCTGGCTCACTAATCATTGTATTTGTGTCTCTTACCTGTCATTTCGTTGCATAAGGTTTGACACACCGACATTTGTTCTCTCGCTCTGGCTCCATATTTTATGTATTTGTGTCTCTTACCTGTCGTTTTTCTGTTGCATCCGGTTTGAAATCACAACTCTAAAGAAGTTTCACTTAAAAAAAAATTTGCAGGTGAACAAGTAATGAAATCCATTTCAATCATTTCTACAAATGTCTGTCTGTCTGTTTGTAATACGGATCACTGCTAAAGTACTTATCTCACAATAAAACCAAACCAAGAAAATTATAAAAGGGTGGCGGAGGGTGTCATAAATTTGTTTATTTTTGATGAAATAAGCAAAGTAGTGATGTCTGTAGGTTAGATATGTGAGGAACGCGAACCTATTCACTGGACTGCCGTCGCCCTAGTAGAATATAAGTTAATTACCTCTACTTATACGAGTATATATAATAGCACTGTAAATCTAACGTCTTTATTTTATCTTCGTGAAAAAAATTTGTTGTAGGTGTAAAGTAATAAAATACATTTTAGAAATAATTGTCTGTTTGTATAAACACGCATCACTGCTAAAGTACTGGGTTCACGATATTTTTTTTTTTTTTTACATGGGGAGATCCCTAACAGATTCCAATCCCGTCGGGCAGCTGAGGATGGGTTATGTCCGATTTGCAACTAAAACCCCATGGTGCCTTCATATACCTTTTTAGGTGGGGGAGCAGGGACTGCCGGCTGGCACTGCGTCTGCTCCCCCGACAGGTGTAAGCCCCTCAAGAGGCCCTGACTGCGGTCTGAGGGGTCAGAGATGGTAGACCCCTCAAAGGGGGAGTGAGTGTTAGACCCCCTGACGAACTGTGGGAGTCGCATCGGCACAATGCGCCTCCACCACATGGGCCTGTGCAGTTTAAACTGCCAGGGCGACGGGCATGCCCTTGTCCATCGCCCCCAGGCCCCAACTACGGCGGCCGGAGGTCCTACGAATAACCTAACGAAGAAAAGCATAAAGCGTAAAATTAAGTATTTGTTTCATTAAAATCGGTTTGGTTTATTGAAAGTTATTGTAATTTTAATGGCGACGAGACTTAAGTACGAGATAAAGTAGACAGTAATTACACTTGATGCATTCAGATGACCTATTAGTCACTGATTTTTATATCAGGTTCTACGCGGACGAAACGGCGGGCAAATTGAAATTTTCTTGTTTGTTATTCACTCCTTAACTTCTCATCCAATCATTATGAAATTTTGCATACACGTTTTCAAACGTACGAGAAACGGTATAGGGCACAACTTATTGCAAAGGATAGATCAAAAATCTAGATTAAGCCCTGAACTATCTAAAACCATATTGGTGTTATTAGAAAAAAGTTAAATACGTATTGAACCCTGGCTTTGTGTCATATTAAATGCACCGCGGTTGCTGAAGGTTCGCCATCTTGCTCTTTTGTCTCGCTTTTGTTATGTTAGGTTAGACTTGTGAAATAGGATAACGCGAACTTGCCTCGGGCGAGCGCGATGCATTTATTAGGAAACTTTTTTAAACCAAGTATTTAATACGTATTTAACTGTTTTGTAATAACACGGTAAGGGCTAAGCGCCATACATATGAATGTAGATCTTATGTTAGACAGGACAAAAAACTGTTCGCAGCATAAGTTTGAAAAAAATTCGAGGCAGTCGTAATAACTACCGACAGAAATGAAAACCCAAAACAATAGAATAACTGTGTTCTGTTTTGAATTAGTGGGCGCCCAGCGGTCGACATTCGACCATAGTTCATTGAATTTGTAAAGTTTGAACTTTATTGGGGTTCTTTTATCAATGGTTTTTTGAAGTCGATTCAAATATATAATTAGGTAGTTCAAATATCAATATTTTTTATTTAATTCGGTTAATTTAATAATTAAGTTATTTTTCGCTTTTTAGTGCCTTATTCGTTTTTCACATCGAAGGCGGTTTATTTTTTTGTGTAAAAAAAATATTTTCCCATTTTTAGTGTTCATAAATATATCTGATTTGTAATGGGTATAATAAATCGGTGCCAATTTCAAGTAAATACGTAGAGACGAAGTGGGTGAAAATCAAATAAACGAGATTTCACTCACTTAGGGGTTGAATATTTTCTTCAAATTTATATATGATCACTGCTGAATATAACTAATTCAAAAAAGAAAGAATCATTAAAATCGGTTCACTATTTGCGGATATATCGATTAACATACATAAAAAAAAAACAACCGAATGTAGTAACCTCCTCCTTTTTCGAAGTCGGTTAAAAAATACATACAGTCGAGCATAGCAACCTCCTCCGCAACCTTTTTTGAAGTCCTTTATTGACAGATGTCAAAATGTCTTTTTTATTTACATGTGTGTATATGTTGTGTAAAATTGAAGCATTAGTGTGAGTAATGCATATTTTAATTAATTTAATGTACTTCTAATGCATTTTATATAAAATAAATAGTTTTCTGCACTTCTCCTCCATATAAACTTTAACTATGCCAAATTTCACGTTCATCCGTTCGCCCAATTCCGTTAAAAAGGGATACAAACTTTAGGCTTCACGTATTAATATATAGATTTCGTAATCTGTATATTGATATTATTACCATTAGTATGGTTTTCATGTCTATTGGCACACGGAGCAATAATCATATCTATCCATTCTAATAAATAAGAATAATTTATTCTATGTTAAAGGTAATACAGCATGTTTTATTACTATTTACAAATTTCTTCACTCACACAGAATATATTAATTTGTATAGGTGCACACACTTTTTAACAACTTTGTCCATTTGTGAACAAACAAACTATCAGATCTACTTGATAACATCTTCAAGACACTATTTGAGCTGCCACACATTCGATCCATCAGTGAGTTTGCTTTTTTTCGAATGATTGCGTAAAAATCATCCACACGAGCTTCAGCAAACATGCCCGATGCACTACAATATCGAGGCAACCCCAACAATGCTCTAAAGACATTGTTGTACTGTATACGCAATGCATTGTATGCAAGCAGTGTATATGAGGTCCAGAGATTGCTGGTATAGAAGCTCTGGCAATAGGCTTTAAATAATGTTATTTTTACACTTCTTGTGCAACGTGTAAACCTCCGGACCAGCATAATTCCTCTCACCGACAATGCCCTGCGCTCTCTTTCTATGTTCTTGTCATCTTTCATATTATCCGTGACGTAGTGTCCAAGATATTTAACTTGTGAAACCCTTTCTAAAGCATTGCCACTAAAACTCACAAGTAGATGTCAAGTAATAGCTTTCTCGCGAGGATTAAATAGCATATAATGGCTTTTATTACAATTGTATTTAAGACCATATAAATTAATATAAAACTTATTAATCAATGAAACCTATGATCCGCTGCAAAGTCTAGATAAAGTTATCTGAGTGGTAGAGCCACGCTGTAGCTATTACTAGTTTCAGCGTGAATGGGTCGGCTCGCCCGGGGTACTACCACCCTCTCACAGAACATGTAACGGTGCTTGCATTGTTGCGTTTCGTTCGGTCATTGAGAGCGCCGGTGGCCCACCTCCTTTCCCCCTTTCCCTTCCCCTTTCTCCTTTCTCTCCCCCAAACACAGTCTGGCAACGCACTTGCGACTCCCCTGGTGTTGCTAGTGTCTATGGACGGTGGTGCTCACTTATCAGGTGACCCACCTGTTCGTTTGCCTCCTTTTGACATAATATATATGTAAAGAAAATTATTTCTTTAATGTGAATGTGCGCGCGCACTGTTTGTTCAACGTTTGTCAAACGATCTGTCATTTTTGTCTAAGACGAAGAACGCATGCTGAATTTATTTTTGTGAGATTAATTTTGTGTTTTATTAAATTGTATAAATTGAGAGGTGAACAATAAACTTTTATTGTCGTTTCTTCATTTTTCAGAGAAACAAATGAGTTTTATTGTGCCTCTTAAAACCAAATTATAAATTAGCATGTCAAAATGATACTCCTGCCAAAAAATTACCGCTTCATTAGGAAATAAAAAAAAATGAACAATAACAGGTCATGTATAATAATATATGATTATATATATATATGCATTCGTACACAATAGAATGAGATAAAATCGCATATACAGGCATAATCTCTTTTTGTAAATAGTTACAAATTCGAGTTTCATTGGCCTCAACTAGATTTTTAATTGTTTACATGATTATTTTAATTTAATACTTCTTTGTTTCTTAATAATATGACTGTCTTATTTGTTCTTTGAACTCAGGTTTGTAGACTTTTTAAATAAATAATATTTTTTTCATTACGTGTCGAATTCTACTATCGCTAACCGCTTTAAGGGATTTCGTTATAAAAACAGCTGTGGTGGTTTTGGACTTGGACCCAGGTGCTACTGTCCTACTAAGTCTAAAAGTAATTCTTTTCAATGACATCTGATAACAAATCTCGAAAGGGAATCGATTTTGTTATCACTTCCGCTCGCAATGGCCTCGGAGATTATCTCCTTGATGTTATTGTTTCCAATGTAAATAAAAGTCCGAGGATGTTGGGTCCAATAAGATTTTTTTTATGTTATAGGAACACATAAAAAACGTGTTCAGGTCCTGAAAGTTTTAGTCTTCACTTGAAGTATGAATTGGGAAATCGAAAAATAATTACTATACAAAACCGACCTGATATACATATTGTTACAAAGTACGTATAATCGGCCGGTCGGTCAGGGAAACCAATATCTTCACTTGAAGTATGAATTGGGAAATCGAAAAATAATTACTATACAAAACCGACCTGATATACATATTGTTACAAAGTACGTATAATCGGCCGGTCGGTCAGGGAAACCAATAACACTCTGTAGGCACTCTGACTATTTTATTTTGGGCAACCAGCTCAAGGGTGCACGGCACATCTCGGCTTGGCTGTTGCCTGTTCATGCAATTCGCGGCCTATCAAAGCTAACCTAAGTTAAAGCTAAACTATTCATACATATATGAGTTGTTGAAACATATATGTGTACCAAGCATACATATCTCAACAACTCCTATGTGTATTTTGTATCGGAAAAGATTCTAAACTATTACAATTCGATACGGGAAAAAAAGAAAAACCCATCCACTTTATGTGTAAGCGTGTGAGCGTGCACGTGTGTGGAGGTGATGTGTGTAATGTTGTTGCAGTGATGTATGGGTGTGTCACTGTATCGCGCGAGCAGCGCACTCAAGGGCTCCCTACCGAGGGAACGAACCTAGGCTTGAGCCGCTGCCGAGGGGGGCCTACTCTGGTGTGCGGGAGCGAAATTTACCCCCAGACCACGGCGGCGTGATCTGTGGTTACGCGGGCGTGGACGTGAACACGCTCTGTTTTGAGAGACAGACTGGTACTGATCGTTCGCTGCCGTTATATCATCGGGAGGATCGGTAAAAATGTGACGCGGTCGTCTTTTATGACGCGATACGTCCGGTACGATTCTGTAGTTTGCGGCGGATACCACTAACGAGCTAGAGTGATTCTCGGCTCTATCAAAATAACAGTCGGTGAGTGACTTTACATACGCCCAGATAGAAGGTATCTCCAAGTCCCTGTGGAGATCCTTATTCCGGACGTATCGCGGAGCCCCGGTGGCTTTACGTAGAAAACGGTTCTGGATACGTTGAAGTGACAGAAAGTTAGCTTGAGACATATGTGCGAAAACGGGTGCACTATATGCCAAAATCGGGCGAATACAAGTTTTATAAAGAGTCAGCTTGTGTCTTAAGGACATCTTATTTTTATAAACGATTAATGGGTGTAACCGACCCAAGACCATAGCGGCCCTATTCCTGACTCTTTTGGTATGTTGGTTAAACGTGAGGCGTCTATCCAACGTGACTCCGAGGTATTTAACCTGGTTGGCCCAGGGAATCACTGACCCGTATAATTTTATAGGCGCGAGTTTGCGCATGTATTTGTCTGATTTTGGCTGCCAGTACGCCAGGTGGGACGGCTGGATTTTTTCCAAAAACCGATTCCACCTTTCGTCGCGGATTTCTGAAATACGGGCCTTAACTTGTTTGCGTAAAGATCGCAATCGGTCGCGGTTCTCTCTAGATGGGTAAGTGTCGTGAGCTCGAGTCGCGGGTAATGGGTCGGTTCCGGAGGGGCTATGACGTCAAACACGAGAACGCCGACTAGTTTACCGAGTATCCTCCCGTTTCGAGAGGTTCTCGGATTGTTCCAGATGACCTTTCCGCTGTTGAGGTCCCCCGCTATAATGACGGAGTCACCTAATCTGAATAGCGCCTCTAGGTCGGATTTTAACAGTACCTTATACGGCGAAAGGTACGCGGATACTAACACGACAGTCGGGTGACCGGTCATCCCTAACATGCAAACTGACACCTCCATATTGGATAGAGCGGGCGGAACCATCGGGATGCAATACAATGAGCGTTTGTAATATATTAACGTGCCACCCCCGCGGGCGACTCGATCATTACGGACTATGTTATAGTTCGCGAATCTAGGATTTTTTATATTCGGTTTAAGAAGCGTTTCCTGGACGAGGAGAACGTCAATCTGTTTTTCGCATAGAAAGGCAGCTACTTGATCGCGCTGTGCCCGGGTGCGGGGGTGGTACATGCGATGTACCTCCCGGACTGGAAAGTCACCCTCCTTAAGGGAGGCGGTGACATCGTCTACCGAGATTTCGGCAGGGACGCGACGGAGTACTACTCGGAGGAGGCGTTCCTCCTCAAGAGCGTACGTAAAGTACGCTAATCTCGATTCCCGAAGGAATTTAGTCAAACTACGAAAGTCTGCGCTAGTGGGGACCTTGACTTGTATGCCCGCCTGAACATTCAGGGCGGACGTGTAATTAATTTTAAGACTATTCAGTGTCGTGGAGATGGAAGTCCACCGAGACTTGTCCTGGATTGTCACTGGCGGCGGGGGGCGTGACTTCCGCGCTTGAGGCTCTACGGAACCCGAGTCTTGGCTCTGAGGGAGCGAGACGGAGACAGGCTTGGCTCCGCCCACACGTGGCCTTATTCGCGCCGGTATAGCCGCGTTTTTGAGCACCCGGGTGCCCTCTGTCGGTTCGCCGGTGCGACTAACCTTATCTTTGTGCCTATCGTTATCCGAACCTGAATCGGACGAAATCGTGTCGCGCGTACGTTTTTTGACATGAGTGACGGTCTTAAAGCCGTCACTATAGTGCGCGGAGGGCGCAGAGGACGCGGACGCGGGTAACGCGATCGACGCGGATCTGTCGGTCGGCACGGCGGGCGCCGCCTCGTCCAGCTCCATCTCGGAACCGGAATCCGAGCTGGAGCTTGGCGGGGGAGCACGGGCTCGATCCGCCAGATTCAGCGGCGAATCCCGCGAATCCACGGAGGAGTCCGAGTCGGACTCGAGAGCCGCGAAGGAGTTCGACGTGGCCACGCGGGGCGCATTACATTTGGCCGCGAAAGCTTCTATTGACGCGGTAAAATCTAACTCTACACCTTGATCTTTAAGGTACTTACCGTACCGCAAGAGGAAATCAAACTCGCCCATACCGGGGCCTGAGGGGGGCAGGGGGGCGCGAAAGCAACCTCCCTGCCTGAGGGGCAGGGGGGCACGCCTTAACGGTTTTTACGGGACTATCCCGAATCCGGACCAAAAGAGCTGTTTAAAACTAAACAAATTAGGAGAAAACTGTAAATAAATACGTGAGCGAGAGAGAGGAAAAATAATATAAGACTACATAAATAAACAAAAAGTAAATAAATATATAAAGAAACGAATTGAGAAATACGTAAATAAATAGATAAATAAATAAGTAGAGTAAACAAATAAATATATCAAGCAATAAATAAATAGAAAGGAAAGGTCTCACTCAGTTCTAGGAAACAGAACGCCACCTGTAGCACAGGTGTGCGGCGCAGGTGTGCGACGCAGGTGTGCGGCGCAGGTGTGCCCAATCGGAACAATGGAAACGAGCACTCACGAAGTAATAACTGACGTCACTAAATCACGAGTATCGAAATCGAAGAGAGCAACGAGCGCGACGTCCGTCTTGCACGGTAGTCGGATCGGAACTCCACCACCTCTATAACCATTACGTTTGTCTATATTAAATTATACAATCTTCCATATTTGCCGTTCTATATGATCGTATAATTCTCGTAACGTAATATTCAATAGTATATAACGTGTGTAATGCTATTATGTTCTCTCTACGAATGTTTCCATACACACACGTTATATATTCCATACG
>MU159403.1:155314-166735 GCA_015888305.1 Antheraea pernyi | reverse complement strand
GTTTGTTTACATCGGGTTGTCTTGCGGCTCCGGCAGGCGGCGCTGCGATGGTCGCGTACGACGGCTGCTCGCGGGCAGCCTCTCGCGACGGAGCGGGCGCGGGGGTGGGTGCGACCCCCCGCGTCGCTAAGCTTTCGGAAATCACGCGCGGCGAGCTTGTCGGCGGCGCGGGTTTCGTGGTGCAGGGCTTCGTTTTCGGCTGGGATTCAGCTTCAGGTTCAGGCGGCGGTGATGCGCGATTCGCGGCGTGCCCTGCATCGAGATCGCTGCGCTTGCGTCGCAGCGCTCGACCGAGCGGGCTCGATGGTAAGTATTAGTAAGGAATTACAGAGGGGGAAATAAGTGGACTTCGGGACATATACATGATAGGATAGGCTCTAGACATTATTTAATTGGTAAGGAAAACGAACCACTCTTGAACAGGCATGTTGACCAAATTAAAAGTCAAACAACTAGAGAGGATAGTAATAGTGTGACCGGTTCTAGTACGATTAATGTTCCAGAACCATCCACGGTAAATGAGCCACCAAGTTTAACCGAGCCACTGGTGAGACTTCCTGAACGAGTTAGAAATCCTGTAAAACGATATGGGATAGACGATATTTATAGATAAACATGTTTTTGTTATGTGTGTAAAGTATTTTATAATTTCATAGTTTAGATTATATTAGTTATTTAAGAGTGAGAGTGTGATATATGTAGGTAGATTTATATAATGTAATATTTTTATAAGTAGTTTTAAGCTGTCATGTACCTGCCTCTCTCTCCGATTATAGGCGTCTTGCAGTACGGTTGTGTTTCATTAAGCTCCCTAAAATATAACGTTTTGGACATTCATATCAGATAGAAGTGACAACTTATAAATAAATACATCTACATTAAAGTTTATGCAGACTTATCACAATTTATATGTACGTAAATAGCAGTAAATAATATATTAATATTCAATATATACTGACTTGAAATACTACATTAATTTTATACAACACACACATAATATTATATTAATAATTATTCGGAAAAAAAAGAAAGAAAAATATATTTACTATAGCAAATACACGGACAATACAATAGTGACGTTTGTTACGTTGTTTGTTGTTACGTTGAGTGTAACGTTATCAAGATATAAAATTTTTGTCATGATATTGCTACAATGGCGCAAAATTCAGCGTGTGCTGGCTGCCACCATTGCAAGTGACCCCATCACTGATTTTCAATTCTATTGGAATGATGTTTTTTTTTCTTTTTATAGTAGCACGGAAAAATGACTGCACCATGCCTGATGGTAAATACAGTATAATCCAAAAACAATGGCAACCACCGAGTGACACACTATCCATCGCTGGTCACCGCTGTCTGCAAAAAGCTGGATATGCACAGGCTGATCCCGAAACGCGACCCGCAGAAGCGAATCACTATGACGGGTTTTTCGCCGTATACATGGCATTGCGACCCAGTCAGACTGTAAAACCCTACCACCCCGCGTTCGCCATTGCCTCGTTCGTTATTCAGCAGGGTGCACCACGTGCAGTTGAGGTTGGCTTGGGTGTCTCATGTCTTATGATGTTATTCGACACCCCTTATACCCCCAAAACCCCCTGGACTGGAATCTAGTAAACACGATTCAATGTCACAGACTCAAATATCATATCGCTCTCATCCAAATCGCTTATTACACTTATCTCCTCAGAATAAAGATCATGAAAAAAAACGCTGTGATAAAAAAAACACCGAAGCAATTACATTAAGTTTTAATTATGGCTTGCAATGAAATTTGTTAAAATAAGGTGTGGACAATATAAAAAACATGGCCGTCCTGACACATACTACGGTGTTTCATTTCATTTTACAGGTTTCTCTTAGGGTTCCGCAGCGGAACTTTAACTCCACAATACATGAGACGGATATTAGTTCACTTTTAATCAAAACAATTTGCAAACAATTTCCATACTGCAAAAATATAAAACTTAAAAAAAAAGTTGAGTCAGTGATAAGGACTAAAGAGAGAAGTGAAAACTCAAATCAATGGAATAACTGTTCACTCTTCAGAATTATTTAAATTTCATAATTTGGAAATTGAAATTACATATCCCATTCATATTTCTGGTTTTCACATCTATTGGTACTGAACGATAATTAATCACAAATATGATACATAAGCTCAATACAAAATGTCAGATTACATGTACAGTTTTTTTTATTTACGTGGGGTTACCCCTTATGGATACGTCACCCTCATGTACAGTTTGTATACACCTGCCATTATACTAAGCGTCGGTTGTCTGACGCAAACGCAATACTTCGCGAGCATGTTTAGGTCTTCGATGACGCGAACCAGTATATATTCCCCCACCAAATATTTTGTTAAAATCGCTTAACACGGCTAAAGGAATTTTATTTCAAATCGTCTATTGAATTAGTTATCCTCTTCACGATGTAAATCTTTGGTCAAAGACAAGTAGGTGTGTTAAAACAGTTGCATGTTAATATTGAGCTTAATAGTGAAACTTTTAAGTGTAATTATTATAAACTGACACATCAAACCTTTGGCCGCCGTTTTGCTAGGTTTTAAAGTGTGCGATTGAGCAGCTAACCAGGGGAGGGAGGTTACTCAGAACACTCTCCTTTGTACATACGGTAGAGCATACATAAACAGCCAATGTATCTGCGAAGTTCTAAAGCCTTTATTCCTCATGTTAATACGCAATCGTTGATTTTTTTTAATTTTAGCATGTCAAAGTGACTGCACTATGCCCGATGGTAAGCACAGTACAGTCTAAAAACAATAGTGACAACCGATTGACGCACTATCCATCGCCGCTGTCATGCCGTCCTGCGAATAGCTGGATATGCACAGGCTGATCCCGAAACGCGACCCGCAGAAGCGAATCACTATGACGGAGTTTTTCGCCATATACATGGTGGTTGCGACCCAGTCAGGCTGTAATACCCTACCACCCTGCTTTCGCCATTGTCTCGTTCCTTACTCAGCAGGGTCCACCACGTGCAGGTGAGGTTGGCTTGGGTGTCTCAAGTCTTCTGATGTTATTCGACGCCCCTTACACCCTCAAATGCGAATGCGAATAGCACACCTTTGCACGAAATAATTTGAAAGCAATTTAATTAAGACTAATTGGAACAATTAAATACAATAATGATGAAATTACTACAAAGTTAATAACTAAGCATAAAGATTAAGAATATATATATATACGGAACCATATAGGAAATTAAATTTATCACTTAACATCAGGTGACCCACATGTTCGTTTGCCACCTATGACATAAAAAAAGGGTCCACCACGTGCAGGTGAGGTTGGCTTGGGTGTCTTAAGTCTTATGATGTTATTCGACACCCCTTACACCTTCAAATGCGAATGTGATTAGCACACCTTTGCACGAAATAATTTGAAAGCAATTGAATTAAGACTAATTGGAACAATTAAATAAAACAATAATGATGAAATTACTACGAAATTAATAACTAAGCATAAAGATTAAGAAAATATATATATATACGGAACCATATAGGAAATTAAATTTTAAATCTTCCAATTTGTCGAGTAATCCGCGCGGCAAGTCGACCGTCCCACGACATATCTCGATTTAAATTAAAACGAGACGAGGTGATGAATTCGAAATGTTCTCACTCGATATAAACGACGGCAGGAATGGAGGGTCCGCGTGACTCCAGGGACTCATATTAACCACACCCTTTTATTATAAACCGGATTGTTGACGAAATTTAATCGTAAATATGTGGTAGGGTGTAACTTCTACCTAAATAAGTACCACCTCTGCGAAATTTACCGAGAAAAGTTTAATAAGGATTATAAGCTGTACTGGAGTCATTCGCCCTCGAAAGGAGTCAACCATTAATCACGTGAGAAAATTTTAAGGATTTTTTGAGCACCACCACCTGATGAGGTGTCGTGAGATTTGTGTCGACTCCTCTCTACCATTCTCTAATCTCACGTGATATTTTTCAAAATTTGTATTTTAAGAATAGTGAGTTGGATTTATTAATAAAGTGAATTTTCAAAAAAAAGTATTAACCGACTTCAATATCAATCAAAAACCCATAAGGCACTAAAAAGCGGAAAATAAATAGTTTATCAAAAATAAAACATATGAATATGTGTGCTACCTAGAGATGTATTGGAAGTCGGTGCCAATCAAACCGAAAATCATATCATCTACAGGTACAAAGTTTAAGTCCACTCTCGCGTCTCTGTAATACAAAAATTTTGGTTGGTACCGACTTCCAGTACATCTCTAGGTAGCACACATATTCATATGTTTTATTTAATTTGGTTAATTTGATAAACTATTTATTTTCCGCTTTTTAGTGCCTTATGGGTTTTTGATTGATATTGAAGTCGGTTAATACTTTTTTTTGAAAATTTACTTTATTTTTCCATTTTTAGTGTACATAAATATATTTTACTAGCAGTGCCCGCGAACTCCGTTCCGCCTTAAGTATATTAAAATATGCGCATTTTTGCGGTATGGTATCTATCGGTATGGTATGCGATATGGTTTCAATTGGTTGTACAATAAGTAACGTTTGGTACGAACGCAACCTTTTCAGTAATCCGCGATAGTTTCTACCACCAACTCGGCTACCATCGCTTCACACATTATACACCTTAAGTAATGTAATTACAATGCTTGCGTCATGTTGCAACACAGCAACGAACATAAGCACAATAGGCTCCTAAGAATTGAAGAGTTTTTTTTATAATATTGGTGGCAAACGAACATACGGGTCACCTGATGGTAAGTGATCACGGCCGCCCATGGACAATTGCGACACGAGAGGAAACACAGATGCGTTGCCGGCCCTTAAGAAAGGAGTAGGCTCGTTTCTTGAAAGTTTTCTTACTTTGTCACGGATCCCATAATCAGAACCTAACCAAACTCTCATCAAACTACCCTTGAAGTACATCCTTTTCAATAAAAAATGAATCATCGAAATCGGTTAGCGTAATATTGAGTTATTCGTCTATTTGTCGTGTACATACTTAATGCAAATTTAAAACTTATACGGTTTTGCACTGGATGCCGTTGTCGGAACTGTACCAAATTAAAATGGGACCACACTGGAAGTACCAGCTTTCAAATAAAAAAAGAATAATCAAAATCGGTTCACCCAGTCCAAAGTTATGAGGTAACAAACATAAAAAAAAAAAATACAGACGAATTGATAACCTCCTCCTTTTTTTGAAGTCGGTTAAAAAAGAACACAATTTGTTTTATTATATTTATTTTTACTTTAGGGGCTCGGACCGCACATAGTCAAGGCGGCAGCGGCGCTCGGACGACTCCTCCCCAACACGATAGAAGAACTAGCGGGCCGGGAGGACGTTGCCCTGCCTTGATAATAAAAAAAAACTAAAATTCAACCGCAGTGCCATCTACTGGGTCCAATTGTGAATCTAAACCATTCTCGGATTCACTGGAACACGCACACAAAATTTCATCAAAATCGGTCCAGCCGTTTAGAAGGAGTTCAATAACATACACACGTACAGTAAAGATAGCATCCCTCCCTCTCTCTCCCACGTGAGATTTGGCTTAACCTCCTCACCCCCCTTAAACCTAGCATATAATATAAGCCGTATAATATAATCATTACATAGTATAAAACAAAGTCCCCTACCGCGTCTGTCTGTCTGTCTGTTCGCGATAAACTCAAAAACTACTCAACGGATTTTCATGCGGTTTTCACCGGTGGATAGAGTGATTGATGAGGAACGTTTTAGTATATAATTTGTCAAGGATTTTTTCATAATCAGGGCGGGACAACGTCTGCCGGGCATGCTAGTATATTATATAATATAAGACGCATTTATGTCAATAGATGGCGTTTTTCTAATTTATTCATATTGATGTTTTGCTGTTAGTAAGATTACTGTCACGTGTATTACAGCCTTTTTGCTTGAGTTATGTTAATTTTTATCACCCACTCGATGCGTTAGTTTGTCGTCAAGTTTGACAATTGATTCTAAACTTCTAAAGTCACTTCGAAAAAAAAGGCTTGGGACGTAGTCACCTTTCATATTAGTAAAAGTATCATGAGAATTGGATTAGTAATTTTTGAAGATTACCTGCACAGAGTACGTTATATAAATAGTGATATCACTCGATTCTTTAAATCAGCCCCTGTATCGTTCGTTACAGAACTAATCTACGAGCTATACAAATCTTCGATTAACAATAACTAGATATCGGGTCGGCGCGAAAAATACGTCTCGGTAAATAACAGCTCACTTGAAATGTGAGCTTTTATTTTGTTTGAAACGCAGCCAATGTAAGGACGTTTCACAATGTCGCAGTGTATTCAAAAGATGCAAAAATATACCCGAAAAAGTAATTTAACGGCCGGAGTATCTTACTTTCCCTAAATACACGTTGAATAAGTTATATTTTAACTATTAATTTATTGCTTTGCTTGTTTTATCGTAAGTATTAGATAATATTTTGAACATTCGTGACTTTATTACTAGGTGTCATGGTTGTAATTAGGTTGAAATTAAAACTGTTTTAAATTCTTTTTCTCCCTTTCTTAGTAAACAAATAGCTACATAAATATATATTTACGCGGACAGCAATTAGCTTCGATTTTGTACGTGGCCCTTTATCTAGTTATTGTTCATCGAAGATAGAAATATATAGTTATATGTACGTATGGAACGGTACTGCGTAAGTTGTATACAAGCTATTAATAATTTATATTTACAATGAAAATATGTTCAACCAGTTGTAAAATTAACTGTGTTTATTATAGAAAGAAATGAACGTTTTCTCAAAAAGAAAGAAGAGTATAAAAACAATACAAACAAGCTATTTAACCATTACAACAAGATATAAATTTAAGATAATACTAGAGGACATTTTTTACGTCAAGTCGCCAAAATGTTGTTACTGTAAAAATAACAAAAGATCCAAAACTATATAACAGCGCCATCTAGTTATTTTATATGTCAAAAGAAGAATACAAGCAAAAATACCGTGATTACCGTTATTAGTCCGGTGCAGTTGTTAAGACCATGCAAGGTCAATAGCATAGTCAGTTCGAAAAAAAAAACCGTGATTACCGCCTACAAAGATATACACTAACTATACCCCTTTATAATATACTAGCCATCAGGGCGGACGTTATCCCGCCCTGATAATAAAAAATAACCTTGAAGTTAGTACATGCTGTTGCTGACTTTTTTGTAGACATTATCAAGCTCTATAACTTTTCTCTAAAACTCAATCATATATCTCTCGTTGTTAGTGATGTTGGCTTGGGTGTCTCAAGTCTTATGATGTTAGTTACTTTGCAAATCCGACTACCACAGAAAAGTCTTTTCATTTTTCGGGTTAATACATAACCTATTACACTCACAAATAACGTGGCTTTCTATTGGTAAAAGAATATTCAAAATCGGTTTAGTAGATCCATAGATTATCCTCTACAACGTCACAAACTCACAAACTTTACCTCTTTATAATATTATTATAGAAGTATAGACGTACAGTTAAAAAATAAAACAAATATTTAATAAACTCAATCATTTAATTGTAGTTAAAATTAAATCACAGACATTTCTAGTTTATTAATATACAAATAATATTTCAATTATTTTAGGCATTTTTCATTAATGTTTCACACGTATTATGATATTGTATGGACAGAATAATCTTTTTTTTTATGTCATAGGAGGCAAACGAACAGACGGGTCATCTGATGTTAATTGATCACCGTTTTCCATAGATATTAGCAACACTAGGGGAGTCGCAAGTGCGTTGCCAACCTGTGTTTGGGGGAAAAGGAGAGATGGGGGTTTGAGGTGGTATTCCGGCGCTCTCAAAAAACGCGCGCTTTCGATTATAGTAGAAATTCTAGGTTTAAACATACTTTCTTTCATGCTACTACTATGAATATAATATCATCATAATTTAATGACAATCTTGTGGAACATTTAACAATCACGTAATTAATTCAGCCGATGGTGGTTACCGCAATATCTGATTATATTACTGGTTTCAGCACGAATGGGTCGGCTCGTCCGGGGTAGTACCACCCTCTCATAGAAAACCGACGTGAAGTAACAGAGCTTGCATTGTTGTGTTTCGTTCGGCCAGTGAGAGCGCCGGAGGCCCACCTGCCCTCCCTCTCCTCTCTCCTTTCCCTCTACCTCCCCTAACCCTTCCCCCCAAAAGGTGGCAACGCACTTGCGACTCCTCTGGTGTTGTTAGTGTCCATGGATGGTGGTGATCACTTAACATCAGGTGACCCACTTGTTCGTTTGCCACCTATGACATAAAAAAAAATACAATACAGGTGTAGCGCAGTTGAAAAGAAAATATACAGTAAGTTATAATGTCTTATACATCGATGAACGCTGGCTGCACGTGCATGACTCATTGTCACGTTCCGCCTGAGTCGAGCGTGTAAGCGAGAGCGCGGAATAAGCGATAGAGAGGCACGATCGGTCTAAGCGTTCGGCTTGTGACGCATCTACCTCTTCCACTCCATCGGCCGATGCGTCTTTTCTTTCGTTACCAGGTAAAATTATTGTCCGTAAACCGACTTTACGGGTAACCAATTTATATTTATTTTCCGTCTCTTTACAAAGTATACCGTTAAAATATTACTAAGTTCTCAGTTATTTCTTTTATAAAACCACATGTTAACTATCGGGAAGTCGCTAGTGAATTTAACATTAATATAGATTGATTTATCGGCTTCATAAAAATATATGTAGTAAATACGACCTCCGTAACAGTATTTTGAGGTCAAATAAGTGTATTGAATAATAAAACCAATATGTAAATATAAAGGTCATTGAAAAACGTGAACGTTAGCTGTTCTAGGCTATCATAATTATATCTTACTAAATATCAACCCCCATATATAAAGTGTTATAACCGGTGATCGATTTCCTTTCAGACGCTGATGTTCTTAAATTTGTATTTCTCACCAGACAGTGTCCTGACTTTACCATGATGGTGAGAAATAATAATAATAATTTTAATAACCTATATTAAGAATTTTTTTAACAAAACATAAAACCGATTTAAAAAAACAGGGGTGCCGTAAAGACCCACGATAGAAGTGAAATGTTTATATTGCATGTAAACATTTTACTTATTCATTAATCACTTTTGAATAGCATAGATTGTCTTCAGTGATCGTTACGCCAACTGAACGCAGTACACGCAACCATGAAGAAGAAAGAAAGCGAGAAGAACGTTTGTCTTTATTATTCTCCAATATCCGAAGACAAACGAGACACTGCTCCCACTCTACCCAACACTGTGTTACCCCAACAACATTTTATCGCACAAAAGGTTGTGGATCAGAATTTTAAAGACCGTGCCGCTGCTTTCCTTGGAAGCATCTCAAGCCTACATTCGATTTCGGGAGCCCTCGACCATGCTGCTAGCGCAATACACTGACACCGCATTCACTAGTTTCACTGGTTCTATGAAGGATCCTTTTTCCTTTTGATGTGAAACTTCTATAGGCTAGGGTAAACCTGATTGTTGGCATGGCGATATAGGCCGTGGCGTGTGTGAGACGTGGCGACGCGATGCCATTCGCAAGCGGTTAGTTCGTAAACAATTTCAAAGCCCTGATGTAAAAAAATATACAAAAAATCTTTGACCATAACGTTACAATGTCCTTCTTTTCGTCATACGCCGTCCAATCTGCATATATAATAAGAATATATATGAAGAAGAAAGAAAGCGAGAAGAACGTTTGTCTTTACTATTCTCCAATATCCGAAGACAAACGACACACTGCTCCCACTCTACCCGACACAGTGTTTACCCCAACAACATTTTGGTTGTGGATCAGAATTTTAAAGACCGTGCCGCTGCCTCTTTCGGCAGCATCTCAAGCCTCAAGCCTAGCGCAATACACTGACACCACAATCACTAGTTTCAGTAGTTTCACTGGTTCTATAAAGGACCCTTTTTCCTTTTGATGTGAAACTTCTATAGGCTAGGGTAAACCTGATTGTTGGCATGGCGATATAGGCCGTGGCGTGTGTGAGACGTGGCGACGCGATGCCATTCGCAAGCGGTTAGTTCGTAAACAATTTCAAAGCCCTGATGTAAAAAAATATACAAAAAATCTTTGACCATAACGTTACAATGTCCTTCTTTTCGTCATACGCCGTCCAATCTGCATATATAATAAGAATATATTTTATTTTATTTATTTTAAATTCTTAGGAAAACTAACAGCTAGACAAAAAAAAATACATTACACGTATAAACATAAACGAAGGCCATTTACAAGTTTCCGCATATATAAGAAAATTTTCATTTTCATTAAGAAAGTATGAACCGAATAAGGAAATTAAAGATCAAAAAAGCTATAATTAAGAACGCATTTAACAATGTAAATCTAACATGTCTGTACTAATTAAATATTTTGTAAAAAAAAAATGTTGCAGGTCTAATTAATTATAAGTAATAAAATACATTTTGAATCATTTTTAGAAATGTCTGAGTCTTTGTCTGGTCACGCATCACCGCTAAGGTACTACGTTCGTGGTAAAACCTTTTCAAGAAAATCATAAACCATGTCTTCGAGTAACATTTAGTGTTTTATTTAATTAAAACCGGTTTGCTCCAATCGGTATTGTAGTTTTAATAACTTAAGTACGAGATATCTATCTCCGAATCTACTTATAAACATTGACTCCTGCATATACATACTTGGATTTAGATTTGCCTTACGATGAATATATTCATTGCAAATAAAAATGGCCAAAACCTTGTATACGATTTACGCAGTACCGCTGTGTGCATACATACATAGCTATAAATGTACATTTATAACTAACAGATATTAGTTCGAAACTAGTATCATAGAGGCGCTGATTGGAAAGAACGAGTGCGATCTCTATTTATATAACGTACTCTGTGATGCCATTCGCAAGCGGTTAGTTCGAAAACCATTTCAAAGCCCTGATATGAAAAAATGTACATAAATTCTTTGACCATAACATTAGAATGTCCTTTTTTGTGTCATACGCCGTCCAATCTACATATACAATAAGAATGTAAATCTAACTAAACTAAATCTAACTAAATCTAACTAAATGTCTGTACTAATAAATATTTTGTAAAAAAAATGTTGCAGGTCTAATTATTTATAAGTAATAAAATATATTTTTAGTAATTTTTGGGGTGTAAGGGGTGTCAAATAACATCTAACACTTGAGACATCCAAGCCAACCTCACCTGCACGTGGTGCACCCTGCTGAATAACGAACGAGGCAATGGCGAAAGCGGGGTGGTAGGGTTTTACAGCCTGACTGGGTCGCAACCACCATGTATATGGCGAAAAAGCCCGTCATAGAGATTCGCTTCTGCGGGTCGCGTTTCGGGATCAGCCTGTGCATATCCAGC
>MU159403.1:125956-154785 GCA_015888305.1 Antheraea pernyi | reverse complement strand
GACTAATAAACATTTACACGATCTCCAGATGTTTAATTGACTTCGAAATTGCTGGCAATACGCTTAAATAGTTATTCTACGGTAACTCGCCACATAAAATAACCGCAAGCCAACTGTGACCTCGTCCGAGGTAGTAAAAACGTTTATTGGCGTTTTCTTGTTTCAATAATTCCAATTCTAACTACGGTTTGTTTGAATTCCATTATTATCAGAGGTTAGTTAGTCCCTATATCCCAATTTAACTGCCAGACTTTTCCAAATGATATAATCCTTAACCTGTTTGGATGTCGATAGATTTAGGCTCGAATCCTTGAAGAAACTGGAGATTTCGGTGAACGAAAACAAAATGATGGAACTATAGCAACTTATGGATATTTAGGTTTAGCATGTTCTCCATCCAGGACGTCATTTAATATCAAATGAGATTGTGGTAAACCTCTATATTAAAACCTACGAAGTATATAAAAAGAGATTTCTTTATATTGTCAAGGCACGTCAAATGCAGTCATATTGTACATAGAAAAGTGTAATCTAAGATCGATCAATAATCAAGAAGCCTACATTTATTACTAGAGATTACTTTACCAGAATAAAATGAACGATTACATAAATGACACACAGAAACAGTACAAGCATTTGTGGATCCCACAATTAACTGTCTGTCTGGGATTCCACCCTAAAGCATTGAGGGCCGTGACAGCGTTGAACCGAACACCATATAGAAATCTAAATTTGTACAGTACCCGGCTTTTGATTTGACATGTTGAGGGGATGACCGAGATAGTCAGCTAAGTTTGGTATCGTATTGCGTTGTCTTTATTTATCGCAATCATTGTGTTGTGTGACAGAGAAAACGCTTTACATAACCGAAGCGAGCCGTTATTAGCGGAATGTCTCACTCTTTTTCCCGACGTACCGAATCAAATGCAAGGTACTTTATTGTAGGGTTTTTTTAAGGGTTGTTTGTAACTTAAATGGTGGGACCAAATTATGATAATGCAAATACTTCATTCATATTTTGAAAAGATATTTAACATTTTTAATTCGAGTGCTCAAGGAAAAACGGCCAATGTGATGTAAATATGAAAGTTATATTTATGGCACTTCTGTTCTACAAAATTATCTATTCTATTATACTTTAATAGTTTAGGTTTAATATATGCACCAGAATATACTAATGGTAATCATTTTGCATCTACTCGATATAAATTTAATTTAACCTCTCGTTTCTTATACTACCTAATATAACAAAAAATATACTAAACCCTAGTCAAATAATAGAGTTATGGTTTTTCAAAATGCTCGTCACATGTTTCATACCCAGTAAGAACAGTAACTGTTTTCTTAGGAAACAATGTTAGGTTTTACAACAAAGTCCCAAAACGTATTACTGATCTACCGGACTCTGAGTTTAAGCGCCATATCAAGCTGGTTTTGGTGTCAAAAGGCTATAATAGAGTAGATCAATATGTGAACGATGGTGATGTCTGGAATTGACTCCACTACTCCACTGTGCATCCACTAAGAACGATAGTATCGTATAATGTATTCCATATATATGTTAAAAAGTTGTACTCGATCGAGTTTCTTACCCGTTCTTCTCAATGACTGGGTTGTTTGTCCATACCGGTGACAGTTTTGATGTCCGTACGCGCCTTATTAGGGCCTAATTCGAATAAAATTATTTTTTTGATTTTGAAAAGGAATCATTTATTAAGTAGGTTCAATCGTTTTCAAGGTATAAACAAACTAATGTACATATAGACAGAAAGACGGACATGCTGCCTTTTATAATACATAAGTACAACGATAACTAGATTTTATTGCATATAATTCACGACTAAATAATGAATTTATTACAACACACAATCTCGATATAGAATTAAGTTATAAGAACTAAATTTAATTCTTTTACGTTATAGCAATTATATATTGTTTTCAATTTCATATTTATTGAACAATAAAAACTCATTTCCTATTTTAAAAACCAATATATGCTTTTTTTAAATGCGTATTCTTCAATATGTTACGTTAGTAAGATTTCTTGATAAACAGAAGACAGGCTATCAAATTATGTTATACAGAATGTCATACGTAATTTACTAATAATTTAAATAACTATATGACCTTTAAATATTTCAAGTAGCACAGAATCGCTATTTCTCTTTAGTAAATTTATGTTACTTCTAACTTGACAAGTTTTTCTAGTACTACTGGTAAAGGTATAACATAAAAAGGACGAATATATTAAACTACCGGGCATGGCGGACGTTGTCCTGTCCTGATAATAAAAGAAACCTTGACAAAGGATATATCTAAACCTTCCTCATAAATCACTTTATCTACTGGTGAAAACAGCATGAAAATCCGTTCAGTACTTTTTCAGTTTATCGCGAATTGATAGACAGACAGACGTGGCAGAGAACTTTGTTTTATAATATACAGTAAAAAAGGCAGGAAAATAAACGGATCCGTTATTGTGATGACAAACATTGTAATTTTAAAAACGATAAATGGTGTCAATGAGGCTTCTTAAAACACTTCAAGACTCGAATTACTGTCAATAATTATAATAATATACGTCAATTTAAGAGAGGTCGCGCGGCACTACAATAAAAACATAAGATTTATTGACAGTATTTAATGAAATACGAGGAAGCGAGAAATCTATAAATCATGGAGCTTCAGAAGTTCTCATTAATTTATTTTAAGATAAATAAATTATTATAAATGAGGTAGTAAAAATTTCTGATATATATCTGAGTTTAACACATAATAACGTAAAATATAGTTGTATATTCATAGCAACGTGGTAAGGCCTATTGCAATGGACGTGTAGGTTGAAAAAGACTAACTTGTCACCATATTAGTTTCTATAGTGTGTTCCGACAACTGCCCTTGCCAACAGTACTCTCTAGCCTTAACATGTTATAATTTTGGGTCACATTAACTTTAAGTTAGATTGCAACCAAACGCTAAAACCTTTAAAAACCACTTGAGCTATAATCTCTACACTCAAGCATCTAGCTGAGTTAACAAATAGATCCTTAAAATATCGTGGATCCGATGTAACGCTTAAGCCACGGCCTTCTCTTGGATAAATGCCTTAAGGTCATTAATTTTAGGTTGGTCTTATAAATAAATTATCATTTATTACATTAAAACACTAATATCTCTATCACCAAACTCTTCGTATACGTCTAAACCCGGTTTTTTAAACCTGTAACAGATCATATCTTATGCAATAAAATTTACAACATTGTTGTATCAACAGCCATTCACGACCTCCTTTATAGCTATCAAACGCATCACAAAAATCGAAATCACGATTAACAACAGACTATACAACAAACCCATCGTCAGAATTAATTTGCTTAATAACGGATGTATATATTTCATTTTCCGATTTCAATCCCGCCTTGCCCCTGTAATATGGGAACTCGTTATGCGTGGCTAAGTAGTAGATACCAGGTTTTCCGAAATCAGTGTCCAATCCCATATAATTGGTGATCGAATTGTTGAAGCACTTGGCGAACCGTGCGTCCTGGACTGAATCGCAGGTCATCGCTATAAATTTCTTTGGATGTTCCACAGCAAGCCACCAGTAGAATATAGCTCTCAAGTGACTACAAATGACTAGGCAGGGTATGTAAGGAATGTCGCTTGGTTGGAATTCGCCTCCGTTGACATATATGTCCACGTGTCCTAGAGGTTCAGCTATCCCGAAACCGTCTATATTCGTGTGGATTACGTCAACATGCATAGCATCAGTTGGGGAGATTTTATATTCAGGAGGTAGATTTCTGAAACATGGTCCCGCTGGGTCCAGGCCTGTTAATCTCCAGGGTCTCTTGCCGGTTCTCTCGTAGAAGTGTTTGGCCGCGTACGCTACGACATACGCTCCAAGACTCGCTCCCACTAGCTCTAGATTATCCGCAGACAGGCCTTGCTCTGTCAACTTGACTAGAAAATCTCCCATTTTCTTACCTATGATTCTGGTTAAGCGTACTGATCTGTGAACAATAACATCTTTTATTATTTTAGTATAAGTTAAAACACAGTATCGTTATTCTCATGAGAGCTAATAATTGAAATAACTACTTTTTTAACACAATGTCTGATTGAAAGTATTATACAGAAGTGGTAAATTTTGTCAGTTCTAGAGTGACTTCTATTTAGAAACTTTTTATATTTAAAATTTATCATCAAACACAATTTGATATCTAAATTGCCCAAAGTACAAGAAAAGAGTAAATAAAATAAATACCAGAATAACATTATTCTAACTAATATTATAAATGCAAATGTGAGTTTGTTTGTTCCACTTTAACACTTAACCACTAAACGCATGAAATTTTGCATACACGTTGTCACAAATTCAGAAAAGAACCTAGGGTTTTGTCCCAAAAATGTACTATTATCGAAGGATACATCAAATCTACATTAACTCGAGAGAAGCCGAGAGCAAAAGCTAGTAAGGACTAAGCAGACACTAAAATTTCTTTAATGCCAGCTGAAATACTGTGTAATAGTACCAGAACAATTACTGCTTGATAATAAAGATCATAAATATAATTTATATCTAAGGGTTTAAATGTCATTAATAAAGATACATTAAGATTTCCAAGTACAGATAAGTAAAAAGCAACAGGGTTTATTTATTTAGTTGAAGCGCCGTTTACGTAAATACAATAATTTACAGGACTAACTAGCGTTTTTTTTCTACCATAGGAGGCAAACGTACAAACGGGTCACGGGTAAGTGATCACCGCCGCCCATAGACACTAGTAATACTAGGGGAGTCACAAGTGCGTTGTCAGCCTGTGTTTGAGAGGAGGAGGAGGGGAGGCGAAAGGGGTATGGGAGGGGAGGAGAGGTGTGCCTCTGGCGCGCTCACTGACAGAACAAAACGCAACAATGCAAGCACTGTTTGTGCTTGTTTCTGGGTGGGTGTTTCTGTGGGTCAGGTGGTAGTACCCCGGGCGAGCCGACCCATTTATGCTGAAACCAGTAATAGTTTCAGCGTGGCTCTACCGCCTACAATACTAGCGTCTTATAATATCCTAGTCCTAAAAACAGCGATTTACATTTGTTTTTAGCGTGTTTGGACACTGCGTTGATGGACGTAGGATTGAATCCTTGACAATGATCCTAAGTTTTCGGTTTAGGAAAACATTGTTATGTTATGAGCCATATCATGGTGGTATGGGTTTTCTAATCCTGGCTAGCTACCACCCTCAAGTTGAATATCTGTCGCAAAATAGGTACAGGTGTATTCCGGCACCAACGCTTGAGAGCTATTCCTTAGGTATAGCGTGTTTATCACCTTGGACCACATCATTGTTTAACATGAGGCGAGATTGTAATTAAATACTTAAATCCGATAAGACTTATCCACTTATTAAGCCATTTACTCTCATACCTTAAAATCTAGCTGTATCGTAACAACACTACAGTTTACCAGGTCCTTCTTGCCTACAGGATTGTTCTATGAGTTACACAGCATGACATTTCAAGAGGCTCCTTAAGAATGATCTAAAAATACTATCCAAGATCAACAACGTAATATTAATAAGCCTAGTGATACAAATGGACCGTCTGTATCTTTGCTAAGCCTAATATAAGAACGAGAATTCATACAAGTTTCAATATTAACATTGTCGTAGGTGTGAAGTATGTATGCCATTTATTATTATACACTGAGCATTATGTGCTACCTACCGACGTGGAAGAAACTAATAATATGACCATAGCCTAGAACAATAAAACACTAACAACTCATAGTTAACTTGACCATTTAAAACTGCATGTTGGACTTTATGACACAGTAATAAATTTAATTTTATTACTTAAATAATATTCTAAGCAATTATTTATTATACATGTAGGTTTGTTTATTGTAATCATATAGTGTATAGATAATAATAGTAATTAGGCAGTGGTAGATAAACCGGTACGTAAATTGGAACTGAAATAGGTCCTTTCAATTTACTTTAAGCAAATTACAGAAAAGTTATAGGGTAGAATGACAATGCGTCCAAAATGAGAGTAGATCATATCATAGTTTATATCATATGAGGTCGTCGTCTTTGGTCGTTTACCAAAGGGGTCACCTGATGTTAAGTATACACCACCACCATTCCACCATTCCATAGACACTAGCAAGCACCAGGGGACTCGCAAGTGCGTTGCCAGCCCGTGTTTGGAGGGACGGGGGAGGGTGGAGGAGGACATCCGGCGCTTTAACTAACCGAACGAAACGCAACAATGCAACTGTTACTTCACGTCGTTTTTTTTAGTGAGAAGGTGGTACTACCCCGGGCGATCCGACCCATTCATGCTGAAACCAGTAATAGCTTCAGCGTCGTTCTATCACCTACAATATTTTGTTAAGTCTGTTGCTAAGAAAAAACGTTTCCTAACTGCTTATTTTATAAATTTTACTACACATTAGAAGAATGTAATGATGTGTACCAAAATAAATATTTCATCATCATCATCAGCCTGTAAGAGACCCACTGCAGGGCCATAGGCCTCTTCCCGAAGGAAGGTAAGGGCGTAATCACCACGCCAGCCCACGACGTATTGGTGATATCAAACTCTGAGAAGTCCACAGTTCTATATTTTTCCCACATAGGTACAGTAGTACTACAAGAACATTTCTCAGGTTCGAGTTTCCTCACGATGTTTTCCTTCACCGTCAGCCGATAGTGTTACCAATTTAAAGCAGTAAATGTACGCGAATTCCGAAAAATTCGTTGGTACATATCGGGGTTCGAACCTGCAGACATAGAAATAATATTCCACCGGTCAAACCACAAGGCCACTACGACAATATTTACATTACACAAAATGGGAAGCGATAAAAAAATGCTCGATTTTAGTTGTTCGGCTGCTAATATCTTTGTCAATATTATTTTATTGACAGAGAATTCAAACATTTACTATGTATGTGGATGTTCTAACACAGTAATCTGTTTGATAGCAAACAGTGATAAAAAGAAATACATTATATCACATCAAATATTTAATTTTCAAAATGTTGAACATGAAGGAGTGCTGTCCTTCCCGTTAACATTTCGATATATATAGTATGGTCAATACTAGTATTTTCTCAAATTCTTTATCCATCCTATTATTGGCTTAGATTAACGAGA
This sequence comes from Antheraea pernyi, assembly GCA_015888305.1. Taxonomy (NCBI): domain Eukaryota; kingdom Metazoa; phylum Arthropoda; class Insecta; order Lepidoptera; family Saturniidae; genus Antheraea; species Antheraea pernyi. The sequence continues at coordinate 147,628 of MU159403.1, read as the reverse complement.
AGTGTGGATTTTAAGCAGCTCTGTGGATTAAACTATTACAAACTAAGCAAGCTAAACTCTTCTAGGTGGTGAATAAACCCCATTTTATATAATGGTATGCCTAAATATGATAATGCCTTTTATTATCATCCATTGATAGCTCTATTTGTCGCTGCGAGGTTCAATCTATGTGGAACAGTGCAGCGGACAAAAATTTGTTAGTTTTTAGCACCAACCATTGAGCAAGTGCAGGGGAATGAGAGGTCCACTTCCTGAGGACACGAGTAGCACCAGCAAAAAAGCAGTAAAATATAGCTTACTAAAGAGGATCAACTAGGGTTAGTTTTTACAAAATATATGGATGTTCAGAACTAATCAGACCACAATTGCCGGGAACCTTTGGATTTTTTAAAATTTATATTATATACAAACAGGGTCGATAAAAATAAAACTTACTTGGGGTAAATTTGGGTGAAAAAAATTATGGTTTCTGTCAGGAACACGTTATATCCTCGTTTCGCGTAGGCAGTTCCAATCGCCTGCGAGTGTGGAAACACTGAACTGTCCAAGAAACCGACTGCATACAGTACCGTCCTTTTATTTATTACATCTGAAAAACAAATTAGAAACACGTTGTTCTACGGAATTTTGGAAACACTTTGGGTACATCTTGATTATACCAAAATTATTAATATATAAAATAATTACTATTCACCAAATAACCATACTATTGACTGGTACTAGAACTGGAAGCCATTTCAAAGTAAAGAGTGTTGAGTTCATTCGTATGCTTCTAGCAGTGAAACGGTTCCTAATCGATTGGTTGTAGTGTATGGAAATATTTTAAAATCCTAGTTTATTTATTACGTATACAATCTTAAGTGCCCTTAATTATTGTTTTAATTACTTTCAGCGAAATATTTAAAAAAATGCGATCAATTTGTAAGATAAGCATTTAATGTATTTACGAATTAAAAAGAAATAAAAAGAATATTTTGCGGTGAGAAATAATGAGAATTAATGAGCAGTGGTAATTACGTACTAAACCGTGTCAATGGACGTAAACTACGTCCTCTATAATCTCTTTTCGAGTGTTTATAATGCCTTTCCAGCTTCACTTTTTTGGACAAGCACGCGTCTCGGCGTGGGCTGTTTCCTAGCATACACTATCGTGTATTGATCTAAACAATACATGTAGACTAAGCTAACCACACGTGTATGTGTTGGTGAGAAACATATACGTATACCTATGTATGTATTTCGTCTGACAATTTTATAGTCAAAGAAAAAATAATGTTACAAATATTTTTAACAACAAGTTCTTATACAATTGCGCAAGAAAGCCTTATCGATTTTTTCCCAATATTTTGGTGATCATATTTAACATCGTTATTGCGTTTTTATTTGATTTCCGTGTGCTGTCATCAAGACTGAACGAACGTGTAAATAAACTAACGAAATTGAAAGCTAAACAGAAGTTTATGATAAGGGAAAAAATAGCTAACTTCGGGAGCACTTGGGTTGACTTTTTAAAAACTACAGTCGATATTAGACAATTTATTTAATAGTTATGTCGATTTTAGACATTGATTATAATATAACTTCAAACTGTTATAGTCGATTACATTCTACGAGAGTCGATTCTAGACTGCCATCCTAATTTCTTATTCCAATAATTCCTTATTCTAATAATGTTATAAATGCTGACCTAGCGTCTGTCTTACATCCCGTACAAGGAACGCTAGGCAAGCTTAAAGTACTTTAGGCATGTGTAGAGGATCTATGGGAATATAAGTAAATATTAAATACCCTTCCACAACATATGTACCTACTGTGTGTATATACGTAGGTGATCTGTTGTGAGGTAATTACATCACCGAATATCATACGTATTTATAGGCTTATTTCGCGATCGCTGACACGAACTAACAGTGACGTAACATCCGGGCGCGAGTCAATTGATCGTATTATAATGTGCCGTAACTAATTGTTTCATATAAACTAAATATAGAATTAATTAAATATAGTAAATACTAGCTTCTACTCGCAACTTCGTCCGCGTTACTATTTACTTTGGGCTAACATTAACACGCAGCGGAAGCTCTCAAAAGGAAAAAAAAAACGATTTTGAAACGTTCTTCATCGGTGCTCCGCTCCTATTGGTCTTAGCGTGATATTTAGCCTATAACCTTCATCGGTAAATGAGCTATCTAAAACTGAAAGAATTTTTCAAATAGGACCAATTTTTTTTTAAATATCATAGGAGGCAAACTGACAGGTGGGTCACCTGATGTTAAGTGATCACCACCGTCCATAGACACTTGCAACATCAGGGGAGTAAGGGAAGGGGGAAGCCCTCGGCGCTCCTACTGACCAAACGAAACGCAACAATGCAAGCACTGTTACTTCACGTCGGTTCTCTGTGAGATGGTGGTACTACCCCGGGCGAGCCGGCCCATTCATGCTGAAACCATTAATAGCTTCAGCGTACCTCTACCACCTACCTAACCCACCTACATACCAATTGTTACTGAGATTAGCGCGTTCAATCAAACAAACAAACAAACCCTCCAGCTTTATAATATTATCAAGCCCAGGTTGAATATTAGTTATTTAATTTCAGGGGTGGTTTATAAATGTTGAGATGTTAAATGTTTTCTTCAGTAAGTACGTACCTATTCTTTTATCCTTGGAAACAACCCTAGGAGCTGACTCCACGGGTACTGATCTTCGTGTGATCATTCCATTAGATTCAACTTTATGAATGGTTAGCTGCAGTTCGGGTAACATTTTCGCACTGATCGTCGCGTTCTTTGTTGATCCCGGGCCTGGAAATAGAACGATTTAAAACAATTATTTCTAACTGAAACATCGTAAAGAGACCATTTTTCTAAGTCAACCTGGCTAGCTACCACACTCAAGTTGAAGGTTTATATCCAAACAGCCGTTGGTGTGTTCTGGCAGCTGCACTTAGCAACCAGTCCTCTCTAAATTTTTGTACGCTTACTGTCTTAGATGAGATTGCGGTCAAATGCTCAAACCTGTAACTTATAAACAACAGGTTCTCTAAAGATAAAAAAAGCCATTCCACTTCGTCCACATAAACTGGTATCGGAAAAAAATGAATAGTTCTAAGTGTGTAGTTTATTGAGCTTAGTTCTAGGTCATTGTCGACTTGTATTTTGCCTTACTATGGATTCGCGATTTCCAGCTCAAACCTGATTGAACTGGATTACGTGAATTAAATTCTAACTTGCTTTTGAATAGATTTTAATTATTTATATTCTTACGTACAATGTCTTGTACGTTAGTTTATTTATTATTTCATAGATAATTTATTTTAATATCTTTTAAAATATGCAAAGACGACATCTTGATAATTTATTATAAATGAGATATTGGAGTTATGGCATATATTCTTTATTGTCGGAAAAAAATATGTTCCGATATAAAGAATACGAATAATAAGGAAGCCACGTACCGTGTCTGTAACTATATATACTCCATGACGCCGTTGAAGTGGTAAAATTGTACTTACACCCGTCCAAATAACATTTTATTTCATTCGTAATGTAAGCAAATATAAACGTTTCTGTTTAGTATGGAATACGAACAAATAAAATATCATCTGCAGTTGCAATTCAATCTAAAAATGTAAAATACCAAATCTGTTCAGCGAAAAATCGGGATCGTAAAACATTGTACAAAATATACATTTTAGATATTTATATATCAAATATTTCCCTAGAAATGTTTACGAGTGAATTTACAGAATGTAAAGGGAGATTTCTTCAAATCGTTTCTATGCCTGTTTGTTATAGGATACTATATGTTTTAATTTGTGAGGATTTCACATGTCACTTAAACAAAACTTGAGCCAACATATAAACTTTATTTCATTAAAATTAATTCAAGAGAAAAAAAAATTGAAACATGTCGTCTAGTCAGCTTAGTAGACTACGAAAATAAATTAATAGATCGTGTTACATTATTTGACAGAACACCCAAAAATCTTTATGTTATAAAATAGTACATTGAAAAATCGATATGTGGTGCTGTTGGTTTAAAAAAGTCTATAATGTTATTAATAACAATAGTCATTATACAACAGTTTCATAAATAACTATATTATTATTTACATAATATATATTAATAACAAAGTCCCGTACCGCGTCTGTCTGTCTGTCTGTTCGCAAAAAACTAAAAAACTACTAAACCGATTTTCATGCCGGTTTCACCAGTGGATAGAGGGATCAATGAGAAAGGTTTTGGTGTATAATTTGTCAAGATTTCTTTTTTATCAGGGCGGGACAACGTCTGCCGAGCCGGCTAGTCATAGATATAGTTAAACATTTTGAATACCATGTCTCAAAAACCTTGAAAAAAACCTGTAATATTAGTTTAGACTTCAAGTTCAAAGTCAGTCGGCGACTACATATTCGACAGTTACAATTAACAGCCAGTCTCTCTCTATGTTCAGGTTATTACCATCTAGACCACATCGTTATTTAATATGATATATGTAGTCAAAAGCTAAAAACGAGCATAAAAAAGCAATTATTCTATTTAATGGTATGGTTAAATAACATATAGTATCCATCTGTTATTATCGTCGATTGATTGATTACTCTATTTCTTGCTGCGAGGTTTAATTTATGTGGTACAGTGTAGCGGCCAAAAATTTGATACTCCACAGCAGCTCCCGGAAAGCACGTACAAGGGAATGAGTGGTACACTTTCTGCGGACGCGAGTAATATCAGCCCCAAAATAATAAAGCAGTAAAATGTTTATACTTTTTATGCAGTTTGTTTTGTATTAAAACTTTGGGTACTGACCAATGCCGGGGTCGGCTCGCAAAGTCTTTATTTCGCAATTCTAAAATAACCTAACCGAATCGAGACGGAAAAATTGAGGAAAATAAATAGTCCATCTATTAATATACACGGCAATATATCAATCACATGGCCCACGTATAGATTGTCTGCACTTGACCGACTTCAGTTGCAGTGGCGTTCTTACGTAAATCGTCGGGGCAATGTGATTGATATCGTCCGTCTCGGTTCAGTTAGATTAGACTTGCCCCCCGGGCCTCTGCGTGTCCTATGTAGAATTCTACTCTACGTAAAAAAAAGGTTAGACTTGCAAAACAAAGACAGCAAAGACACTGCGGTGGCGTTAATATGTAAATACCAAACTTTGGAAACTTAACCTACTTTCACCTTATCGTATAAGGTTTAAGGTAGGACAAAAGCTGCCAGCTAAATACACTTACAGTCAGGTATAAGTCCAGCTGGATATCCCACTATTGGTTTCGGTGCGTACGTCGCTGCATTTACAGCGCTGATTATGACTATCGATGTCAAAGCAATCGCTGATAACGTCGCCATGTTTCTGTTGACAAATACATCATTTACATATTAAAAAACAAAGTTCTCTTTCACGTCTGTCTTTTTTTCTTTTTTTTATATCATAAGATGCAAACGAACATGTGGGTCACCTGATGTTAAGCGTTTATCAAAGCCCATAGACGCTTGCAACATCAGGGCATTCGCAAGTTGCGTTACCATCCTGTGTTTGGGGAGGAGGGGGAGAAAGTGAATGGGGAAAGGTAGTGGAGGTGGTCCTCCGGCACTCTCACTGATCGAACGAAATGCAAGCACTGTTACTTCACGTTGATTTTCTGTGAAAGGGTGGAACTACCCCGTGCGAGCCGGCCCACTCATGCTGAAACCAGTAATCGATTCAGCGTAGCTCAACCACCTGTCTGTCTGTTCGGGATAAACTCAAAAACGAATGAACAGATTGTTATGCGGTTTTCACCAGTAGATAAAGTAATTCATGAGGAATGTTTAAGTATATAATCTGTCAAGGTTTTTTTTTATTATAAGGCGGAACGATGTCTGCCGGGCCCGCTAGCTTAGTATGTTTTATAGTAGTCTTTCTTAATTGAATGGATCATGGACCATTGCTTGGTAGTAGCTCTTGATTTAACGAATGTTATTGAAGTGAATACTTCTTAGTTATTTAGGCGCGTTGAACGGTATCTTTGGTAGAAGATAAATCTGTAATTTCGCGTCATAATATGCTACGTCGGCATAATTGGCCGTATTGCGCTTGCGCGGCTTGTGTCAGATTAGCGACGCGTAGTATAAAGGCTTGTGTACATGTAATATTGATACTTTGCAGCTCCCCATACGTCTGATTGGTTAATAGACTTTATAAAAATGTACATAATTATTGCTCCGAGTACCAATAGATATGAAAATCACACGAATGTTATAATTTCAATAAACAAAATCTGAAATTAAAATATTCATACTATAAATTAATATGAAAAAAAAAACACATTCATTTAATTATTTTGTGTTTTTTAAACATAAGGACTCTACACATTTTGTAGAAATTATGCCAATACTTACATAAGCATAGGAGGGAAGCAAGAACTCTACACAATCTCAGTAGGTTGATGATAGTGTAGTCCGGTGAAGCTGTTAAGATCTTGCTACGTCAATAGCGTAGTCAGTTCGAATAAAGAAAAAAATAAAATGATAATGTGGTCTGAGGTGGTAAACACGCTCCGTGCTATTACAAAAAAGTTAAATACGTATTAAATACTTAGTTTAAAAAGGTTTCGTAATAAATGCAGCGCGCTCGCCCGAGGCAAACTCGCGTTATCCTTTTTCACAAGTCTAATCTAACATAACCAAAGCGAGACAAAAGAGCAAGATGGCGAGCATTCAGCGACCGCGGTGTATTTAATACGAGACCTTTTTAAAGCCAGGATTCAATACGTATTTAAGTTTTTTGTAATAACACCGATTAAGTCTAGAAGATGACTGGATCTTAAGTACAGCCACCACTATTCTATGGTCTGATCAAATCACCGGTTTATCTCCAAGCATTTGAACCTACATCGATCTACACGGTATCCGGAGTCAGTCCTTTTCTAAGTTCAATGTGTTCTCATTCTAGACCACACTGTCATTTAACTTCACGTAATAGAACAGTCAAACGTTAACACGTATAAAGAAGAATAAAAATGCCTTTAGTACTTAGCCACACCGTGTAAAGCTTTATCCACTTTTAACACAAATCAGCCCCTTTTTATCCGCTGAAATCGTGACCGCTCGATTCAAGGGCAAAGTTATTAGTGACAGCATCACGAAATTATAATCAAATGTCATATTAAAACACGTAATGTACCATACCACACAATAAAAGGTCATTAGTATATCAGTAATTACATTAAAATGAGTATATCAGTAATTACATTAAAATTAGTATATCAGTAATTACATTAAATATTCCATAATGTTACAAATCATTAAGTTCGTTGATAACCAATGTAGAGAAAAATAGAGGTGGTAGAGCCACGTTGAAGCTATTACTGGTTTCAGCATGAATAGGCTCACCCGGGTAGTACCACCCGACCCACAGAAACACCCACAGTCACAGCAGTAACAGTGCTTGCATTGTTACGTTTTGTTCGGTCAGTGAGAGCGCCGGATAACCCACCTTCCCTCTCCCTCACCCCTTCTCCACTCCTCTTCCCTCAAACACAGGGTGGCAACGCACTCGTGACTCTTCTGGTGAATGCGACCTTTAGCTCCCGAGCCAGTTCGGCGGCTTTCTCCTTACTCTGGCCCGGGAGCTCAATTTTTCGGCCTCCCGTGGCCGTATGCCGGATCCGGACATCCTGTATTCCCATGTCCGGCAGGGCCACGGCTTCCCGCGCCTTTACAAGGACCTCCCTGTACCCGCTTTTGCGGGTCGCGTTTCGGGATCAGCCTGTGCATATCCAGCTTTTCGCAGGCCGGCATGACAGCGGCGACCGGCGATGGATAGTATGTCAATCGGTGGTCGCCATTGTTTTTGGATTGTACTATGCTTACCATCAGGCACAGTCCAGTCACTTTGCCGTGCTACTATAAAAAAATAAAAAAAAATAATAATTCGATTAATGGCAACAAAATTTTTAATGTACAAATGAAATGATTGTCAATGTTGATTATTGTTATTAATTGTAAGTTTCATTGTTCTCGAACCAAATGGCGCTTTAAATTAGTTTGTTGACAGAAAACTGTAAGACCGTTATAGTTGTTACAGATATCTCATAGATGGCGCTACGTTTTAACTTTGAATTTATTTTTCAACTACAGTTTGTTTTATAGTGCACGTGTTTTATTTAACACGTGGCCGGGTCAACTAGTAGTACATGTTGATAAGCGCCAGTATAATTTTTATATTTTAAACTTTTGAACTAGCGGGCCCGGCAGACGCTGTCCCGCCCTGACTATAGAAAAAAACCTTGACAAATTATATACTAAAACCTTCCTCATGAATCATTGTAGCCACTGGTGAAGACCGCAAGAAAATCCGTTCAGTAGTTTTTGAGTTTATCGCGAACAGACAAACAGACAGATGCGGTGAGGGACTTTGTTTTATACTATGTAATGATATTATTAAAAAAATGGTTATTTCCGTCGCTATTTTGATCAACATAGTGTTAATCGTTATACAATTAAATACTTTTGTTAATTTAGGCATTTAATATAGATGGACGCGGGCACGTCCGTCACCCTGGCAGAATTTCTGCACAGGCCCGTGAGGTTGAGTCGCATTGTGCCGATGCGCCTCCCACAATCGTCGGGGAGGGCAACTCTCGCCCTCCCCTGCGAGGTCTACGATTCTGACCCCTGCACTGCGACTAGGCCCCTGATGAGGGGCCGACAGCTGCGTCAGTAAGGATTTATCCATGTTAAAAAAAAATTATGAAAGCAATGAATATGTTAAAAGATATGTAGGGTTGAAAGATAAGGTTTTGGGGTGTAAGGGGTGTCGAATAACATCTAACACTTGAGACACTCAAGCCAACCTCACCTGCACGTGGTTAACAACGAACGAGGCAATGGCGAAAGCGGGGTGGTAGGGTTTTACAGCCCGACTGGGTCGCAACCACCAATATATAGCGAAAAAGCCCATCATAGTGATTCGCTTCTGCGGGTCGCGTTTCGGGATCAGCCTGTGCATATCCAGCTTTGCGCAGGCCGGCATGACAGCGGCGACCGGCGATGGATACTGTGTCAATCGGTGGTCGCAATTGTTTTTGGATTGTACTGTGCTTGCCATCAGGCACAGTGCAGTCATTTTGCCGTGCTACTATAAAAAAAAAATATTGAAGAAAATTATGCATGAGGAAAAAAGGTGTTCATATCGAGAAGTTGTATTTTCTATAAACTTGAACCGTTAATATCAAATCAGCCAGAAATGGATATAAACCATTTCAATACTGGTGTGTATGGACTTGAAAATGTAATTTATTAGTACATTAAAATCAAGAGAAACCAGCATGGGTAAATGCAATGAAAGCTAATGCAAATGTATCCAATAGTTTTTGAGTGACGTGCGCACAATTGCAAACTTTTACATGTAATTTTGGTAATTATTTTAAAACTTAAGAACGGATTTCTTATTTCTACATCTTTACTATCTCCTAGCTGATCCATGCCCACTTCAGTGGGTGGTAATAAGCATTATCAAGCTCTACATCTCTTCTCTAGAACTCAGTCATATATCTCTCATCGTTAAGGCAGCGTTCGTAAGAAACGTTTTCGTTTCACCGTATTTTCTCCGACTTACTTTGCAAACTCGACTACTACAAAAAAGTCTTCATTTTTCCGGTTAATATATACTCATAAATAGCGTGGCTTTCTATTAGTAGAAGAGTTTCCTAAATCGGTTTAGTAGTTCCTGAGATTATCCCCTACAACCTCACAAACTCACAAACTTTACCTCTTTATAATATTATTATATTACTAGCTGTACTCGCAGCTCACTCTGTACTCTGTACTCTGTACTCTAAGTTTAATTTTAATTAAGGAATTATAAAATTGTGAGAGTATGTACAATTATAGAAATACTCTTTAAAAGCAATTGTAAGTACGACACGCATGCCACTTACAGTAACATGTAACGTGTACATTAGATATGTAAATACTAACAGCGTGTCAAATGCGGTTTGTCATCACCAACACATTTGGAACCTTAACCCACAATATAACTACCTCAGTGCTCACTTACACTATATAATGAACTAATGAAACAATAACTTAAAATATTATTATAAAGATTTACATTACATTACATATAATTTGCCATTATAATTAAGATTTTGCGACTATATAAAAAATAAACGCTCGTTTGTTCCGCAAGAAATTGAATTATGGAACTCTTTACGTAATACGTTTATAATCTAAGATCCTATTAGAAAGACCTCTATATCATTAAAGTTATTAATAATTATAATGTCAAATTGTAAACAATTAGTTGATAATTATTTCTCTTATTAAAAATAAAGAATGAGTTGAATTCTTGCTAAATTTCACGGAGACAAAGTCGCGGATAACAGCTAGTCTAAAATAGAATAACCTCAATTACTTTTTATAAGGTTCGCTATCTACCAGTGAAAGTCCCGTGAAAATCGGTCCAGCCGTTTTGGATATTAGCGGGAACAAATAGACATACAGACCGACAAAATTAAAAAAAAATTGCATTTTTGTTATCAGTAGCATGTATGATTTCGTACACAATCAGTAAAAAAAAAATATATTTTAATATTACATACCGACACTTATATATATATTATACTAGCCTCTGCCCGCTACTTCGTTCGCGTGGAAGCTCACACAGGAAATAAAACTCACTCGTTTTTATATACGACGATTTATTAAATTCAAGTTGTCATGTCTTACAGCCCGGAAAAACTAGGCTTGTATACAAATATTTATTTTTTGAATTATATTTATCTGTATCGCGTAAATAATCGTGACTCTACGTATAGATATAGTATATTGAATATTATAATTATGCTTATATTCCAAGGTTTCTAAAGTATCTCCATGTATTTCTCGGTCGGACATATAATTACATAATGGAACGGTTAAAGATCTAGGTCATTTACTTGTTTATTTATTTTTATGGATTATGGATTATTTATTTCAATTGGATGGAAAGAAAAGAAAGAAAATATGTTTATTGCAGAAAACACATGGATAACACAATATTAGAAAAATAGAGTTACAAAGATATATATAATATAAAAAGAAATAAAGAATGTACGTTAAAATATGGCGAAAAAGCCCGTCATAGTGATTCGCTTTTGCGGGTCGCGTTTCGGGATCAGCCTGTGCATATCCAGCTTTTCGCAGGCCGGCATGACAGCGGCGACCGGCGATGGATAGTATGTCAATCGGTGGTCGCCATTGTTTTTGGATTGTACTATGCTTACCATCAGGCACAGTCCAGTCACTTTGCCGTGCTACTATAAAAAAATAAAAATAATTCGATTAATGGCAACAAAATTTTTAATGTACAAATGAAATGATTGTCAATGTTGATTATTGTTATTAATTGTAAGTTTCATTGTTCTCGAACCAAATGGCGCTTTAAATGAGTTTGTTGACAGAAAACTGTAAGACCGTTATAGTTGTTACAGATATCTCATAGATGGCGCTACGTTTTAACTTTGAATTTATTTTTCAACTACAGTTTGTTTTATAGTGCACGTGTTTTATTTAACACGTGGCCGGGTCAACTAGTAGTACATGTTGATAAGCGCCAGTATAATTTTTATATTTTAAACTTTTGAACTAGCGGGCCCGGCAGACGCTGTCCCGCCCTGACTATAGAAAAAAACCTTGACAAATTATATACTAAAACCTTCCTCATGAATCATTGTAGCCACTGGTGAAGACGCTCAGAGGCTCTATGACTTCCTAACCCCTACTAATTTTATCATAGAGGTACTGCGGTTTTCCAGACCGAATTACCCCAAACAATAGACATGCGAGATGTAATTTACGCCTTGCTTTCATTTTTAGAAGTAGATGCTTATTAATGGTATGGGTGACATGTGCTTTTTTTTTTTTTCTCGAACTGACTACGCTATTGACCCGGCAGGGTCTTCACAGCTTCACCGGACTACTAAGGTTGGCGCTTAAGGCACACAACCGATTTGGGTTTTAGGTAACATACACAAGGGTGCACGCACACCTCGGCTTGGGCTGTTACCTGGAAAAAGACGCGTCTGTCCTAGCTAACTATTCTAAGCTATTCATACATATATACATTTGTGAACCATACAATCGAAATTGCATGATTCACAAATGAATACGTGTATATCGGATTGAAACGAACTAAAACTATTCGATTCAGTTCGATGAGGGAAAAAAACAAAACCCTCCCACCATGTGTATATATGTGCACGTGTGTGAGAGAGATGATCTCATATGTGTGTTCAAGTGATGTAGGTGAGTCACTGTATCGCGATGGTGACATGTGCTCTCGGTGGTATTGAGAAGCAGAAACGTGAACAATCATTTTGAACCCGTTGTATAAGATGAGATGTTCTAGCGAGTAATCGAGGCCCGTACACAATATCAGAAAAATTTAGCTTAGAAAGAACTAAAGTTTCGACAAGTTGTAATCGTAGTTCTTCACTCTGGAATCAAATTCAGGAACTCAGGATTCCAAATGTATTGTCATCAACATGACAATACATTTGTAAATATACTAATGGTGACACTTTTGTAACGTATACTCATATTATTTAGCCCAGCTCGGTTCTTTTAAAAACATTTTAAATTAAAGTAAACTGTTAGGTTTGCATCACAAAATTAGCATGTTACATTAAAAAAAAATATTAAAAAAGATATCCCTTTTGGTCTCACTCGGATTCGAACTGGGGTTTAGACGGATTATCGAAGCAGCCGATTCCCATTTCAGCTATTTTTGTTTTGCTGGCGGCGATGAAATTTACCTTTATATTCTAGCTATATTTTTTCATTGCCTGAAAACTCAGATAAAAAGGTTTTCTATGAACGAAATCTAGCTAGATCGATTAATCGTCCCCGAAACCACCTACATACTAAGTTTCACGGAAATCGCTGCCGCCGTTTCCAAGATCCTGAATATATAACAATATAAAAACATACAGGAATTGCTCGTTTAAAGGTATAGATAGATTAATATTATAAAGAGGTAAAGTTTGTGAGGTTGTACGGCGTAATCTCAGGAACTACTGGTCCGATTTGAAAAATTCTTCCAGTGTTAGAGAGCTCATTTATCAAGGAAGGCTATCGTAAAACTAAGAGCACCAATAAAGAATGATTCAAAATCGTTTTTTTTCTTTTTAGAGCTTCCGCTGCGTGTTAGTTAGCCCAAAGTAACTATTCCACGCGAACGAATCCACGGGCAGAAGCTAGTTAAATATGAATGTAGTCATATTTATAGACAACCACGACATACTTGAAAAGTAAATTAAATTTCAATAAAACTAAATATTTAACGATTTTACTGATTTAAGGGTTTTTTAACATAAATAATACGAAAACTAACAATCCTTTTTATATATCATACTAGCCGACCCGTGCCCACTTCGTTGGGCGGTAATACGTAAGCGTGGAATGGTTATTTTGCGCTAAAACGCAGCGGAAGCTCTGAAAAGGAAAAAAATACCTCGATTTTGCAACATTATTCATTGCTACTCCGCTCCTATGGGTCTTAGCGTGATGATATATTGCCTATAACCTTCCCTGATAAATGAGCTATATAACACTGAAAGAATTTTCCAAATCGGACCAGTAGTTCCTGAGATTACCCCTTACAACGTCACAAACTCACAAATTCACAAACTCTACCTCTTTATAATATTAAGTATAGATGAGACAAACGGACATGTGGGTCACCTGATGTTAAGTGATCACCTCCGTCTATAGACATTTGCAACACCAGGGAAGTCGCAAGAGCGTTGCCAAACTGTCTTGGGGTGAGGGGTAGTAAGGGAAGGGGGAAGGGTAGGGGAGGTGGGTCTCGGGCGCTCTCACAGACCAAACGAAACGCAGCAATGCAAGTACTGTTACTTACTTCACGTCGATTTTCTGTAAGAGGGTGGTACTACCCCGGGCGAGCTGGCCCATTCAGGCTGAAACCATTAATAGCTTCAGCGTAGCTCTACCACCTACCAAGTTGTAATAGAAAGAGAAATAAAATAGTAAAACCAATTAATATTCTATTTTATTAATAGACTGATATGTCTCTACCGCTGTGTTGAATATATTTCATTTTTATGCAATGTATTCTAAGACCAAGGTATCCTGTTGACCGGAGAGTAAAAGCCTATATTACTATAGGAATGTGGAATGTAAAATGGGCCGTATTTATTAGATCTAGGAAGCTTAACAGGAATATTAACTTTGGAGTTATCTACACAGTTCCTTTACCTTAACCTTTGAGTGGTTGAGCTTAGAGGAGGTGTAACGTCGATTCCTGCTAGTCGATCTTCTCCATAATTTTCTCCATCAGACCCCTACATCTAGTATCATATTGCAATATTATATTATATATGTTATAGTGGGAGCATCCAGCAGTTGGAGCATTCAGCAGGTAACTTAAACTTAAACAGCAGGTAGCGCAGTATGGCTTCCGGACAGATTCTGTCAGAATACTTCAAAACTTGGCGTTTGATACCTAACCTAAGTAAAAAAGAAACATGCTGCTTCTATTTACACAATCAATCAGCCAGGCGTGAGTTGAAGGTTTCTTTCAATGATACACATTTGCGTCACAATCCTTACCCGAAATATTTATGTGTTATACTAGACGAATCACTTACATGCAGAGAGCATCTTGTGGGGACGTAAGTACACATTTGCGTCACAATCCTTACCCGAAGTATTTATGTGTTATACTAGACGGAAAACTTACATACCGAGAACATCTTGTGGGGACCTCACGTAACCTACAATCCAGAAATAACGTGATTTTAAAATTAACAGGAACTAGTTGGGGGGCAAATGCCGATGTTCTAAGAACTACAGCCTTGTCGTTGGTATATCCCGTAGTTGAATATTGTTCCCCGGTATGGCTGGGTAGCGTTCATGTGCAAAAAATAAAACGCGAGCTGAATAAATCTATGCGTTACCATATACGGGACGTTCATATAGCTGCACCAGCTTTGAGAAGGAATGAGGCCTTGCTGAGAGAGCTTATTAAAGTAAAGCAGAACATTAGCCTACCTATGCATGGTGAGTTCTTTAATCCTCCACACCATAGACTAAAATCCCGACGACCAGCTTACAATATTACTGCGGAAATAGCTAATGAGGAATCCAAAATATGGAGCGAATGGCGAAAAACCTAGCAAGCGTCAAAGTTGGGCCAAACAAGATGCGCCATCGATCCGTGTGTTAAATTAAAGGGCTTTGATCTGCTCCGAGGTGACTTGTACAAACTATACAGATTGCGTACTGGACACGGGCAGTGTGCACAATTTAAATACCGATGCGGGCGGATTGACTCGCCACGCTGTGACTGCGGAGCGGATATGCAATCCTTAGCACATATACAACAATGCGCACTAAGGAAATATAATAGTTCTCCACATAACCTGATCGTTCTTACCGACGACGCCCTAAAATGGCTGAAAGATTTAAATCTCCAATTATAATAAAATAGAACGGATTACTCCATTTCAGCCATACGATTAAATAATTTAAAAAAGTGTATTTTAATTATTCATAATCTTATGTTTCAATAATCTTAACTAAATCGTCATTTAACATCGGATGAGATCGGTCACAAGTTAAAATCTATAAAACTAGTCGATCTCGAGAAAGATTTATCGATATAGAACTGTTCACAGATTTTGTTTTACATAGTTTGTTTTAGTAATTAAGTAAAACAAAATATCATGAATAAATAACTGAAACTTATTTGATCCATAGTTATGCTTTTGTTTTTTTTTTCGAACTGACTACGCTATTGACCTAGCAAGGTCTTACCAGCTTCACCGGACTACTAAGGCCGAACGTACAGTAGTGGCGGTGCGGTTTTTATTCCGGACCGCGCATTACGGTAGACTTTCCGCAAATTACATCATTCATTTTACGATCGTCGTGGAAGATCCACAACCATGGATTACAAAACCAAAGTCCAAGTTAACGTTTGTTTATTACTAAAAGATACAAGAAAATACAAACGAAAGAATTATTGGGTACATCCAATAACAGCACTGAGACCTATAAAGGGTTTCTTTTTTATAAAATATAATGATTTATGTTTGTATCCAAAAAAAATTTTTACTACTACAAAATGAATGTTCGCTGCCGTTATTTTATCGGGAGGATCGGTAAAAATATGTCGCAGACATCTTTTGTAGTACCAGACTAGGCCCCCCTCGGCAGCTGCTCAAGCCTAGGTCCGTTCCCTCGGCGTGGAGCCCTTGATTACGCTGCTCGCGCGATACAGTGACACAAAATCTTACATCACTGCGACAACATTACACATATCACCTCCACACACGTGCACGCATACACAGGCAAGTAGAAGGGTTTTATCTTTTTTTCCCTTATCAAACTGTAATAGTTTAGATTATTATCCGATACGAAATATATATAAGGGTTATTGAGGTATGTATGCTTGGTACACATATATGTTTCAACAACTCATATATGTATGAATAGTTAGCTTAGCTTAGGTTAGCTCACATAGGTCGCGAATTGCATGTATCAGGCAACAGCCAAAGCTAAAGTGTGGCGCGCACCCTTGAGCTAGTTGTCAAAATAAAATCGGCTGAGTGCCTTAAGCGCTTGCCTTAGTAGTCCGGTGAAGCTGTTAAGACCTTAGTAGTTAGCGTAGTTAGTTAGAAAAAAAAAGAAAAAAGTCTTTTGTAGTGCGCGACGTCGGGTACGACTTCGTATTTTGCGGCGGATATCACTAACGGACTGGCACAGTTAGGCCAGAATAAACCTCTCATCGCTTTCTTTTATCATTTTTAACAGAAGTACCAACACCTATCATAGTCGATTGATCGTAGTCTAACAATATTGAGATGGGTCACCAGCAGTTGAAGTTTGAGCACTTCTGCTATAAAGCATACAAAAAATGCGCACTTCAATAAATTTGGTGGTAGAGCCACGCTGAAACTGTTACTGGTTTCAGCATGAATCGGTCGTCTCGTCCGGGGTAGTACCACCCTCTCATAGAAAACCGACGTGAAGTAACAGTGCTTGCATTGTTACATTTTCTTCGGTCAGTGAGAGCACCGGAGACCCACCTCCTCTCCCCTCTCCCTCTCCGTCTCCCTACCCAACCCTTCCCCCCAAAGGGTGGCAGCGCACTAGCAACTCCTCTGGTGTTGTTAGTGTCCATGGACGGTGGTGATCACTTAACGTCAGGTGACACACCTGTTCGTTTGCCACCTATGACATATAAAAATATATATATATATTTTCGTGTCCCATTTATAATTATAAAATAAATCGAGACAATGTCAATAAAAACGTATATACATAAACTAGTGACCTATTAACTAGTCCATCCACTAAAGAATGTCAAGATCACCTTTTTAATATAAATAAATGCAATTAATATTCTAGACGTGAGAGTATTATTGTTAGTTTGAATATTTATCTTTCAATCAGGTTTGGAATTATGACCTAGCTTCTAATGTTATGAAAATACCGTAGAGTTTTAGGTGGTAGAGCCACTCTGATGTTGTTATTGGCTTCAGCGTGAATGGGTCGGCTCGCCCGGGGTAGTACCAGCCTCTCACAGAAAACTGACGTGAAGTAGCAGTGCTTGCTTCGTTCGGTCAGTGAGAGCGCCGGTTACCCGCCCCCCCTCCTCGACTATTATGACTAATAACAATACTATATATTTTATTTGCATTTATTTTTCTATTATAGTTTTCCTATTTTATATTTGTATAATGGTTTATTATATTACTATTACTGAGAAAACTCGGAAATCACGAATCTTGGGAAAAAAGCCCAGAAAATGCAGTCGTCGGAAATAGTCTAAAGTTAGCAAGTTTTCTGTTACACAGAAATGGCAATATAACAAGCAAACCATAATCTTGAAGAACTTCGTTTTTAACCGGAATGAAAAATTTTAAAAATTGTAAAATAATCCCAAGGAGGGTTGATATCAGGCAGGCGGCCGATCATAAAAATTAAGCCAAATCATATACCACAACGTGACAAACATGTTGTACCGACCCTACTTATGTGGGATAAGGGTAAGAAGAAGAAGAACAATACTATATACCAGGTGAAATGTTAAGCACTCGCAGTATTCCAGGATATAATACTTCATGGTCACATTTAACAATTTAAAGAGAACCTAAGTTAACGTTTTTTCTAAGACTTTCAAAAGTAAAAACTCAAAGCTGTAAGGGGCGAACCAGAGTTGCAAGTGGTGTGTTTTGTGATCTATCTAACACCTTTAACTGCATTAACCATAGTACCCATAATCGGGAATTAAAACATTACGGTGTTTATGGAGTCTCTCTCGACCTTGGTCTCCTATTTAAAAGATCGCTGTCATAAAGTTAGTATAGACGAAGCAACGTCTGCGAGATCGTCGACTTGAATTGGCATTCCACTGGGTTCCATTTGAGGGCCGTTTTTGTTTCTTATATATATAAATGATCTGTCGTTAGTGGTTGATAATTGTGAAGAAGTGGTTCTTTTCACGGATGACACTTCACTTATATTTAAAGCAAAAAGAATAGATTTCGAGTGTAGGTATCTAAGCAGTATCTTAAATACAATTTCCGATAGGTTTGCATTAAATAATTTATTGGTAATTGCAGAAAAAAAAAAAACAAAATATATATTGCGCAATGTTCCACCAACTGATACTAAAATCGAGATCCAAGGGAATCTAGTTAGCTTAGTTGACAATACTGTGTTCTTGGGTATCACACTTGATTCTAAATTACAATGGTCCTTATATAAAAAAATCGTGGGAAGCATGGGCATCGTACAGTTCGAAAGATTCATCAGTTAACAAATATTGCCAGTGCTAGGTTGGTCTATTTCACTTCCTTCCATAGCTTGTCTTATGTTATTTTGTTGTGGGAGACAGCAGCTGAAGTGGACACTATATTTCTATTACAAAAACGGGCAGTTCGAGCAATTTATAATTGGGAGCCTCACGAATAATTAAATACTAAGTTTCGGGAATTTGATATTTTAACTCTGCCCTCCCCAATATATTTTTGATAATTTGATATATACTTCCAAAAACTTATATTCTGGATCTGAACTATAATCTGGATTTAGTATAAGACTGACATAATCTAAACACTAAGAGTAGTAACAGTTTAGGTAACAGTGTTAGATTTTATTTTAAAGTCCCAAAGCACATTACCGATTTGCCAGATAGTGAGTTCAACTGTTATGTCAATTGGGTCTTATAAAGGCTATTATAGGATGGATCAATATGTGAATGATGGTGACGTCTGGAAATTACCCCTCTCTCTGTGCATCCACGAAAAACATATGTAACTGTATAT
Organism: Antheraea pernyi; assembly: GCA_015888305.1. Classification (NCBI taxonomy): domain Eukaryota; kingdom Metazoa; phylum Arthropoda; class Insecta; order Lepidoptera; family Saturniidae; genus Antheraea; species Antheraea pernyi. The sequence continues at coordinate 128,291 of MU159403.1, read as the reverse complement.
GTCTGTTATGTTGTAATAATAAAAAAAATGTTAGTTATTATGAAAAGATAAACCAGATCGAGTTTCTTGCCGGTTCTTCTCGATGACTGGGTTGTTTTCTGAACCGGTGGTAGTTTTGATGTTCATAGGTGCCTTGTTAGGGCCTAGATTGAATAAAGAGTATTTTGATTTTGAAGCGTATTGGCTTCTGCCCGCGGATTCATCTACGTTAATATAGATAAAATCTATCCGGCGAGAACAGTAAGTACAATTTTTCTAGATGATATGCACCCTATGTCCGTTTGTTGAGTTTGACCGAATATGCGAATAATAAAAGAATTAGTACAACTGTAAGATAATTAGACATCGCAATAAAATAATTCAAAATCAAAATACTCTTTATTCAATTTAGGCCCTGAGAAGGCACTTATGAACGTCAAAGCTACCACCGGTTCGGAAAACAACCCAGTCATCGAGAAGAACCGGCAAGAAACTCGATCTGGTTTATCCTTTCATAATACATAACATATTTATTTTTATTATTACAACATAATTCACAGACACATAAAGCTACATTCATTTTTAGTGGCTGCACAGAGAGAGGCGTCACTTCCAGACGTCGCTATCGTTCACATACTGATCCACCCTGTAATAACCTTTATGTACTAAGACCCGCTTGACATAACATTTGAACCTACTATCCGGCAAATCGGTAATGTGTTTTGGGACTTTGTTATAAAATCTAACACTATTACCTAAAAAACTGTTACTGGTCTTAGTAAGCCTGAAACATGGAGTGACCAGTTTGTTATGGTTTCTGGTATTTACATTATGTCGGTCTTTTACTAAATCCAGATTATCTAAGTTTTTCCGGACGTACATCAAATTCTCAAGAATATATTGAGAGGGCAAAGTTAATAATTAGAAGAATAATAATTAGAATTATAATATAATAGAATTAGAATAATAATTACAAGATTAAGAGTAATAAAAGGATTAATCGCAATAAATAATTATGAGGGTCTTTATTACAGGGCACACAGATGTATTTTTATTACCAAGCGCAGGTGGGGTATGTCTAAGGGATGCCATAAATGATCTAACGATGCGGCATCACCTTAAAAACCGGAAAAATAGGCATGTTTTTTGTTCGTTGTCTGAATAGTGTAAACGCATCTTTTCTTTTCTTATATTAAAACATAGAGTTTAAAAGTTTTCTGTTTTTCTTCTTTTCACCAGTAGTGTTCAAAAAACCACTTTCTTTTTCCTAAGTATCAAAAATCTTCTTCTTCTTCTTTCCCTTATCCCACATAAGTAGGGTCGGTACAACATGTTTCTCATGTTGTGGTATTTGATTTGGCTTCATTTTACGATCGGCCGCCTGCCTGACATCAACCCTCCTTAAGATTATTTTGTTCTACCACTGTATTTATGATTATTATTATATAGTTACGAAGTCTGATGGGCTCTTTTAACCTTACAATTGTTAGTTCCGGTAAAAAACGAAGTTCTTGAAGATTATGGTTTGCTTTTTATATTGCCATTTTTATGTAACGGAAAACTATCCAACTTTAAACTATTCCCGAGGACTGCATTTACTGTTTTTTTTTTCAGGGTTCGTGATTACAATGTTATATATAATAAACCATTATAAAAATATAAAATAGGAAAACTATAATAGAAAAATAAATGCAAATAAAAAAAAATCAAGTACCAAGTATCAAAAATAATTTCAAGTATTTTAACATCCTTTCTATACATCTGACAACATAAAATTTTATTCAATCCATGTATCAAATACGATGGGTTATGTAGTTATGATGTGAATAGGTAATAAACAAAGTAACATTCTCATTTATAATATCAGTCTTCTTCTTCTTAACGTTTTCCCGGCCTGGTACCAGGGTCCGCTTTCTTACTAAACATCCTCCACTTTACCCGATCTTCGGCATCCTTCTGTGTGAGGTTATTTTCCTTTAAGTCCGCCTTTACCACGTCCAACCAGTGTTTTTTGGGCCTGCCACGAGATCTTGGGCCTTGTACGGTGATGTTGAGGCATCTATTTCCGACGTAGTCTGGAGGCTTGCGACTTATGTTGCTGAACCAGCGGAGTCATTTATAATATTAGTAAGCATAGCAAAAATTCGGTCAACTCTATTCGTCTTTTTTTTTTTTGAACTGACTACGCTATTGACCAAGCGAGGTCTTAACAGCTTCACCGGACTACTAAGGCGAGCGCTTAAGGCACTCAGCCGATTTTATTTTGACAACTAGCTCAAGGGTGCGCGGCACACCTCGGCTTTGGCTGTTGCCTGATACATGCAATTAAGCTAACCTAAGCTAACTATTCATACAT
>MU159403.1:8539-125878 GCA_015888305.1 Antheraea pernyi | reverse complement strand
TATATATATTTCGTATCGGATAATATTCTAAACTATTTCAGTTTGATAAGGAAAAAAATAAAACCCTTCCACTTGCATGTGTAAGCGTGCATGCGTGCACGTGTGTGGAGGTGATATGTGTAATGTTGTCGCAGTGATGTAAGATTTTGTGTCACTGTATCGCGCGAGCAGCGTACTCAAGGGCTCCACGCCGAGGGAACGGACCTAGGCTTGAGCTGCTGCCGAGGGGGCCTAGTCTGGTAGTCTATTCGTCTTCTATCTATGTAAATCGTAAATAATGAAACAATTTGTTATACACTTTATTGTTCTGATAAGACATAATAAATGTTATAAAAAAACTCGAGGCAGTCATAGGGACTGCCGACAGAAGTGAAAGCTCAAAACAATGGAATAATGTTCTTTTTTGAATATTTAAAACAAATGTCTATTGAATTATTTCGGTTTCTTAATTTGTATATTGAAATTATTAATATTAGCCTCGTTTTCACCCCTATACGCACTCCGAACAATAATTATATACGGGCTGCACAATCTCAAAACAAAATATAAATATTACATGTACACCGGCCGTTATACTAATCGTCGCAAGTGTGACACAAGTCGCGTAAGCGTATTACGGTCGGTCTCGCTTGCTAGCATGTCGCTGACGCGAAATTATCGGTGTTATTACAAAAAAGCTAAATACGTATTAAAGACTGGCTTTAAAAAGGTCTCATATTAAATGCATCGCGGTCGCTGAATGTTCGCCATCTTGTTCTTTTGTCTCGCTTTGGGTACGTTAGGTTAGACTTGTGAAAAAGGGTAACGCGAACTTGCCTCGGGCGAGCGCGGTGCATTTATCAGGATTTTTTTTAAACGAAGTATTTAATACAAATTTAACTTTTTCGTAATAACACGGAATTGTTTATCTCCCGCCAAAAAAATACCGGACAACGTGCCTAAAGAACGTTTCACTTCAAAAATACTTATCACAAAAAAAACAAGCCGCAACCTTAATTGCGGTTATAACATAAAGGATACCCGTTTTTTATAACTTCGTACCTTTTCACCGCCTGTCATGTGTTACAACAATTTGCTAAAACATTCCGTTTGACAATCGGAACCCAGATTCTTGACCTCGAAATGTATTTTATTTTACCTCGTTCTTTATTGTCGAAGCATAAATAATTCGCTTAATTAACCGTAGTTTGAAATCGCATTCTATTATATATATGACATGCGACAGCTGTCAAGATTGTTTTTAAGTTTGTCAGTTTGGAGTTTCAGTATTGATTTACTTTAGGAGTTTTTGGAGAGATTTTAGTCTGTCATGTACTAGCTTCTGCACGCGACTTCGTCCGCGTGGAATAGTTATTTTGGGCTAACGCTAACACGCAGCGGAAGCTCTAAAAAAAAAACGTTTTGAAATACTCTTAATTGGTGCTCCGCCCCTATTGGTCTTAGCGTGATGATATATAGCCTACAGCTTTCCTCGATAAATGAGCTGTCTAACACTGAAATATTTTTTTAAATTCGAATATTAGTTTCTGAGATAAGCGCGTTCAAGCAATTAAACTCTTCAGGTTTATAATATTAGTATAGATTTCTTAAGGATAACCTACAGTAATCATTTCTTTAATCTTTTATATATTGTTAAAAAAGATTTTAGAAGGCAATTTTGACTAATATAACATCAATACTTATCGAATTAAATATTATAGTTAAGTTGAGCATTTACATTATATCGTTTCAATTAATAATAGGTCTTTACCTATGAAATTGCCGTTCTGCAGTACTGGCCATTTCAAATCAAAATAATTTTTGTTTGGCTAAAAATTCTAATTTCAAATTAATTTTATTTTAAAAACATGGAATTCTTTTTCCAAAAGTAGTCATTTGTTTATTGATTAGTGTTACATTTTCATCGCATTTCAATCTTTTTTGCCATCATGGATACGTTAAAAATTCGAGTAATTATGGAATATGAGTACCGTCGTGGCAGCAACGCATTTCTTACAGAAATCAGCTGGACGGGACGCAACAAATTCTTCAAAGGCATTTTGTACTGCCTCTCGGCTATTGACTTTTTTTCCCGCCAAGGAGTTATCCAAATTCTGGAAAAAGTAGTAGTCTGTAGGCGCAAGATCTGGTGAGTAGGGCGGATGACGGAGAACTTCCAACCCCAGTCCTTGCAACTTGGAGACAGTCTGCTGTGCAGTATGAGGTCGCGCGTTGTCGTGCAGGAGCAGCGGAGTTGAGCGATTGATCAATGCTGGTTGGAGATGTGCCTGCTTTTCCATCATTGTGTTCAGTTCTTCACAGTACACATCTGCAGTAATGCTCACCCCGTTTGGTAAGAAGCTGTGATGAATCACACCGGCGCTAGACCACCAAACAGTGACCATCACTTTTCGTTTTCACGTTTCGTTCGGTCAGTGAAAGCACCGGAGGCCCACTTCTGCTTCACTTTACACCTCCCCCAAATACATGCTCGCAACGCACTTGCAATCCCTCTGATGTTGGTAGGGTCTATGGGCGGTGGTGATCACTTAACATCAGGTGAGCAACCAGTTCGTTTGCCTCCTATGATCTAAAAAAGTAGAAGATACGACAGATTTAAAATTACGAGAAACAACCTAAAAAGTTTTTACAATATTTGACTAACTGTAAACATCAAAGTGTAAGAACACATGATGCCATTGCACCCACTCGAAGCCGGAGCGAGATGCTAGTTCTATATACTTAGCAGTTCATATTGTTACAGTTTAAACATTACGTAGGAGCGAGGTTAATCATTTTGAAGGCCCACGAGGAAAGAGGAAAGTTACTAGACTAATGAGACGTTGTGCTAATGATATTAAACTGGTTATAGGAAACGATTGGATCATTTTAGGCAATGACAAGGACTTTCGGTAGAAGTCGGAGAATGTGTGGTATCGCATAGTAATAGCGACCCGGAGGTTGAGTGCAGCAGCGTTATTGCACCCTGGTCACGGCCCCGCGAGCCTACGCATAGGTGAAACGACCACCGGTCAGCCTTATAGCCCAATAGCTTGCGTGGTCTACCTATCACTACATATTATTAAAAAAAATCTTCTTCCACGCCTGTCCGTCTGTTTGCAATAAACTCAAAAACCACTGAACGGATTTTCAATAGGGTTTTTAGTAGATAAAGTGATTCATAAGAAAGGTTTAGGTATATAGTTTGTCAATGTTTTATTATCAGGGCGGGATAACGTCCGCCGGGTCGGCTAGTCTAGTACGTATAATAAGAATGTGAATGTAACGAGTCTGTATTTTTAGGTTTTGTGAAAAAAATTATTGCAGGTGTCTTGGAACAAACAAAGGTTTTTTTTTATGTCATAAGTGGTAAACGTACAGGTGGGTCACCTGATGTTATGTGATCACCACTGTCCATGAACACTAACAACACTAGAGGTGTCGCAAGTGCGTTGTCACCCTTTGGGGGGAAGGGTTAGGGGAGGGAGACGGAGATGGAAGAGGAGGTGGGCCTCCGGCGCTGTCACTGACCGAACGAAACGCAACAATGCAAGCACTGTTACTTCACGTCGGTTTTCTATGAGAGGGTGGTACTACCCCGGACGAGCCGACCCATTCGTGCTGAAACCAGTAGTAGTTTCAGCGTGGCTCTACCACCATTACGATTCTGTCTGTTCACGATAGACACAAAAGCTACTGAACGGATTTTCATGCGGTTTAGTAGATAAAGTGATCCATGAGAAATCTTTAGGTATATAGTTTGTCAAGGTTTTATTAATAACCGGACGAGACTTCGTCCGCCGGCTTCGCTAGTTAACTATCTATTACACTAGCTATGCCTGCGACTTCGTCCGCGTGGAACCTGATGTGGAACAGACAGAAATCGGACAGAACTTTTTTTATAATGTGTAGGGATAGAGGTTTATTTGCTAAGGTGTGATGAGCAATTTTATGGTCTAAGATGGTCACGCCAAATCTGGCGGTCCTTGTTTTTCAGCTTGAGAATGACAAATAACGTGGCGGAATTGGAAAAAAACCAACCACAATACTATAGTTACATCGTAATATTTTCACTCCATGCGCTCCGACACAGCTGCAAGGATTCGAACTTACGCCCATCGGAGCTACCAATACGCTATCTATGTCAACATCGCTTCATATGAATTCGAATCAATGAGTATTAATATAATATACCTAACAATAATTTAAGTAAACATAGTGACAAAATTAAAAAAATATCGGTGTAATTACAAAAAAGTTAAATACGTATTGAATACTTGCTTCAAAAAGGTTTCGTATTAAATGCACCGCGCTCGCCCGTGGCTAGTTCGCGTTATCCTTTTTCGCAAGTCTAACTTAACGCAACCAAAGCGAGACAAGAGAGCAAGATGGCGAACATTCAGCGAGCGCGGTGCATTTAATTCGAAACCTTTTTAAAGCAAGTATTCAATAAGTATTTAACTTTTTTGTAATAACACTGATTTTTATTAGGTTTATTTGTTTTTATTTTTTTATTTTTCATGAACACAGTCACGTACGATTGCTAGTTTATGTAAATATCATTACGGTTTGCAAGGAGTAAGCGGTAATGTTAAAATTATGATAAAAACAATCCATTTATAATTATCATATGGCGCGTAATTCCCGTGCAAGATCAAAAGCATGTTAACATAAATGAAGTCACAGACATGTTAGTTAATAAAATATATGATAAAGATTTACAAATGATAACAAAGTGATGTATTCATATTGAACACATTTGTATTCATACAATGAGATTATGAGCTCATTTAAAATATCATCTATATATAAAGAAAATCGTTGTGTACTTTATTTATCCAGATTAATCACGGAACAGGCTGAACAGGTTTAGACAAGGGTTTTACGGTTATGTAGAGTAGTCTAGGCGATCAAAATCAAAATACTCTTTATACAGTTTAGGCCCTGAGAAGGCACTTATGAACTCAGTTGTTCAGAAGAACGGACAAGAAACTCGATCAGGTTTATCTTTTCATTATACATAACATAATTTTAAATTATTACGACATAATATACATATCGCGCATTTGCGAAAACAATGTGACATATCGAAAAAAGCATTTTTTTTATTATTCGATATTCAGAACCGCCGTAATCTGCTTTATTTTCTGTAAAAATGTGGTATTTTTTGACCAAGAAACAACGAATGTATGAGTGAAAAGGTCAAAATTACAGTGGCATGTTATTTTGACACGTTGTCTCTTTCACGTTCATACCTTATTTCAACAAGGTGTCAAATCAGTTATCCCTCAGTCGGCGCAGGGACTCTATGTGCTCTCATTTTTCTGAAAAAATCTGATATTACGACAATACCACGGTTTTAAAGCTAAGGTAAGTTAAAATTCAGTAATATATGTTTATTGGTATAATGTGGTATACGTAGTTAACCAGTTTTATTATAGAAAGTTTAGACATTTCAACATGTTATATAAAATGATATCACGTTATTGTAGAAATTTCAGGTAAAAAAGGTACATTTTATAATATTTTAAAAACTTCAAACCCACTTACTGTAAAATTACGTTTTTTAAGATGATAACACGTTGTTTTCACAAAGGCGCGATATACAGTTACATTCGTTTTTGGTGGATGCACAGAGTGAGGCGTCTCTTCCAGACGTCGCTATCGTTCACATATTGATCCACCCTGTAATAACCTTTATATATTATGACCCGTTTGACATAACACTTGAATTTACTATCTGGCAAATTGGTAATGTGCTTTGGGAAATCTAACACCATTACCTAAAAAACTGTTACTGGTCTGAGTAAGCCTGAAACATGGAGTGACCAGTTTGTTATTGTTTCTAATATTGATGTAAGCCTTCTTTAGGCACGACTAGGAGATAACTGGACGACAATGAAACGGAAGTCCGTTACGGCAATATGGTGTCAAGTTTCCGTACCATTCGGTTTTTAAATATTTTTGAGTTTGTCAATAACTATTTAAAAAACAAAAAAATTGAAAAAAAATATTGTAATAAAAAATATGAAATTGAATAATAATAAAAATGATAATGATGAAAAATGAAATATTTCATTTTTCCCAGTCTGTGGAATAAATAAAAAAAATAGATCGGACGATACAAGTCTCTAAATAATATGAATCAAATGACATTAGATTAACACACTGTACCCGTGCGACGCCGGGATGGAATTCTATATACAAAAGTATATTTTATAGATTTCAGTGTTTGTCCAGGATCTCACCTGATATGGTAGAAAATGGTAAGCATGCTAGACCTAAAGGGAGACTGGCTATCAAATGCAGAACACACCAACAGGTGCTCCAAAAGCTCCGAGACTCAATTGCAAGAATTGGTGGAGGATAGTATATCACTCGGTGGTCGCCGTTGTTTTTGGATTGTTCTGTGCTTACCATCAGGCACAGTGCAGTCATTTTGCCGTGCTACTATAAAAAAAAAAAAAAATTTGAACCTAAGTCGTTTGACGCGGTATCCTAATGTACCTACTATCAACTAAGCCATTATCGTTATTTTGATACTAATATAGTACTATATACTAGCTTAGTAAGTGATTAACGGACAAAGCCGCTAGTACAGTCTAGATCATCGCTACATAGTATAAAACAATGTCGCTTTTTCTGTCCCTATATCCCTATGTATGCTTAAAAATCTTTATAACTACACAACGGATTTTGATGCGGTTTTTTTTAATAGATAGAGTGATTGAAGAGGAAGGTTTATATGTATAATAACATCCATTAAATAGTGGAGAAATACGGTTATTTTTGAGGTTTCTCATGTGATGTCGTAAATAATTACATAAGCGATTCGATGCAGACGAAGTTGCACGGGTCAACTAGTTATAAAATAAAACACAATATAAACACTACGCACAGGAAAAAGATGATTCAGACAAAAATGAAGGAATCGCATGCGGATCATAAAGAAATATGTGAGGAGGAAAAATATTTTCATAAATACGGTCGAAAAAGTTCAGGAAGCTATATAGGTTATGCAGATAAAAAGACATTACTATTTTATATTACCTGTATATTAAATAGAAAGAGGGAGAACAATTAAGTACATCTTCCTGCTCTTTTTATCAACCGATTTTCTTTAAAAAAAATTATTTAGTAGATATTAATAAACATTATTGTTATCAAGAAGAAAGGGAAATAAGTTTTTCCTTTTCATCGACGACTTCAAGTCTTGAATACAAGTTTATATTTATCGTAGCCCGCAATCCTTACACTTAATTTTAATAAATAAAATACTAAGTATCTGTCGTTGTACTTTTTTTTCTTATATTATAGGAGGCAAACGAACAGATGGTTCATCTGATGGTAAGTGATCACCGCCGTCCATAGATACTAGCAACACCAGGGGAGTCGTAAGTGCGTTGCCAGCCTATGTTGTGGGGGAGAAAGGGTTAGGGGGAAGAACTGACCGAACGAAACGCAACAATGCAAGCACTGTTACTTCACGTCGGTGTTTCTGTGGGTCGGGTGGTAGTACCCCGGGCGAGCCAACCCATTCATGCTGAAACCAGTAATAGCTTCAGCGTGGCTCTACCACCTACAAAACATGTATTGTATTGTATTGTACACGAATCAAGTAAAAATTATTCTATAGATTTTGATAAACACCGGGTTTTTTTTCGAACTGACTACGCTATTGACCTAGGTCTTAACAGGTTCACCGGACTACCTTAACACCGGAATTATCCAAAACTGTCTGTCTAACTCTATGGAGTCAAAACTCTGTACAAACGAATATAAAATGCAAAGGTCAAGAGATTGTTGGCAGCAGAAGTTAAAAAAACCTTATTTACTACATAATTTGAACTAAGAATCCCAATAAAAAATTATGTTACATAAAATTATGATTTTAAAAATTGCCTAGCTATTTAAAACATGGTTCGCCATTTTGAGATCTGTGTTTAAAAAAAAACTAAACGAGGGGTTTAGATTTACTTCTTAAGTACTTGGTTTTGAACTAAGAATCCCAATAACAAATTATGTTACATAAAATTATGATTTTAAAAATTGCCTAGCTATTTAAAACATGGTTCGCCATTTTGAGATCTGTGTTTTTTTATTTGATTTGATTTGATTTGTGCCTAGTTGTAAGCTAAAGTATTAATCAGTGACTAAGTTAAGTTAAGAGTAGTTACTCGAGAATGTGCTTTATGTTTTTCTTAGTGTGGTTTTATCGTGAACGCAGTACTTTAGCAGTGATGCATGTTCAAAAGACTAATAGACTTTTTTGTAGATCTATAAAAGGGAAATATCCCAATATACATTGTTTTGTTATATCTTAAAAGGATTAGGCAGCGTTTTCGATGAAAACTCCCAGGCGGATTTATTTTTCCGACATTTCCAACAATTATCAGTGTATTCCAACCAATTTACATAAGACCTTGACAAATTGTATACCAAAACCTTCCTCATGAATCACTTTATCGTGATGTAAACAGCATGAAAATCCGTTCAGTAGTCATTGAGTTTATCGCGAACAGACAGACAGATGTGATAGAGGACTTTGTTTTATACTATGCAATGATGATATTGGTGTTGTATTTTTTTAAATATTTCACCTTACGTGGATCAGAGCTAAGCCACAGATCTAGCCATGAAATTGAATTTTCCAATGCGACAACGGGATACAGATAACGGTCTTCGGTAAAATGTTACCCGAATTATAAGCATAAAATTTACACCCATATCTCGACGTATTTTATTGTTAATAAGGGCTTGCAATGTCCGCGGCTCTGTTCGCATTAAATATGAAATATAATTTTTTTTTTATAAAAAAAAAATACTTTATCATTTTTTATTTTGTAACAAAATATTTTTAAAAGGATTTTTTTATACACAACATGAGTTAACTAATCTGATTAAAATTAATGTTTTGTAATTGGCGTATAAAAAATATGACCTGGAAGTTAATTCGTGTCAACTTACTTTAAACTGCATAGTATGTATATATATATATATATATAGTACATAGTGTATTTCATAGTCGCATAGAATCGAAAGAGGTATTAAAATAAAACCGACAAAGAAACTTAACGCTAATAGACTTTCATTGCGTCCATAGATAATTATTTTACTCTCGTCTATGGGTGAATTTAAACAAATTAAAGCTGACAACATTACTAAAAAATTCTGTGTTGCCATATATATATTATTTTATCAACTCTTTACTTTCTCTAACATTAATTTATATAATCTAATAAATTAAAAAACATAACTATAAAATAGACCAATCATTCAAAAAAGAATAGTGTGAACCAGTTCTGTGGTTTTCCGGTTTTAAACACACAAATGACTTCCAGTTAATGTTACATTGTATAACATAAGGAGAGAATTACATAGAGTTATTAAAGTATGTACGATATCCTACTTACAAGTTATCGAGTGAGAACGACATGTTGATTTCAAATTTGTAAAAAAATCTCAAAAATTCTATAACATTTAAATAAATAATAGTTTAAAAAAACTAAAAAAACACGCTTTCATAAAAAATCCAACTAAAAAACAGAATATAAAATTTAATAAATTAATAAATTTAATAATTTAATAAAATACTGATATCTGGAGGTGCTGATATTAACATGTGTCACTGTTAATATTTTTTTGTTTTGTTAATATATTAACTACAGATTTTTAATGAAAGCGTGTTTTTTTTAACTATTAATTATTTTTAATTTTTTAGTTAAATTTTTTAAACTTTTTTTTCGGATTATTGCATTGTCATCGACCTTTGACAAGTGTGCAAAGTTTGAATTAAATCTGATCGTTCAAAGTAGGACAAAATCGAGCTCAAAGGGGTCGGTTACATACATATATACAAGTGAAGCTAATAAAAGCGTGATAAAAAGGTGTAATCTTTATGTAGAACGGTGATATAAGAAGTTAATTTATAATCATTTCTGTTCCATTATATAATAACCATAATAAATGGTGATTGTCGAGAGGTTTAACCAGTGCAATGTCAATGTTCGCATGTTCAAACCCTGGCACGTGCCAATGAATTTTTCGGCCGTCACGTACACTTACTAATTTAAATTGGTAGCACTATCAGGGGATGGTGAAGGAAAACAATGTGAGGAAACTTAAACCTGAGAAATATTCTTGTATTTCCGTATGTGCGAAAATATAGAATTGCGAATTTCTCGGAGTTTGAAATCGCCAATACATATATCTTCCTTCGGGAAAATGTCTATGGTCCTGCAGTGGGCCTCTTACAAGCTGATGTTATGCTCCTTTTTTTTAAGAACGCATCAAACTATTTTTTTTCAATACCGCGAGCTCTTAAGTCTACATGTATAGTTGGCCTGGTCTAGTTGTATATAGTTGCTTTAGGTCTTCCTCGATTCTTTACAAGAATTTTATTTAAAAAAATATATGTTTTTATTTATTCGTTCGATTATCGATATTTTCATTTTTGTTGATACCCTATAATATATATAAATAAATAAACTAACCTCTTTTATAAATTGTTCAATTAAAAACAAACTTTAAATGTACGACAGAGAACATATGTAACTGTAGGTCACCACTGTTTTTGAATTTCGATCGCAATTCGAATTAAGAACACAATGGCGACGTGCGCCGGACGCGATACGCATGCGCGCGACTAACCAAGTTTAAGGACACACGATTCACCTGCTCTCGAGCATGCCAGTTTTATTTCCTAAGCGGGGATCAATATCGCATCGAGTACATATTTTTTAACCTATAACATATAATCACTATGTATTATGAAAAAAGTCCTCTGCCACATCTGTTTGTCTGTTGCTATAAACTCAAACACGAATGAACGGATTCTAACGCGGCTTCACCAGTAGATAAAGTAGTTCAAGAGGAAGGTTTACGTATATCATTTGCCAAGGTTTTTTCTAATTATAAGGCCGGGGCAACGTCCACCGGCCCTGCTAGTTACTAATATAAATAAGTTAATACGTCTTCCTGGAATAAAATGAATAAATTACGGGGTTTCACAATTTTGTGTTCGTGTCTGAATTTATTGATTTTAGTTGAATTGGTTTTGATGGGGCTTTAACTGACAGATAGCTGATGTTATAAGGAGTAATGAATTTATCTGATTTTCTGATTTATCTGATTGAATCTTTTCTTAAGTATTTTAACGCATGTTGTTTATAAAGATAAATATTAGTTTTTATGTAAAACAATCAACTTACAAAAGACATTTTTCATGTTTCAAGCAAATAATCCGGTTGAGTTAAAATATTCTCAAAAACTAATACTAAACAATTTACAATTGTAAAGTATTACTGTGATATATATAATGGAATATTTGTATAAATCATTGTTTTTTTTAAGTGAAACTTCTAATGCGACTTCCAACAAGGTTGCGTTAAATGTTTAACGCTACCATGGAGGGGGTATAGAAAGAGACAGCGAGAAAAATAATCAAACATTTCGTATCTTACTTTAGTTATCATAATCCCATTGTAAACGTTATAGATTTGGATATCTCTCCACTCGAAAATGATAATTAAACGATGCGATCAATTGTGAATTGTAAGCAATGTTAATAACGTTTGTCTTAAAGAAACAATATGATTTCGTTAAAAATCAATTTCTACCCCTTTCTATTTTCATTTCCACATTACGAAGTTTCACTTCTTCCACGCACTATTTTTTTTTAAAGCAAGTGGTATTTCAATATCTATTGAGCTGTTAAAGGTTAAGCTGGTATTTAAATTAAAAAATTGCCCTATTCCCGTCTTATAAATTTTTCTCTGTTTGATTTAATGCTTTTTTATGTACAACATTTGAGTTAATTTCATTAGAGATATGTACAGAACTTATAAAAAGTACAAAAACAAGTGACACTTATTCCATGACCAATGGACCGATTTTAATGACACAAAGACTAAGTTACTCCCGAAGATATAAAATAAATTTATAATATTTATAAGTACTTTAGCAGTGATGCGTGCTCATAAAAACAGACAGATAGACAGGCAGACATTTCCTTATTCCTAGACACTTTTTTTTATACATTTTGTACGGACTAAAACCCTATGGTGCCTTCATATACCTTTTAGGTGGGGGAGCAGGGACTGCCGGCTGGCTCCGCGTCTGCTCCCCCGACAGGTGTAAACCCTTCGAGCGGTCTGAGGAGTCATAGATGGTAGACCCCTCAGAGGGGGAAACACCCCTCTAACGAACAGTGGGAGTCGCATCGGCACAGTGCGCCTCCAACATTTGTGCCTGTGCAGTTTAAACTGCAGACACCTGCAACAATTTTTGTCACGGAAAAATGTTCCAACACATTTAAATTCGTATTATATGTATAGACTAGCAGATACCTACTACTTCACCTGTGTCTTTATTATCCCAATAATATATTTTGTGTACTGCTAAACGGTATGAAAATACACATTGCAGAACACGCGATGCATCTATTATAAAAGTCGTGGCTGCTCAAAACTTGAATAACCTTATATTAAACGCACGCACGCGTTTTGTTAAATTGTATTAAAGGTTTACAAAATTGTAAGACTATGTACAATTATAGATATATTCTTTAAAAGCAATTGTAAGTACGACACGCACGCCACTTACAGTAACATGTAACGTATACATTAGATATATAAATACTAACAGCGTGCCAAATGAGGTTTACCATCAGCAACATATTTGGAATTTTAACCCACTATATAACTACCTTAGTGATCAGTTACACTGTATAAGGACCTAATGAAACGATAACTTAAAATATTATTATAAAGATTTACATTTAATATACATTGCCATTGTAATTAAGTTTTTGTGACTATACAAAAAATAACGCTCGTCTGTTTCGCAAGAAATTGTATTATGGAACTCTTTACGTAATACATTTATGATCTAAGATCTTATTAGGAAGACCCCTGTTATCTTCAATGTTACCAAGAATTATAATGTCGAATTGTAAACAATAAGGTGATAATTATTTCTCTAATTAAAAATAAAGAATAAGTTGAAATCTTGTTAAATTTCATGCAGACGAAGTTGCGGGTAACAGCTAGTTTAAAATAGAATAACCTTAATTACTTTTTATAAGGTTCGCTATCTGCCAGTGAAAGTCCCGTGAAAATCGGTCGAACCGTTTTGAAGATATCACTGCGGGCGAAGCCACAATTAACAGCTAGTCTAAATTAAAATTGACTAAATTACTTGTTATGATATCTGCTATCTGTCGGTGAAAGTTCTGTGAAAATCGGTTCAACCGTTTTGGAGATAACATTACGAACAAAGCCGCGATTAATAGCTAGTCTAATTCGGAATAACCTAAGCAACCCGCTGTAATTTCAGCTATCTGTCAGTGAAATTCCCGTCAAAATGAGATCAGCTATTTCGGAGATTACCCGGAACAAACAGACAGACAGACAGACCGACAACAATGTGAAAAATTGCATTTTTATTATCAGTAGCGTATATACTTTCATACCCAATCAGTAAAAAAATCTTATTTTGATATTACATACAGACACTTTGTTTTTATTATATGTATAGAAGAATAGATATTGTAATATTTTTTATCTACATAAGGGCCAAATGTCTGAGTGAAACGAAAACAAAAGACATCAAAGCCTATCGTGTAATTTTTGAGTGATACATGTCCAACGGCTATTCTCTACCATTTTATTAATATATCTTTTTATATATGTAGTCCTTCTGTCCATGTGTATGGTCTCGTAAACGGCAGTACAGGTTTTAATGAATTTATTGTTAGCGTTCAAATTGATTCAAGAATGGTTTAGAATAACAATTGGACCTAGTAGGTGGCGTTGCGGTTGAATTTTAGGATGTTTTTTATTATCAAGGCAACGTCCGCCGGGCCTGCTAGTATATATATCAAATAGTAACAATATGATATATACATAAAACCAGAAGATAGAAGATATTTATACACTATATATATATATACACAACAAGGACACGAGATTCCCATAGACTCTTTACATAGGCCTAAACTAAGTTAAGCTTGTCTAGCGTTCCCCGTACAGGATGTAAGATAGACGCTAGTACAGCATTTGTAAGATGATTATAATAAGAAATTCTTGAAATGGAAGTCTTGAATCGACTTCAGTAGTTTTTAGTTTATATAATTCATATCTAATATCGACATTATTATAATAAACTGTCTAACATCGACTTGTAGTCTTTTAAAAGTCAACCGAAGTGCTCCCGAAGTTAACTAAGTATTTTATTTGCGGAAAACATCCAAACATTAATAAAAATAGAATCTAAATTACGTGACGGAAATTTTAATTAATTCAAATGTCTCTAGAAACATTAGAGTTGACTTTAACGCAAAAATGCAGTCCTGATTTCCGTAGTTGTAATGTTCAAATTTATCTACTTATTATAAAAAAAACACTGCTATTAGACTTTATAAAGTTGTTTAGGATAATGTCTATAAACTTGCTTGGCTAGCTACGATATGTCGGTGAATATAAATCGGGCTAAACTTACAAAAAACATAGGTCAAGAACGAATAACATGGATTTTGCAATAATATTACTACCAGACACGTGTCTGATTCAGTTCTATTTTTGGAGTGACAACTTCCTTAACCGAGTTGAGCGGATTTTGGCAAGAGAAAAACTTATGGGTTTGCATCACCGAAGACCTGAGTATTGAGGATATATTGAGCAATTTATAATATGAGGCCTCGCGAATCATTAAAGACTAAGTTTCAGGAATTCGGTATCTTAACTCTGCTCTCCCAATATATTCTTGATAATTTAATGTAGGTATGTCCGCAAAAACTTAGGCATGCTGGATCTGGTAAAATACCAGTATAATTCAAATGCT
The DNA here is from genome assembly GCA_015888305.1 of Antheraea pernyi. Taxonomy (NCBI): domain Eukaryota; kingdom Metazoa; phylum Arthropoda; class Insecta; order Lepidoptera; family Saturniidae; genus Antheraea; species Antheraea pernyi. Next base: position 111,058 of record MU159403.1, on the reverse strand, counting down.
ACAAACAGCAACAAATTGGTCATTCCATGCTTCAGGCTCACTAAGTCCAAAAACAGTTGTTTAGGTCATAGTGTTAGGTTTTATAACAAAGTCCCAAAAGACATTACCGATTTGCTTGATAGTGAGTTCAAGAACCATGTCAAGCGGCTTTTAATATCTAAAGGCTATTATAGGATGGATGTGAACGATTGTGACGTCTGGACATGACGCTACTCTCTGTGCATCTACTAATAACGAAGGTAATTAAAGTAAAAATATATAACATGAAAAGATAAATCAGATCCAGGTTCTTGCCGGTTCTTCTCGATGACTGGGTTATTTTCCGAACCGGTGGTACTTTGTGGTACCGGTTTGACTTTCATAAGCGACTTCTCAGGGCCTAAATTGAATAAAGGATATTTTGATTTTGAATATTCTCGTGACGTATTGCGGTTGCGTCGCGTAGTATAGCGGCTTGTGTACACGTAATATGGATATTATGTTTTGAGCCTGTATAGCTCATTATATGTTTGATTGTTTAATAAACTGTATAAAAATGTATATAATTATTGTTTGAAGTGCCAATATATGTATAAAACAGACTAATGTTAATAATTTCAATATACAAATTATGAAACTTAAATAAGTGATTTAAGAATTCGAAAAAAAAAAACAGTTTTTCAATTGACTTGAGTTTTCAGTACTGTCAGCAGTCCTACTATTCATATACAGTCGACTATTTTTCGAAGTGATTCGCGCTATCGGCCTAAAATGAGCCTTCACAGTTTCAACGAACAAAGGGGGCGAGCGCTTATGACATCCAGTCCCTTGGCAACAAGTTCAAGGATTCCAAAGTGGCCGAAATACGGCTTGGGCTGTCACCTTGGATGCGCGGTAATGCGAATCCTAATTAACTAGGTCCTAAGAAGAAGTAACTACCACCTGTTCGTAAAACAACCCAGTCATCGAGAAGAACCGGCAAGAAACTCGATCTGGTTTACCTCTTAAACATATATTCTTCAATCGATCAGGATTCTACCGAAATCCTGTATCGTATAGGTACTTGTGCCCTGGAAACTGATGTTCATACTAATATCAACGACTCTCTCTCTGACTCTCTCTGAAACACTACATGATCAAATGATGAGGGTATTATTTTAGCTATACGTTGCTACACTTTGTCATAGGCACTAGGGTTGCTGGTATTTTGAAAAATATCGGATTTTCGATATATCGATATTTACAAAAATATCAATATCGGGCTTCGATATATCGAAAAAATATATCAATATATACCATAGTATACCATAAATGTTTTAAAATGTTACATTACAGTTCTAAAGGCCACTTGCACAAACGTTATTCAATCATATTGATCTTAATTGTCATCATTATTGTTTTATCTAAATGAGATAATTTTGTGTACTAATATTTTTCAGTCCATCAGATACCATGTTTTTTAAGTAGTGGTCTACTGGTTTGACCGGTGGAATATCATTTCGATGTCTGCAGGTTCGAACCCAGGAGTGTACCAACGAATTTCTCAAAATTCGCGTCTATTTCCTAATTTAAATTGGTAACACTATCGACTGACGGTGAAGGTAAACATCGTGAGGAAACCTGAACCTGAGAAATGTTCGTGTAGTACTACTATATGCGGGAAAACATACAACTGTGGATTTCTGAGAGATTGAAATCGCCAATATGCCTTATTTCGGCAAGAGGCCTATGGCGCTGCAGTGGGTCCCCTACAGGCTGATAATGATGGATATTTTTCAGTAGCAGTTTTAAACAATACTCGTTACTTTATATGTTCAGCTGTTTCGCTATTAAGATTACTATTACCAGCCTGCTCCATATTCCGGTACCTCGGTTCATTGAAACGACGGTAGCGTAGGCAATGACGGGAGGCATAAGATAAATGCAGGATGTACGAAATGTCGAAAGATGTTTAGGGTATCTCGCGATCCACGAATGACCTTGAAACTCAAGGTGTATAAAACTATTATAAGACCAGTCATACTGCATGCATGCGAGTGCTGGGTTACGAAAGAAACAGATGTAACAAATCTGTACGCAACAGAGACGCGACTGTTAAGATGTGTGGTGTAACTAGAATTGATAGAATAAGGATGTATATATCAGATAAAGTTCGAAAATATCATCAGTGATAGAGAAGTTGAGGAGTAATAAGTTAGCATGATATGAGCATGTCATAAAGAGAGATGAAAGATAACTAGAATTGTTTTAAGTATGAAGGTATAGAGATATAAGAAAAGAGGAGACCGAAAAAGGTATCGATAAAGTGTGTCAAAAATTACTTGTATATAAATGGTGTGAATTCTGAAATGATATCTGACAGAGGAGAGTGGAAAAGGAAATTATAATGTAGCGATTCAACCAAGGTGGCATAAGAGTATTTAAGAAGATGATGATGTATATATTAAAAAATATCGACACCCGATATTCAAATTTTAATATCGAACTATCGATATATCGCCCAAAAAAATATTACTAATTAATATCGATATTTTAAAATAAAAATATCGATATTTCGATATTTTATCAACAGTCCTAATAGGCACTGAGTAGTAATGACAAAATTTGAACACCGATAGCTTAAAATCCTCTTATTGGTTTGTGTCATTTGCACTTGAGGGACAATCCATATAAACTAAGCGTGTTACTTAAGTGAAATATATACCAGGTGCAAGGTTAAACACTTCCAGTATTCTTGGATATAATACTTCATGGTCATATTTAACATATAAAATAATAATATCAAAACAAATATGAATAAAGAACAAAGAGAACCTTAGTTAAACTTTGTTCTAAGACTTTGAAAAGTATAAACACAATTGTAATAAGCTTAGGTGCAATGATCGATGCCGAAAGCTGTAAGGGGTGACCCGGAGTTAATAACCTCCTACAATAAAACATACAATAAACCCTTCATTTTGTTCATGCCGTTCCCACGTTCATTTTCATGTGAATGTTAAATCACCCGACGATCATAGATACTGTGCTTTAACATAAACGCATAGAGGATTGCGTAAAAATTTTGTATTTTTCTAGATAATTAGGTCAATCATTAAACGCCTTATTTTAAATTTGTTTAGGACGATAATCGAGTGCAGAGTATCCTTCATAAATATTGCTACTGTCTAAACGTTCAGCCTGTATAATAAATATATTATGTGGTGGGACGGAACCCTCGGTCTTTAAGTTCGAGTTACGCGTAACCGACTTTTTTTGTAATAAGGAAGCCGTTATTAACGTGTTCTACTTATGTTATATAATAACTTGAACTTCAAATCACAGCCCTGACTGAGGTCAATCGTTAATGGGTTGACAACCTTGAACATCAATAGAATACTCCTTAATCAAGTAAATATAGTTTTCTGTATTTAAGCACACTTAGGCACAAACTTAGGTAACGTCTAAATTGTTTATTACCTTAGTAATATTTTTTTTTATATCATAGGAGGGTTACCTGATGTTAAGTGATCACCACCGCCTTACCGTCCAACCGTCCAACGTCCAACTGTCCATTGTCACCCTGTGTTTGGGGGTAGGAGAGTGGGGAAGGGCAAAGGGGAGGGGAGGTAGGTTATCCGGCGCTCTCACTGACCGAACGAAACGCAATAATGCAAGCACTGTTACTTCACGTCGGTTTTCTGAGAGAGGGTGGTAGTACCCCGGACTAGCCGACCCGTTCATGCTGAAACCAATAATAGCTTCAGTGTGGCTCTACCACCTAACTACCAATATATTAAATGTGCAGAGGATAAAGGAGGCAGAAGCAAAGGAACTGACCCCATTTTTCCACGCCAAGAAAACATTCATCGTCGAAGGCGTAGTGATTATAAAAATAATAACTTTATATTGAACTAGCTTCTGCCCGCGACTTCGTTTACGTAGTAGTAATAATACGTTACGTTAACCATTGGTGCTCCGCTCCTATTGGTCTTAGCGTGATGATATATATCGTATACGTTTCCTCGATAATTGAGCGATCTAACGCTGAAAGATTTTTTCAAATCGGTACCCTGTAGTTCCTAAGTTTAGCCCGTTCATGCAAACAAACTCATCGGCTTTATAATGTTAGTATAGATAGTATAGATTAGCGGGCCCGGCCCGTTATCCTGCCTTGATAATAAAAAAAATCGTAAAAGTCAAAGGCAGCGTCACCTAGCGGGTCCAATTGTGTATCTAAGCCATTTTTGAATACTCTTGAACACACCCACAAAATGTTATCTAAGCTGTCCACCCGTTTAAAGAGGAATTCTGTCACATACACTCGGACGAAATAATTATATCACCAACTTTTTACCCTTATCCCACCTAAATAGGATCGGAACAACATGTTTTCCTTATCCACTCTCGCCTATCAAAAGTCATCTCAGGTATTCACAACTTTTACGCATTTTTCACATAATCCATCCATACCTTTTTAGAAAAGAATTATATATATAAAGATATCGTGATATTTATTTTTAGATAGGGTCCATTTTTTATGAAGCATAATTAAAAAAGAAATCGTTTGGCATGGTGATTATGCCCACACCTTTCTTCGGGAAGAGGCATATGGCCCTACAGAAGGTATTTTACAAGCTGATGGGATACATTGCTATTAGCTGGAAGGCTAATTAACATTGATTGTAGCATAATTTAGAATTCAACAATGATTATTTAACATATCCGATTATAAATAAACATATGACATACATTTTGAGGTCGTATATATTAAATTTTATTCAGAAAAACAAATATAAAATCTCTAAACTCGATTGATTATTTTTGGATGCCTTTGAAGTGTTCTTATTCGAACCTTTACTTTGTCAATGTGGATTTAATTGTAAATATTGGAAAAAAGGTAAGGATTGCACAACACCGCAGGCGATATTATTTTTTTTGCAGGTGTAATGAGTACGGCGTCAACCGTCTAGTTATTATTAGTGTTCACCACACCCAAGGGGAACAGATCAATACCGAGGCGGACCAGTACCTAATTGACCAAGGGCTGCCCAGCTAGAGCGGGCGGTAACCAGTCAGTGGACCTACGATAGGTCCTCCCACTGTCAAGAGTGACCCCTGACGTTCACGCTTTCGACCATTCGCGCAAACTTATAACCTGTAACTGTCACTCCCCGTGATGGTTTCCACGCAGTTGACCTGGCGTGGGTGATGTGTCCTCTTCATAGACGCTGCATCCCCTGGGATGCAATCAAGGAAACATACGTTTGCCCAAGGCTTCTGTCACCCTCTCGATATTATCGGTAAGGACCCACAGAAAAGACAAGTCGATACGTGTGGCACCGATTCTGTTGCAGGAATATGACACATATTACGAGTCAAACTCTACTTGCGCCTAACGGGGATTCCACCCCCGGGTTTTTATTAGCGGTTTCCTGAGCGGTTGCAAACCAATGCTAACAGAGTTCGTCTCTCCGGTATTTGCAACTTGGTGTTTGGGTCCCTGATGGAATTAGTCGCATTTTATGACACCCGGTTATGGAATGTTCTATACGTTACCGGCACAACACGATATTATAGACTAAATAAATAGTAATAGCAAGAACGTGGCGTCAAAACGATCATCACCTAATTGCACGTTCTGTGGTATGGTTGTGGAAGTATACAGTATTTTTATGGACTGTGCATTTGTAATTCGTTGTTATCAGACCTTATATCTCAGATTGCGAAAGTGTTGTACAGACTCGCAAGTTTAACTTTTAAGATTTGATTATTAAGGAATTTCATATGTATGTGATGTTGTTACGGGGCGTCATAACCGATATGTGACAAAGTTCATATTAAAGAGAACTACCGCTGTAGGTATTCAGGTGAAGGTACCCACGCCCACCGCCCATCGCGATCTCACTCGCTTCCTCCGGGACAACCAGTGGGGCTATTTCACGCACTCTCTCGAAGAGGAGCGTAAACTACGGGTCGTTATCCGTAGAGTCCCCGCTGAACTCCCGACTTACGATATCTCAGACGACCTCAAAGAGCAGAAGATTCCTGTTCGCGAGGTTCATCGTATGCGCTCTCCGCGCACTAGGGCTCCATATGATATGGTTCTCGTTGTCCTCGATCGCACCCCTAAGGGGAAAGCGATTTTCAACCTCACATCCCTTTGCGGCCTCTCCGGCGTCATAGTCGAGCCGCCGCGCAAAACGTCTGTGCCCTCGCAGTGTCACAACTGCCAGGTGTACGGACACTCCGCACGAAACTGTCTCCTGAAACCCAGGTGCGTGGAGACAGTTTCGTGCGGAGTGTCCGTACACCTGGCAGTTGTGACACTGCGAGGGCACAGACGTTTTGCGCGGCGGCTCGACTATGACGCCGGAGAGGCCGCAAAGGGATGTGAGATTGAAAATCGCTTTCCCCTTAGGGGTGCGATCGAGGACAACGAGAACCATCCATCGCGGCTACACTACAACGGCTCGCGCGCGCAGCTGGTTAAAAATAAATAACTCAAATAAGATAGAGTAAATCGCGTATCTTCCCCTAAAAATAACCGTCAAACAGTAATAATAATTTTTGTTATGTCTATTTTTAGACTTCGGTGCCGTCACCGTTAGTAAATTTAAATTCAATCTTATAAAATGCGTGTTGCGTCCACGCTTTTGTAATCGATCCCTATTAGTTCCCGCACACTTCGCGGTTCTCAATAATATCTCTAGCCTAGGTCGTCCCCGCGCGGAGCTCTCTTGATATTATTTTCGCGATACAGTGACTAATCTAATAAGATAGAGTAAATCGCGTATTTACGTCTATCTTCTCCTAAAAATAACCGTCAAACAATAATAATAATTTTTGTTGTGTCTATTTTTAGACTTCGGTGCCGTCACCGTTAGTAAATTTAAATTCAATCTTATATAATGCGTGTTGCGCCCACGCTTTTGTAATCGATCCCTATTAGCTCCCGCACACTTCGCGGTTCTCAATAATATCTCGAGCCTAGGTCGTCCCCGCGCGGAGCCCTCTTGATATTATTTACGCGATACAGTGACTCACCTACATCACTTGAACACACATATGAGATTATCTCTCTCACACACGTGCACATATATACACATTGTGGGAGGGTTTACTTTTTTTCCCTCATCGAACTGAATCGAATAGTTTTAGTTCGTTTCATTCAGATATACACGTATTCATTGGTGAATCATGCAATTTTCATTGCAATAGCTTAGAATAGTTTAGCTAGGACAGACGCGTCTTTTTTCGGTAACAGCTCAAGCCGAGGTGTGTGTGCACCCTTGTGTATGTTACCCAAAACCAAAAATCGGTTGTGTGCCTTAAGCGCCAACCTTAGTAGTCCGGTGAAGCTGTGAAGACCCTGTAGGGTCAATAGCGTAGTCAGTTCGAGAAAAAAAAAAAAAAAAATAAGGAGAAAAAAATGTTATTAATGTGGAAGTGACAGATGATTTCAATAAAATTAATAAATAGGAATATCGAATATATCAGCTAACCTGTTTTACTCAATAAAACGATGATATCAAACTGCACCTAACTTGTTTCTTACCGTTCAGTGGTTTTTTCCGCACTACTGGTTACAGTTTTTTAAACTTTTTGTTTTATTCACAATTGTATTGACTTTGTTTATCATAAATGATTTTATAGCTTGTAAGTAGTTACGAAAAACATGCAGCTTTTGTTGATTCCTCAATATTACAGTTATAACGCTAGGGTTGTACTATTTTGGTCTTTAGGTAGTACTTAGTATAGTATAGTGGGTAAATACGCCAAATCTTCATCATATACATATAACTAGCGATCCCGGCGGACTTTGTCTTTGATAATAAAAAAAAAACTAATATTCAACCGCAACGCCACCTACCGAGTCCAGTTGTGTATCTAAATCATTCTCGGATCCACACGCACACAACATTTCAACAAAATCGGTCCAGCCGTTTAGGAGGAGTTCAATGACATACACACGTACAGAAGAAATTTATATATAACGATAAGAAAGTAGATGTAACGTGCCTGCATTTTATAGATTTTTATTAAAAAAGTGTTGCAGGTGTATAGGAATATGTAATAAAATACATTTCAATCATTTATAAAAATGTCTGTCTGACTGTTTGTTTGGACACCCATCACTGCTAAAATACTGCGTTCATGACAAAACCTCTTGTTATTAAATTATAAATCATATTTTTAAGTAACATTTAATTTTTGTTTCATTAAAATCGGTTCAATCTCTCAAAAGTTATTGTCCTTTTGACTGTGCGACTTAACTACGAGAGAAAAGTAAATAGTAATTGCACTTAATACATTCAGGTGACTTTATTAGCACTGTTTTTTTATATAAGGATTCACGCGGACGAAGTCGCGAGCACAGATAGTATTGTATAAATATAATCTAATTTTTCCGATATATTAACACGTGAAGAACAAAAATTGTTGCAGGTGTCCAGGAATCAGTAATAAAATTCATTTCAATGTTTTTTAGAGATGATCTGTTTGTTTAAACACGCATCACTGCTTAAGAACTGCATTGACAATAAAGCAAGAAAATCATAAAACATATCCTCGAGTAGCATTTAGTCTTTCTTTTATTAAAATCGATTGACCCTCTCAAAAGTTATTGTAATTTGAATGACGGCTTGACTTAAGTACGAGAAAAGAGTAGGTAAGTAAATGCAATTCAATATCTTGTAAAAATCAGAATATATAAATAATGTATAAATAATATCTAAGACAAAATAAACGGAAGACCGTTGTTTGCATTAAATTCCACACGGTCAATGTTGCGGCCACAGCTAGTACAAAATAAATCTAAAATATTGTTATAGAAATGGCAAATTGGTATTTGTTTATCGTTAAGTGGTCTCGAAATTATACATAAAGTCAATACGTATTTAGACCTACATTTGTGGACCTTCGGTTTGTGTAGGCAGCCTTAATGGACGAAAAAACAGCCTAATTATTATTTTCAAAATGGTATTTGCCTTTTTTATTTGATTTTACATTAATTGCGGGTCCGAAACACATTGTCCTGCCCTGATAATATAAAAAAAAACCTTGACAAATCGTATATCTAAACCTTTCTCATGAATCACTTTACCTACTGGTGAAAATCGCATGAAAATCCGTTCAATAGTTTTTGAGTTTATCGCGAACAGACAGACAGACGTGGTAGACTTTGTTTTATATTATGTAGTCATTGCGTCTTTTGAAACATGACTAATACACAGAATTATACACAGAATTTGATCGTAACCTAAACTTAATAAAAACAATAATTAAACATAAATTAAGCTTTTTATTACTTTTCTGATTAATTTTTATAGCTTTATAAATAAAAGACACCAATACTGATATTAATTGCGTTAGATAACTTAATTAATAATTAACAATAGAATCAAGGTAGAATAAAATGCCAGCTCTGCTTTCTTCTGTAAATAAATATAGAAAAATCAGTGGGTGCTATAATATAGAATATTAAGTAGTATCGGAGTTCATTATGGACAAACATCATGATACAAGACTTTTATATCTTCCGCTTTAGGAGACCCACTTCATGGTCATGAGCCTCTTTCCCGAAGGAAGGTATGGGCAATAATCATCACGACAGCCCACGACGTACTCGTATTGGTGATTTTAAACTCAGAAATCCCCAGTTCTATGTATTCCCACGATAATATTTCTGAGGTTCGGGTTTCCTTCACCGTCACGAATTCCGAAAAATTCGTTGGTACATGTCAGGATACGAACTTGCGGACATCGGATTGATATTCCACCGATCAAACCACCAGACCAACAAGACTTTTATATATTTAAAATCTAAAATGCGAAGAATGAAAGTCTCACTAATCCGGCACATCAATGTTCCGATACGTCCAATAATCCGGCACCCTACGCTCACTCTTTTATACAGTTTTTCTTTACAAGCCAATAATCCGAACATTTCAATATAAAATATTATAATGAAACCGCCATTAATGCAATTAAACAAATGTGAGTTATTAATTAATAATAATTTTAGCACTCTCCGTACTATTGACTACATCGGGGGTGTTACTAATGACCTGAGACGCCATTGGTCGAAGTTATCGGCCGTTCGTGCATTGGTCGAATGCTATAAAAAGCGAGTGGGACGGGGCATTCGGGGATTCTCGCTCAGACAGTTGAGCAAGTAACATCTACAGCACGAACATTAGTTCGTTGTAACTATGCCAGTGTTGTATTTCTGTATCTGATAAGGTTGTATTCGATTGTTCTTGGCGGACTCGACCTGACAATTTGGAGGAACTGAATGTTGTTGGAACAGCATGAATGGGTCGGCTCGCCCGAGGTAGTTAGTACCTTGCACCTTACGCTGTTGCGTTTCGTTCGGTTAGTGAGAGCGCCGGATAAAATAATATTAAAATATGTTATCGATTGCCTAAAATAATAATAATATTCTGTATTGCTCACATTAATATTGTATTTAAACTATACTAGAGTTCAAATAACATCAGGAAACAGGTGCGGACCAAGAGTGTGCAGGAAAGAAAAGTCGATGCATTCATAAGGACTGCCGACAAATGTGTTCTCGATTATATTTTCATATTAAATTGTAATATATGCAATAAAACACGGACTGTAGCAAAATGACGTATATTGACGTTGGTGCATAGACAATGCTTAGTGAAGAGTACATACAAAAAAATTATATTTATACACCACATAAATAATGCGTGATTGTGTGTCAATCAGACAATGTTTAAATTATGAAATTGCCGATCTGCAGTACTGGCCATTTCAAATCAACATATTTTTTGTTTGGCTAAGAATTCTAATTTCAAATTAATTTTATTTTAAAAACATGGAATTCTTTTTCCGAAAGTAGTCGTAAACGTAAAGTCGTAAACGTCATTTGTTTATTGATTAGTGTTACATTTTCATCGCATTTCAATCTTTTTTGTCATCATGGATACGTTAAAAATTCGAGTAATTATGGAATATGAGTACCGTCGTGGCAGCAACGCGGCACAAGCGGCACGCAACATCAACGACGTTTACGGAGCTAACACTACAAACCAACGCACCACCTGTTATTGGTTTGCTCGCTTCCGTTCTGGGAATTTCGACCTGAAAAATGAACCTCGCGGTCGTCCGAAGACTTTGGTCGACAATGACGAATTAAAGGCGATTGTGGAAGCTGATGATACACAATCTACGGCTGAATTAGCAGCAGCTTTCGACGTTAGCGTCAAAACAATATTGGTCCATTTGCGTCAAATTGGCAAGGTAAAAAAGCTTGACAAATGGGTGCTCCACGAACTCAATGATCGCCAGCGCGAAGTACGCGTCGAGACATGCCTTGCACTGCTCAACAGACACACAAATGAAGGAATTTTGAACCGCATTGTTACCTGCGATGAAAAATGGATTCTGTTTGATAACCGCAAGCGCTCAGCAAGTTGGTTGGATCCTGGTTCAGCACCTAAACAATGCCCTAAACGAAAACTTACCCCTAGAAAAGTAATGGTCACTGTTTGGTGGTCTAGCGCCGGTGTGATTCATCACAGCTTCTTACAAAACGGGATGAGCATTACTGCAGATGTGTACTGGGAAGAACTTGACACAATGATGGAGAAGCTGGCACATCTCCAACCAGCTTTGGTCAATCGCTCGTCTCCACTGCTCCTGCACGACAACGCACGAGCTCGTACTGCACAGCAGACGGTCTCCAAGTGGCAAGAACTGGGGTTAGAAGTTCTCCGTCATCCGCCCTACTCACCAGACCTTGCGCCTACAGACTACTCCTTGGCGGGAAAAAAATTCAATACCCGAGAGGCAGTACAAAATGCCTTTGAAGAATTTGTTCCCCCCCGTCTAGCTGATTTCTTTAAGAAGGGCATCAATAAAATGCCACTGCGTTGGCAAAGATGCATTGATTGCATGGGTGACTTCTTCGATTAATACAAATAAAAAATACATGAAAACAATTCATACAAAACGGCGATTTCATAGGTAAAGACTTAATATATATATAAGAAACTCGTACATCTAAATTAATATTAACATGTGTGGTTTTCATATCTCTTGTCACTCGGGGCAATAATTATAATAATTACAGCAAGTCATGATGCCAATTTATAAATTTATGTCACACCAAAAATACCGCTTAACGCGCCTAAAAATGTTTGCTCTTTAAAAAAAACAATCCAATAATCCGACAGCCTCTGGTTTTCGAAGTGTCAGATGAGTAAAACTTTACTGTACTAATTTCACGTAGACGGAATCGCGGGTATAAGCTAATAGATTATAAACGAGTAGCAAATAAATACAGGCTTATTGAATGCCAACTAATAGTGAGTAGGTATCTTCCGCATGCCGTCATGCACTTCTCAGCGTCTCTAGGGCTTTCATACTTCGTATACTTACGAGTGATTTATCAATATTGTTAATGATTTTAAATACTGCATTAGAATATTTACATACTAGGTGTTGTTAAGGAATTTGCACGGCTTCCGTGTTCATAAGCTCTGTAAAAAACATTGTTTCCAATGTCATAATAAAGTTGAACAAAGAATGCATTAAAAAAAGTCTCTTTACATTTTTACATCTTTAATAATCAACTATGACCATGACTCTGCTCGCGTGAACAGTAAAATTATTATTTAACGTTTATATTTCAATAAAATAATACTTTTGAATCCTTATTGGAAACTATTTAAACCAGAAACTCTTCAATTCTCATAAAAATGTGTATGAAATCGTTTACAAATCTCATAGAATATTTTATAATTTGTAGATTATCTAATAATCATTCATTATTATATCAGACTTTAATACCTTTTCCACGGTTACTTAATATTTGATATGACAGTTAAGTTATAGTAAAGTATACAGCGCGACTGTAGCAATATTTTTACAAGATAATCATTAGTCGACTGTCGTTTAAAATCAATGAAAAAATAGGTGCTTAATATATGACCTAATTATCTAGAGAAACGCATGATATACACTTAACATCAGGTGATATCACGCCCGTCCCGCACCTCGGCTCGCGCCCTGCTTCCATTTGTTCGACCGTGCCGCGTTCCCACGATAAGCAGTTACATAATGATTAACCTTGAAAAGCACTCCGTTAAAAGTGTTCATTGAACCTAGGCATGATATTTTACGTTTAAATGTATCATTGCCATACTTCTAAAGTTTTAGAACAAACTTTAACTAAGGTTCTCTTTGTTGTTTATTAGTGTTTGTTTTGATATTATTATTTAAATGTTAAATGCGCCCATGAAATACCACACGATTGAACGTTGTCACCCTTTAAACGTTCACCTGGTATATTGTGTAAATATTTTCTGTAATTAAATATATGCCAATTTTTATAGAGATCGGGTCAATTCTTTCAGGATTCTATGTATAAAACTAGCGGGCCCGACGAATGTTATCCCGCTCTAGTAATAAAAAACGTTGACAATTTATATACTTAAACCTTTCTCATTAATCAATTTACCTACTCGTGAAAACCGCATGAAAATCCGTTCAGTAGTGTTTGAGTTAATCGCGAACAGACAGACGTGGCACAGGACTTTGTTATATAGTATGTAGTGATAAATAAAAAATATCAAACATTCTTGGTTAACCTTTTAAAAGTAGTCTTCCAAAAGGAAACACGCAAAATTATACCAAGACGATTAATAACGATTTAAATGATATTAAAACCTTTATAGAAGGGCACCAGTTGGTATTTAAATCAATAAAGAATTTAAATTTACTCAAATTAACATATTACCGAGCTGGTAATCAAATGACAAAGTAGTATAACTGCATTTTATAAAAGTCAACCTATCTCTCTTTCTCCATTGTTACAATTATAATTTGAAAAGTATTAAATCGATTTACATGATCCTTTTTGAAAATCATAAGGGTTTTTTTTTATTGTAGTACGGCATGGTAAGCACAGTACAATCCAAAAACAATAGCGACCACCGAGTGTCACACTATCCATCGCCGGTCACCGCTGTCATGCCGGCCTGCGAAAAGCTGGATATGTACAGACTGATCCTGAAACGCGACCCGTAGAAGCGAATCACTATAATGGGCTTTTTCGCCATACACATGGTGGTTGCGACCCAGTCAGGCTGTGAAACCCTACCACCCCGCTTTCGCCTTTGCCTCGTTCGTTATTCAGCAGGGCAGGTGAGGTTGGCTTGGATGTATCAAGTCTTATGATGTTATTCGACGCCTCTTACACCCCAATTGTACTCCAAGTGTATTTTCTGGTCAGGATTTAGTATATATTGTATTACATTCGACGGAGGAGCTATGGTACTCGCGTCTAGCAGTAGTGTACCTTTTATTCCTCTACACGTGCTTCCCGGATACTGCTACGGTTCCATATAAATTGAACCTTGCAGTGACAAATGAAGTAATCAATCAAGCAACGATTATAATAAATAGATGCCCTATTTCGGCATACGAATAAATAAAATGACGTAAGATAATAAATAGAAGAAGTTATGAGCTCAGAAGTGAACTGAGTAGACACAATTTGTATCTACTTAACTTTCAGTAAATTCTGTCACTGTAAAATTCAAATTCACGTCACCCGATCCAATATTCGAAAATGTTACCTCCGAGAAGTTATCAATTCAAACTTCTACCTGAATTAACATTTAGGGCTGAACCAAGATGGTAAGTAAGCCATAACAGAAAGTCTATTCAGGGATATATATTCGTATCTCCCTCGCTTCTGTTATTATTAATTTTTAATTGGACTTAATTCTCTGAATAATTACTTAATAAAGATGACGTCATCAACGATGATGTGTTACATTTAATGTGTTGTGGTTACCTCGTTACACATATTTTATTCAACGAAGGATACAAACAAACGTATGATTTGTCTGATGGTTACACGACCTATAGACGCTTGCAACGCCAGAAATATAGCATGTTCGTTACCGGAGCATTATTTTTTATTTTTTTTATATTTGTATCTTTTTTTTGATGCTTACTTTTTGTTGTTCTTAGCAGTTTACATGTATAAGTTCTGTTATATTTATTGTCAATACACCGTCTCCGTCTCCATTCATAAAATCAGCGCTGCAGTACCGCCCTAGTTGTGCTGCAGCACTTTGCTGAATGGAGGTGCCTTTGTTGGATATTATAATAAGCTATGGATATGTTCATCTTGTTGTTTTGATGTTATCCAGCAATAAAGACATTTTCTTTCTTTCTTCTATTTTACGTAACACACCTTTGTTAAAATAAACACAAAAAGAATATAATTTGCAGTTGGAACATTTTACTGACTTGTCGAAACAAATGCATTATATACAATAAATAATTTTTGCGCATATTATTTGTATGGAAGCGCAAATAATTTCCGTATACCCATGTTGATGGGATCTTTCTTAATTTATTGATACTAAACGAGTTTTATTTAAACCTGTATATACAATTTATATTATACGTACTTGCGAACCGCTCTGACTGTGCTTGGCTGGAACCTATACTCTATAATCTCAGGAACTACTGGTCCGATTTGAATTATTTCAGTGTTAGATAGCTCATTTATCGAGGAAGGTTATAGGATATATATTATCACACTAAGACCAATAGGAATGCAGCACCAATGAAGAATTTTCCAAAATCGGCATTATTTCCTTTGGCGAGGTTCCGCTGCGTGTTACCGTAAGGCCAAAGTAACTATTCCACGACGACAAAGACAAGGGCAGTAGCTAGTGTAGTAATATGACGTTATAAGCGTTTAAAATATTTAATTTAATTTTTTGGCGCTTTTATAATTACATTTTATCAAAGTTATAGAAGCTAAGTTAGAATCTTCACACTAACAACAACAAAATCTATACTAATATATAAAGCTGAAGAGTTTGTTTGTTTGGTTGAACGCTATGATCTCAGGAACTACCAGTCCGATTTGAGAAAGTCTTTCGGTTTTAGATAGCTCATTTATCGAGGAAGGCTATAGGCTATATATCATCACGCTAAGACCAATAGAAGCAGAGCACCAATGAAGAATGTTTCAAAATCGGGCACTTTTTTTGCTTTTGAGCGATTACGTTATTATTATATACGTTGCCATGGTAACGTAGTAAGTAGTAGTAATAATATTCGTCCAATAGGACAGGCGAAGGAATTAATCCATACTGCCAATTCTGAAGTTATGTGGTAAGTATCACTAACATTTTCAAAGTTTATTTTATTTTCCTATTCAAATAGTTCATAGGCGAAGGAATTAATCCATACTGCCAATTCTGAAGTTATGTGGTAAGTATCAAAGCTAACATTTTCGAAGTTTATTTTGTTTTCCTATTCAAATAGTTCATACTACTTTTATTTCCAATTTTTTATTTGTTCTCTATTACGTATTATAAAAATAAAGTTTGTGTATGTACAATTAAAATAACAACTTTTTGATGAATGGATATGGCTACAAATGACCAAAAAAAACTTTTTTTATACTTATTCTATATTTTTATATTATTATATTTTGTCTGTTTGTTTGTTTGTTCTGGGTAATCTCCAAAACGACTGGACCTATTTTAACGGGAATTTTACTTTTTACTGCCAGATAGCCGAAATTATAGCGGTTGACATATTCTATTTTATTTGTCCGCGGTTTCGTCCGCATGGCTATTTCCAAAATGGTTGGACCGATTTTCACAGGGTATTTACTGGTAGATAACAGACCTTATAAAAAGTAATTTAGGTTTTTTATTCGCCTTCGGCCGCAGTGGAATATCCGTAATGCTTGAACTGATTTTCACGGGACTTTCACTGGAAGATAACTCACCTTATAAGAAGTAACTTAGACTATTTTATTTTATTAACCAAGATTTCGTAGTAGTGATGGCTTGTGGAATCGTCCGTGTGAAATTAATTAAAAATATGTTACAACTGCGTGAGACGTGTGCCTTACTGACTCCAAGAATAAATATACATAATTGAAAGACATATATTTGTATGTAATATGAATTATATCATCTTTTTGGTCAATTTGGCGGCCATATTGTTTTATTTACCACGTTTGCTTCTACATAACTCAGTTATTATAGCAACGTATAAGAATAACTTAAGTATATCGACAATACGGGCATATTATATCTATCTATAAAATAAAAGATTTAAGATATATTGTTCGATAATGTATAGTTTATAATTTTCATTACTTTCTTATATAGTGTTAGTGAGCACTGAGTTTGGTATATTGGTTGAAGTTCCAGGTATGACGCTGATGATAAATCCCATCCCATTCGATATACTATTAGTATTCATATATATAATGTACACGTTACATGT
Organism: Antheraea pernyi; assembly: GCA_015888305.1. Classification (NCBI taxonomy): domain Eukaryota; kingdom Metazoa; phylum Arthropoda; class Insecta; order Lepidoptera; family Saturniidae; genus Antheraea; species Antheraea pernyi. Next base: position 93,796 of record MU159403.1, on the reverse strand, counting down.
TACAGTAGATGGCGTTCGTATCGTAGTTACAAATGTTTTTGAAAAATCGTTTCTGTAATGTACACACACACTTACAATTTTGCATTTCTTTAATAAATTTTTAAAAAGCGCGTGCGGAGCCGCGGGTATCAGCTAGTATTATATATAAGGGTAATTGTGACGTACATAAAATATATATCTGTATATATATATAATAAGAATGTAAATGTAACGTGTCTGTACATTTACGATTTTCGTAAAAAAAAATTGTTGCAGTTCTAGAAATAAGTAATAGAATACATTTTAGAAATGTCTGTCTGTTTGTATGAACCCCCATCACTGCTATAGTACGGGGTTCACAATTAAACCTCAACTACAACTAGAACATCGTAAAGCATGTCCTCGGGAGTAACTTAGTGTTTGTTTCATTAAAATCGGTGCACTATATCAAAAGTTATTCTAGTTGTAATGACGACGCGACTTAAGTACGAGAGAAAAGTAGAAGTCGACTTAATAGTAGAAATACATTCAAACGACTTTATTGATGGAAGTTCGAAAAAAAAAAAAAGACTTTATTGATCACGGTTATTACATAAACTTCCCCACAGACGAAGTCGCGGGCACAGCTAGTCCTGAATATAATTAAAGTATTTAATTTATCATCATCACCACCCTGTAAAAGATCCACTGCAGGGTCATAGGCTTCTTCCCTAAGGAAAGTGTGGGCATAATCATCACGCCAGCCCACGTCTTGGCGATATCAAATTCTGTGAAAACCACAGTTCTATGTTTCACACATACTACTACAGTGCTACAAGAATATTTCTCAGGTGCAGGAAACATTCCTCACGACGTTTTCCTTCACCCTTAGCAGACAATGTTACGAATTTAAATTAGTAAATCTATGCGATTTCCGAAAAAGTCGTCGGTACATGTCGGGGGTCGAACCTGCGGACATGAAATTGATATTCCAACGGTTAGATTTATCGAAAACAACCACTTTAAAGATAGGATAAATATAATATAACTAGCGGGCCGGGAGGTCGTTGTCCTGCCTTGTTAATAAAAAAAAATCTAAAATTCAACCGCAGCGCCACCTACAGGATCCAATTGTGAATCTAAACCATTCACGGATCCACTGTAACACGCTCACAAAATTTCGTCAAAATCGGTCCAGCCGTTCAGGAGTAGATCGGTGACATACACACGTACAGAAGAAATTTATATATAAAGATGTATAATAGTGTGTACGTTATTTACCAAGTATTGTGACCTTATCAAAATATACAAATTACATGCCTTGTACATACAAATACATGCAAGGTATGTGGAGAATTAATCATATTTGGTAAGTTATTCAATAAAACAAGCCAGATAAAATTAATTTCTATAAAGTGAAGAAACCTCATGTTAAATGTTAAATAAATGTATCGTCATTTACGCACGGTTAAACGAGATCGGATTTTTTTTTTTTTGCTATAAACTAACGATTCAAAGAATCGATAACCAAGAAAAAAACCAACTTGGTAAATCACGTACACCCTCATTTTTATATATATATATAGTAGTTCTTTTGTTCGTGTATGCGACGAAACTCCTTGCAAAGGACAAATGATCATTTAGGTCACCTGATGTTAAGTGATCACCACCGTCCATAGATAGACACTTGCAACACCAAAGGAGACGCAAGTGCGTTGCCAGCTTGTGTTTGGGGGAAGGGAGAGGGGAGGGGAGAGGGAAAGGGAGATGGGCCTCCGGCGTTTTCACTGACCGAACGAAACGCGACAATGCAAGCACTGTTACTTCACGTCTATTTTCTGTGTGTCGGGTGGTACTACCCCGGGCGAGCCGACTCATTCACGCTAAAACCAGTGGTAGCATCAGCGTGGCTCTACCACCTACCGAATTGAATTGTGTGTTTAGGTTGATTCAAGAATGGTTTAAATTCACAAGTGGACCTCGTAAATGGCGCTACGGTTCACTTTTAGGATTTTTTTATTATCAAGGAAGGACAACGTCCGCCGAGCCTACTAGTATACCTATATTTATTAGGCCAATAAACATTCCGAAATAACTTCTTTATAAATTCCATTATATAGTTTAGAAGAACTAAGGGACATCTAACATGCCCGGTACAGATATTCCGCTTTGCTTAATTTATATTCGGGCTTGTAATATTGTATAGGTTTTTGATTCAGTCATTCATATGACCTTTCTCAAAGCGTTGATCGTTTAGACAGCGGAATGCCTAATTATCGCCAAAACTGGTATTTAACACGCCCGTAGAATCTGTTCAACATTGCCAATAGAGTTTTTGACAGGATTTCAGTCTATCATCTAAATATTAGAAACTGTGACACTGTAGAAGTAAGTAAAACCAGTAACAGTTTTTTAGATAATAATGTTAGGTTTTTAAAAGTTTTTTTTTATTTTATTTGCGTCTATTTTTCTATTATAGTTTTCATATTTTGTATTTTTATAATGGTTTATTATATCTAATATTATATTATTACTGTGACGAATATGAAACCACGAATCCTGAAAAAAAAATGGCAATATAGCATGCAAACCATAATCTGGAAGAACTTCGTTTTTAACCGGAACGAAAAATTTTAAGGTTAAAAGAACCAATCAAACTTCGTAACTATTCGTAATCATACATACAGTGGTACAACAAAATAATCCCAAGGAGGGTTGATGTCAGGCAGGCGGCCGATCTTAAAAATTAAGCCAAATCATATACCACAACATGAGAAACATGTTGTACCGACCCTACTTATGTGGGATAAGGGTAAGAAGAAGAAGAAGATTAGGTTTTTTGCGGCGGCCTTCACGCTCGCCGGCTCCCTGCCCTGGGAGCTGGAGGCGGGAGTTCTCGCCGCCGTGTATGAGTTCACGGCGGCGAGGAAACGAAGGGGGGAGCCTCCAGCTCCCAGGGAGGTAGAGGCGGAGCGACGGCGTCTAAGTAGGACGCCGTCGTAAGGTGGCAGCAGGACCTGGCGGACGAGCGGTTCGGGCAATTCACTGTGGACGCTGTCCGCCCGGTCCTGCGGGCGTGGAAGGAGAGGGAGTGGGGCTCCCTGACGTTTAGGCTGGTGCAGGTACTCACCGGACACGGTTGTTTCGGGTGGTACCTGCACCGGATCGCACGCAGGGAGCCGACCGCCGCCTGCCACGAGTGCGGCGCAGCCGAAGATACCGCGCAGCACACTCTGTCTGAGTGTGCTGCGTGGGAGTCGGCTCGCCCGAGGTAGTACCATCCTCTCATAGAAAACCGACGTGAAGCAACAGTACTTGCATTGCTGCGTTTCGTTTGGTCAGTGAGAGCGCCTGAGGCCTACCTACCCTCCCCTCCCCCCATTTCCCCCAAACACAGGCTGCCAACGCACTTTCGACTCTCCCCTGGTATTGTTAATGTCTATGGACGGCGGTGAACACTTAACATCACGTGAACCGCCTGTTTGTTTGCCTGCTATGACGTAAAAAAAAGTCATTAGCAATCGGCAACACAACAGTAATACCCTTGGCGACGGTAACAATTTTGTGGGGGCGGCTCTACAAGGTTGATTAGCTTGAACGATCCCTTGCCGCCCCCACAAAACGGTCTGTCGGTACACCGTGGGGTTTTAGTCCGTGCGACTCGGACATAACCCACCCTCTCCCCCGGGAGGGTGGCGTATCCATAAGGGATTTCCCCACGTTAAAAAAAAAAAAAAGGTTTTTTAAAGCACGTGAACGATGGTAGTGTCTGGAATTGATTCTTCTCTCTGTGCATTCGCTAAAAACGATTCGAACATATTATAATGTATTTTAAATATATGTAAAAAAGATAAACGCGATCGAGTTTCTTGCCGGTTCTTGTCGATGAGTGGGTTGTTTTTTTTTTAATTATACTTATTATTTATTATTTGTTTGTTATACTTTTATTTTAGAAAAAAGAACAATAGTTTTCCGCGCTATACATTATTATTATATATACATTTAATTATTAAAACTAAATTAACAAGGTATTGTAGGTGGTAGAGCCATGCTGAAGCTATTACTGGCTTCAGCATGAATGGGTCGGCTTGCCCGGGGTACTACCACCCGACTCACAGAAACACACACGTGAAGTGTCTGTGTTCCTCCCCCCAAACACAGGCTGGTAACGGACTAACGACTCCCCTGGTGTTGCTAGTGTATATGGATGGCGGTAATCACTTAAGCTCAGATGACCCACCTGTTCGTCTGGCTCCTATGATATATTTAAAAAAAAGAATCGGGCGTATCCCACGCACATATCTTATAGTCAACAAGTATTTGTTTGCTAAATACCACGCGGTCAAAGTCACAGGGAAAAGCTACATTTCGCCTAAAATATTTTTAATATCAAATATTCTTACCGTTGGTATTGCTAATTCATACTTACAATTCACTTTCAAAACATTTCATTGCAAACTGCAACGTAGACGAATAAAGTCGCATAGAGGGAAAAGTCACCATTCGCAGCTTATACGCTTATCTATATATTAACAGCGCGTTCCACTTGGCAATCGCGGCGACCACGCCCACGACTGCAAGTTTTCCCGTTCCACTTAGTCGCGAGCGTTACAAACGTAAACCCAAATGGAACGCATTTATGGGCGTTTTGAGGACCGGGCTGGGGAGTTCCGCTCGAGCAGCCGTGCAGTTCGGACGCGTGCGCTAAGTTACCTCTCGATACGTTTGTTTACATTCGTGTTTCGTTACATCATCAGTTTCAGTTCGCGAAGTGTTTTACACGGTCGCGTCTGCTATCGAGAGTCTCGGGTTTTCTCGCGATTTCCCGTTTCTGTCAATCTTTTCGTTTCTTTGACTTGTCTTTCGTTACGCGTTCTTTTCAGAACGTAGGAAACCGTACTTTTTAGTACGTGCAAACCGCACTTTTCAGTGCGTCCAGCGTCCGCCGTGTTCTGCGTGTCATCGTGTCGTCGCGCCGTGCAGATGAGAAGAGAAGTGTTAGGGCTTCCCCCTAGGCATTGTAGGTCCCCAGTCATGAATTGCACATCGCCCACAGCTCCCTTTTATCCGGACTCGGATAGTCCGTTAAATTCATTAAGACGCGCCCCCCTGCCCCTCTGGCGGGGAGGTTTTGATGTGTTTCTCCACCCCACTCCCCTCCTCAGGCCCCGGTATGAGCCAGTCCATTTCCTATGAGCGCGAGCTCTTAGCTTTCCGCGAATTCGCCGCGGACATGTGCCTGGAACTGCTCACGGAGTATGACTGGTTCTGCCGCGACGTCCCCAACCATGCCAACGGCGGTCCCCCACAGAGAGTCCTCATCAACCCAGTCTTCACCATGAAGAACTCCTTCTCTCTGCTCTCGCAGGAAAGTCAGACCGCTGCTCAGGAAGCTGCCATCCCCGCCTCAGATGAGGAAGGTTCCCGTATGGAGCTCGACTCTAATACCACGGGTGATGACTTCATCACAGTCTTGTGCCGCCAAAAGCGGGAGCACCCTCCCGTCAACTCCTCCGATAGTGAGGGCCATCTGCCCTCAAGCAAACGTCCCACTCCAGGTGGCGCTAGTGCTTCTAAAAAGGCCCCTAAGGCACCGATCCTCGATAGTCTGGCCTCACCTGAAGCTGCGGGTTCCGTAGCCTCGGGCAAGAAGCCCCGCCCACCTCCGCCCGTTACAGTTAGCTACCCCAGGCAGGCGTCGCGTCTAAGACGACCGCCGCCGCCGCCCGCCCTCGTCCTCCACCTCTCATGTCTTAAGAGGCCTTCCCGAGCCTGCCGACCACATCTCTTGCACTCAAGTGCAACGATCGCGGTCGCGAAGTGGAACAGCTAAAAGGCTATTTTAGACGTTGAGAACGTCAAGTGGAACGCGCCCTAAATTTAATATGTCTGGAGGAGCTGTATCTCAAATACAGCAGCTGAAATACATCAATGTGTTCTGGTGTTTAGCTATATATTTTCAATTTGAACGTGATATTTAGCACTCAGAGTCACATCACGTCGTAAGACGTGCTCTATTTTTAAAAATAGGTTCTTCTTCTCGAACTGACTACGCTATTGGCCTAGCAATTCCGCCGCTCTCACTGACGGAACGAAATGCAAGTACTGTTACTTCACGTCGATGTTTCTGTGGGTCGGGTGGTAGTACCCCGGGCGAGCCGATCCATTCATGCTGAAACCACCTACAAGGTTACCTAGTGTTAGCCCAAAGTAGCTATTCCACGCGGATGAAGTCACGGGCAGTACAGTATAAAAAACTACGCCCAACCCAACGCCCCCACGCAGCTACATACAATTCGCCTGCACTATTATTTCGTTCTTAACGTACTTCAAGACATACATTGTGTGTGATTCTTCGCTTCTACGCCTCTTAACATGATCTTACACACTCTTGACCCTTCCATAATAAATAGGCTATAAAATGCAAACAAAAAAATTCCAATCAGATTGGTATTTCCTTAGATTAAGTTTATCAGATATAAAAAAGACAAACATATTTTTTTTAGCTTTTGATGTTACAACCTGTATGTGAACTCTTTGTCACTAATAAACGTTAACCCTGTAACATAGCGGTTTAAAAAATAACCCGTCTTGAATTTTGTCCAATTGTTCGAATAATTACGTTCAATTTTTCACAGAGTTCACAGAGTCTAAGAGGTTTTATTCCAGACACCAGAGCGAATACCTGCGAAAGGAATTCAACGAATTGCGATTACAACATTGTAAAGTATGATTGTAATTTATTTTACTGTTGTCTATACGAGTATAGATAATTATCTTTATTAATAACACTTATGTTGTTATATAACTTAGTTTGCGATAATAATTTAGTGGTTAAACTGTCAACAATGTTATCGAACAATATACATTCAATGAACAAAATGCCACATCTTTTTCTATTACAGATAATAAGTAATCAAACACATTTCAATAATTTTTCCCAGGAGTTTCTATAGCGTTTTAGAATTCATGTTCTATGTTATTATAAAATAGGGTGGATTAAGTACTTCCCTAAATTAATTCGTTCATCAATCAAATATCCATGTTATTACTTGTAAGCCGCTTCCTTTTTGTTGAATTATTAAAAACTATATCACACAGAATACCAAAAATCATCATGGGGTTACTGATAAGGTAAAATCTATTAGAAATCACATCAAAGCTTCTATTTGACGTTTACACTCTACATTGTAATTTTAAACAATGAAATAAAAACATGTTTTTTTAATAATTAAAAAAACAATCAAATTAAGATATAAACACGTCATTTTAATTTTGAAACATAATATGCAACTAAAACAAAGTTAATAATATGATAGTAAAATAGGTGTGAACAGGCTATTTTGACGTAACAAAGAATTTAACAACTGCACCTTTGAATATATTTTTATTTATAGAAGTAATCTGCAAAATTACTTTTTATCGATGATGTGTAAGTGACACTGTCAATACAATATTGCATAACAACAACGATTTGTTTTGAAAATATTATGTATAAATATCACACTGAAAAATAAACTTTATTAACATTGCGATAAATTCGGGTGTCCGTTGACTTGTTGAACAAACAAACCAAAACTACAATGATAAAATATCCGTTTTAATAGTTGACACAGTGATTCAATCTTTACATGTCACTCGAACGTTAAGCTTCTGTTGACAAGATGGCGGAAAAAGTAGCTGTCGTTACTGGATCAAATAAAGGTTTAGGTTTTGCTATTGTCAAAGGATTGTGCCAAAAGTTAGAAGGAATTGTTTATTTGACAGCCAGAGATGAGATGCGAGGACTAGAAGCTGTGAAAGAGTTAAATGAAATAGGATTGAAGCCTGCGTTTCATGTTTTAGACGTAAGTGACAAGGAAAGTGTTAAAAATTTTGCAAATTACCTCAAAAATAAGCATGGTGGCTTCGATGTACTTGTTAATAATGCTGCAATACTAGAATGGGATGAAGTGTATCCCAGTTACGAAGCTGCTAAAAGAAACATCAATGTAAATTACAAAAGTTTACTAACTGTAGAAGAATATTTGTATCCTTTGCTAAGAGATGGCGCTAGAGTGGTTAACGTTTCGAGCAGCTGTGGGCATCTGTCAAATATAAAAAACAAAAAATGGATCGACACTTTACTGAACCCGGATCTGACAGTTGAACAGATTAATAATTTCGTTGACGAGTATTTGGATAGTGTTAAAAATGGAACGTTCGATAAAAAGGATTTCGCTGATGAGGGCAAACATGCGGAGCACAGAGTATCCAAAATCGCTGTAGTAGCATTAACTATGGTCCAACAGAGGAAATACGATAAAAGAAATATTTCGATAAATGCTGTTCATCCAGGATATATCAAAACTGATATGGCGCATGGTGGTGGAAATACAGATCCCGATAAAGCTGCTGAAGTTGTCCTTTACCTCATTTTAGACGCGTCACCCAATCTGAGAGGCACTTTTATGTGGCATAATAAAGGATTGATAGATTGGTACGACGCAGAAAGTGATTTTGCTTGTAAAAATATTTGGTAGTAGTAAATTATATTCTTATTTTAATATCATTGGCTTTATTTGTATGTATAAGAATTACAGCAAATACGTGAAAATCATGTGTACATTGTCATTATTTTATGTACGATTTTTTAAATTTATTAATCTTGCATATATTTGTGGTCATTCTCTTCTACATACTTTTCAGTAAAAAGCTTATCAATAATTATAGTCTACATTCATATCAAGATTGCCTCATAATATTCTAACAATAAATAAAATAAAAAACTGAATACCAAAGACAGTAGTAATAATATTCGTCCAATAGGACAGGCGAAGGAGTTAATCCATACTGCCAATTCTGAAGCTGTCAATATAGGTAGTTCTTATATATCCTTTAACCAATTTTCTTCCGTGTCCAAGTTACTATAAAGGCATAAGCGCCAAATCATCTATATAATATTTTGTACATATTCTTTTATCTTTGTCTGAATTATTTCGTTCCTCTCACCCAGAGTGTTTGTTAATTTATTAATTTCCATTGTCGAGTAATTAATTCAATATTCTAACAATATGGTGACTCCCTTGTTAGAACTTTCCATGGAGTTTTTATGCTATCTCAGAATTCATGGTCCGTGGTATTATTTTCCATTCACTTCACTTATGCACAATAAACAAACTATATTACATAAAACACCGCCAATTTTACACAATATAGAGTCAAGTAACACGAAATTATGAATAAAAAATAAAATCCACTACATGACAGACCAAGATCCCGCCAAAAACTCCAAATAAAAATGATTCATACCTACCCATAGGTACTAATCTTTATTTGTCTCTGACCTATATCTCAAAATGACAACTGTTAATGTTGCAAACGTAAAAAATACTGGTAGTGTTGCCGTAATTTCACATATAATCGACAAAAATATTGAAAAATGACCATACTTAACAAATTCTAATCCTCACTACTGATCCTAATTAACGTTCTAACTAATAATATAATTGCGAAAATGAGATTGTTTTGTTTTCACGTCTTAACTATTCAACTAATCATCATGAAATTTTACATACAGATTGTTTGGCGTACAGAAAAAGGTATTGAGTAGCAATTTATCTTCTACACATATAATAAGAAACTAAATCTAACGTGCCTGTACTTTATAATTTTTTATTGAAAGTTTGTGTGTGCTTATTATGTACACGCGTTAGAAGTTATACTTCTTTGGCGTAACAAGATCAAAATCTTTTCAAAAATTTTATCTCTCGCTACATTCTACGTTTGTACACATTCTACATTTAGTTTTGGTTTCATTAAAATCGGTTCGCTCTATCAAAAGTTATTGTAATTTTAATGACGTCGTGACTTAAGTACGAAAGATAAGTAGGTGGGCTTAATACGTTTAAATGATTTTATTAGTCACTGATATGATTTTTTAAATTAGGTTCCACGAGGATGGAGTCGCCGACACGGCTAGTCCTGAATAAGCGCATTATTCCTGAGGGCCAGCTTAAATCTACATTAAGGCGAATTAAGACGCGAGCAATAACTAGTTATAATATGACTGTGTTTATTTATATATTTGTTTGTTTACTACACTTTCCACTATAACTATTCAGCCGACAATCATGATATGTTACATACAGAAAATAACATAGAGTATCTATCAACTAGAAAACAGTACTGTTCGCAAGGATTTTTTAAAAATCTACATAAGCACAAGCAAAATTACGCGCTAAAACTAGTTTTTAATAATCGATAGCTATTCAACGACAGTAATATGTAATGTTTATCACAAGACGTAAAGTTATCACAGTTGATGGCAATTTAAAAATTCACAATTTTACTCCACTTTGAAATTTTTCAATAGCCTTCTTTCTTTCTTTCTTCTTTCATCATTGCCTTCTATGTATGACGTCACGTTTTTGAACGTTTTCTTTGGTCCACAAAATGTTGAAATTTTTTTGCACTCTGTGTATTTACAGTACAATGATTTTATAAAAAAACTTCTATAAGTAAAAAACTTGTTTATGTTATAAAAAAACTAACTTCTTCCCGCTACTACGTCTGCGTGAAATAGTTAATTGGCGATAACGCTAACTTTATCTCGTGACTTTGTTTACGTAAAAGGTGAAAATATATAAAATAATACGTACATTAACCCTGATTTTGAAACATTCTTCATCGGTGCTTCGCTCCTGTTGGTTTTGGCGTGATGACTATGATAATCTTTAGCCTTCCTCGATAAATGAGCTATCTAATACTGAAATAATTTCTCAAATAGGACCACTAGTTCCTGAGATTAGCACGTTTAAGCAAACAAACTCTTAAGCTTTATAATATTAATTGATAGAATAGAATCCTTGTAAAGTCCTTGACACTCAAACTACTGTGCATTATATTCCAGTCCTATGACGCAGTATGACCTCTGACGCATCTGCGGATCTGTTTAAGATTGGTCAGAAAACACCATACGATTTTTAAAAAAAAAACGTAATATCGGAAGGTTCTAGAATCAGTTTCTTCATAATTATAATGGTATCACGTGTCAATCGTATTTGTTTAGGTGGACCGTGTGGAAAAAAATATAATTTAAAGGTTTATCGCAGAGTATATTACAAATATTAGTTCTACGACCATGGGTTTGTTTATTTAGGTGTTAGTAAAACAATAAAAGATACACGTAAGTATATGAAGTAATTTTAATAATCGATTTAGTTAATTATATACATCAATTTAAAATATTAGTGATGTGATTTGATTGAAGTAACAGACTTAAATATATCGATATTATAATTAAATTATTTTTGAATTTATTGTGAACTTAGGTGATACTCGATAAAACACTATCTTAAAAATTAGGTTTTAATAGGTTACCTACTTTTTTTATAAAAAGTATCCATCTAAACGGGGCAATTGCGATTCAGTGATAGCATGTTCGGACACCACATCGACCGAACCCTACTGAGCTGGAACTTTCTTTGAAGGAAAAATATTATCATGAAACCATAACATGGATGGGACTTCTATAGCTCGTATGATTAGCTCATTTTAAAAGTCTGGTACTAAATACTAATTATATATTAATATATTACATTTAGTTCTCTTCTCCATTTAACGTCTTTAGCAACATACGTCAGAGCACATTGTTATTTAACATCAGAAAATAAATTGGTTATAAAATAAAACCTATAAAGTAAAAAATAGCATATAACGTTTTTCTTGATAGATTTTAATGTATGTAGAAGACCGCATCTTTTTGCAACACAAATTATAATATACGGAATGGTACTGCAATGCAAGGTCAACGAGAAAAATTTGAAAATACATTGTGAAGCGACTGTCATTGTGATTTGATCATCCGCCTTCCTTTTCCTACATTAAGATATTTATCATTGCTTACTAAAGTACGAACGTACGTTCTTATTGCCACTATTATGTAGGTAACTATTACAGGACGCTCTCCTGTAATGCCTTCATCCATAATATTTTATCGATACATAAGATTATTATATTCCTTCCTACACCAGCGCTTTTATATCGATAACAAATAATAGGTTCCAATGCAAATAGTACATACGAACATTGTGACAATAATAAGTTTAAATCCATTTAAACATACTACTTTTAATTCACTTTATAACATATTTTAACAAAATGAGTGAAAAAGTAGCTGTCGTTACTGGATCAAATAAAGGTTTAGGTTTTGGTATAGTGAAAGGATTGTGTCAAAAATTAGAAGGTACTGTTTATTTGACAGCCAGAGATGAGACACGAGGACTCGAGGCTGTGAAAAAGTTAAATGAAATGGGATTAAAACCTGCGTTCCACATTTTGGATATAAGTAACGACGAAAGTGTGGAAAAGTTCGCAATTCATCTCAAAGATAAGCATGGTGGCTTCGACGTTCTTGTTAATAATGCAGCAATACTAGAATGGGATGAAGTATATCCATGTTATGATGACGCTAAGCGGACTATTGATGTAAATTATAAAAGCTTGCTAACTATAGAAAAGTATTTATATCCGTTACTGAGAGATGATGCTAGAGTTGTTAACCTATCAGGCCGCTTTGGGCATTTGTCAAATTGTAAAAACGAAAAGTGGATCGAAGCCTTGCAGGATCCCGATTTAACAGTCGAACAAATTAATCGTTTCGTCGATCATTATTTGGATAGTGTTAAAAACGGAACGTTCAATAAAAACGATTTCTCTGATGAGGGCAAGCATGCTGATTATACAGTATCCAAGATTGCTTTTATAGCGTTATCTGCAGTACAACAGAAATTATATGAGAAAAGGAATATATCAATAAATGCTGTTCATCCTGGTCACGTTAAAACTGATTTAACTAGAGGCGGTGGTAATTTACACCCAGATGAAGGAGCACAACTTATACTTTACCTTATTTTTGAGGCATCTCCCAATATTCGAGGAACTTTTATGTGGCATACAAGAGAACTAATAGATTGGCGTGACACAGAAAGTGATTTTGCTCGTAAAAATATCTGGTGAAGGTTATGGGATCATAGACTGGTGTATAGGGTTATAATGTAAAGGTTTACGCTCATAGTATCATTTATTTTTAATGATTGATCATTGTGAAGTTAATAATACATACGTTGCAAATTAATGGGAAAAATGTGTTTTATTTACAACCCGTTTCGTACATATCATTATAGTTTGCCAATTTAGACAATACCTTTATACGTGATGATGGCTTCGTTGATACTATATCCGGACACAGCGTTGATGAAAGTAGGGTCGAATACTTACAATTGAGTTGGAGTTTCCGGTGAAGGAAAAATATAGTGATGAAACCACAGCATGGTGGTAGGGCTTTTTCTGAGTTTGCTTACCTAACTACCACTCCCAAGGTGAGAATCTGTCGCTAAGCACCAGTTGGTGTGTGTTGTTCCGCTAGCTGAACTCGAGAACTAATCCATTCTTGGTGTAGCGAGTTTACCATCCTAGACCACGCCGTCATTTACCATCAGATGAGATTCTGGCAAACGGTAAAACCTATAAACCATAAAAAATTGTAATGAAATATAATCTATGTGTTAATCTGACACATAAGCCATTTTACTGCATTGTTTTTTTTTACTTTATTTTTGGCAACCAATCTTTTAGATTATTACTGTCATTGTCGAGTAGTCAATAGTATTACAGGTTCTTCTTCCATTCCATTATTGGCAACCAGTCCTCTAATAGACTATTAATGCCACTGTCAAGTAAGTATCGATATTACAAGTTTCTTGATAGCATTTCAATTAACTAACAAGATGGTGGCCATCTTGTTAGAACTTTCCATGGAGTTTTTTTTTTTTTACTTTTTTTTTGGCAACCAATAGTTTAGATTTTTACTGCCAATGTCGAGTAGTTAATAATATTACAAGTTCTTCTTCCATTCCATTTCTGGCAACCAGTATTCTAGTAGACTATTACTGCCATTGTCAAGAGAGTATCGACATTACAAGTTTCTTGATATAATTTCAATGAACTAACAAGATGGTGGCTATCTTGTTAGAACTTTCCATGGAGTTTTTGTGGCATCCAGAATTCATGGTCCGTGGTATTATTTTCCATTCACTTCACTTATGCACAATAAACAAACTATATTAAATAAAACACCACCAATTTTATACAATATAGAGTCAAGTAACACAAGATTATGAATAAAAAATAAAATCCACTACATGACAGACCAAAATCCCGCCAAAAACTCCTCTTGCATGGAGTTTTTGCGGCATCTCAGAATTCATGGTCCGTGGTATTATTTTCCATTCACTTCGCTTATGCAAAATAAACAAACTATATTACATAAACCACCACCAATTTTACATAATATAGAGTCAAGTAACACAAGATTATGTATAAAAATTAAATCCACTACATGACAGACAAAGATCCCGCCAAAAAACCTCTGCATGGTTACATGACTATCGGGTGAGTAAATTTTGCGTGAAAAATAACAATTATTCATTCATTCTCACAAATGTTCTTGATGAATATATAATATAGGATTCGCTGTATTATAATTGTGCCATTCATTCTTGACCCTTACAATATAATAACAAATTTTGAGGTTGCCTGTGTAAAATTTTTATCGTTACCGTTTAACTTTTGATTGTAAACATGACCATAATCGCAGCGTTTAACCTATACGAGAAAACATGGTGATATGAAATCAAAATAATTTTCTAGAATGGCAATTGCCTGTCGGTAAGAGTTTCGATAAAATTGATACAGCCGTTTCGGAGATTCTCCTAGACAAATTATAGATCTTTATATTATTTATACCAAGAAATTCATTCTTCTTTGAAGGAATACAATTTTTATTTAATGGTATGGTATTTTAATTTTAAAAATAAAACAGAATTAATGTCAATGAAAGCAATAATAATAATATATTATGCCATTATACTAAGAGATTCCTTAGATTAAATATAAATATTGTTCATATTCTATTAAGTATTTTATTAACGATTTAGGTTGTACGTTTGGTTAGGGTAAGTTGTAATAAAAAATCAAAAAAAAAAAAAAAAAGTAGTTAAACACAACACAAACTATAATGAACTCATACAATTCGCGCAGTTAGTCTACGTTGCCATTCTTATTAGTGCCGCCCTAGTTTGATGGTGGCGAATACTTAAACCGTGCTTTATACAAGTAGATTATCGACCCATGCTTCCATGACACACGTCAAACAGACAGTATAACAGCTGACAGTTCATTGATAATCCCTGAATTCCGTTCAGGGAAGTGCTAACCGGAAGAAAACCTTTAACTTTTGTATAAATATAAAAAAATAAGTACAAGTTTTCTGAATTAAAGTGTATCAAAAATATTCTGTCTACATTTACAGAAACCCTCACTGTTACGGATCGACCGTTCTGTTAGGTAAGTTATATCAAATATAATTTCATTAAAATTCTTAAAACTTGTAAATTGAACGCGAGAAAAGGATCGCAGTATATTATCTTATTTGCGTCTGCGTTGTAAATAGCACATGAATTTATCTTGTTAGTTTAATTCATTACAATGTTAAAGTTGGTATTCTGAAATAGAATAAGCGCCTTGACCTACCTAATTTTCATTAACATCCTTAGTGCGGAGTTCTAGACTTAGATCGTATCGTGAATACCGCAGCAGTGTATTTTTTTGTTCTGTGGATAACTTACTTTTTGTGCAGTGTATAAAAAATAATTATTTAATTCATACCACTGGTATAATGTGAATAACTACAAGCCTTGAGGCTGATTTTACATTTATATCTGATTGATTGCGTAAAAATGTGTGGGTAGAGAATTAATAGTGTTCAATAAAAAACAAATCACCATAGACAGGTTTTTCTATACACATATATAGAATATATATATAAAAAAACAAACATGATTGAATATGTGAATATTGACCTTGATAATTTTTTGTCCTTATAAATAATTTAAATTTGCTAGTTACAAACTAAATCTTTTTGTTAATAATGAATCACCATTAATCTCCTCACTAATGGTCTGTTTAGGTGATGAGAAACATTTTGGTTAAATATTGGATATTTCTCTCATTTAGGGGCATTTTATTTAAGACAGAAGGTGTTTATAAGGTTTTTTCCTGTATCACTAGTATAATGATTGTTAATTGCAATTAAAAGGTAAACATGTAATAAATAAGGAAACTTAACATGAGCTTCAAGTTTAAGTTATTAAATAATAATAATCATCTTCTTCTTACCCTTATCCTACTTAAGTAAGCACAACTTGTTTTCCTTTTCCATTATCTCCTGTCAGATGTCATCTCGGTATTCACACCTTTTATGCACACATCATTTTTCACACAATCAATCCATACCATTTTTGCTCTTTACCTCCTCTCATATATGTACTGCTTCTAAATATTTTTTGACATTTAATTTATTTTTAGGGGTTTTTAAGCCATCAAATCAGCTCCATAGTTCTCCGATCTTTCTAGCTCCATCAGGAAAGTCGCTGATTAGGTATCGTTACAGAGTCATACAGCGTTTTAGCTTTACTGAAACATGGTTCAGCCAAGATGCTGTGACAAATACCAGTGTTCTAGCAACTACTTTTTATACTACTCATGGATGACTCTCTTTCGATGCTCTTCATCATCAGGTGATGCATATCCTCAAATTTTCTACATGTATCACAGTTGGGAGATTCCCTTTTTCTCATTATGTATGCAAAACTTCTCTATGTATAGGTGCCCGAAACAGAGTCTTGAAGCTACCTAAATAAGCTTCATACATTTAAAAAAATTATGTTTAGAAGGTCTATTGATATTCATTGGTTAACTAACACCATCAATTTGAGGGATATTTGTCAAACTATCAGGTTGTTCAAGCGGTGGCACTTGAAAACTTGTCCTTTGATCTTAGCGTCTAGTCATCTCTGACCTTCTCATCACTTAACAACAAGTTATCACTTGAGACATACTTGTTCCATACTTTGAGATAATAAAAAAAAAAAAGAATTGTTTTTAAGGACTGGTTGGAAAAGAAATGGATGGAAGAGTTATCCACAAGGAGTATATACATGATACTAATTATTTCCATAAAGCACTGCCTTCTAATCCAAATCATATGATTAAGGACATATATCGGCACACAGTTCCACCTCAGCTAGTCAGGAGTTGCTATCTATTGTGATTGGTCTCAGGACACTGATCTTTCTATTGTTAGTTCTAGTTTGATATAGTCTGCAGTTTTCACTTAACATAATGCGGACTATAGCAGAAAAAAAAACAAAATTTGTTAAATTAAATATAACTGCCTTAATATAATTTCTACCAAATAATTAATATTTAATCTCAGTTATAAATATGTTATATTTTTTTGCTGTCATATTGTTTTTATACTTTGTTCATAATTTTTCATATTATAATTCCAAAATACAATTAATAACTGCTGCAAAGCATACTAGAATTCTGTAGTCTGTGTCTTATCATTTGTAATGAATTAATAAGACAGCATCAGGTTCTTTTCGGATAACACTCACACAATCATGTGTAAGATATATGTTAAAAATTCACTAAATTGCAGCCCTCCTGTAATACAGGCATAACAAATACTTAATCATATTTTTTAGATTCATTTATGAAACTAGTGTATTTAATAGAGTTGACTATGTATTCTAGTACATTATTATAAAAGGAATAAGCTTACATACATATTTTATCCGTGCACCTTTTAACAAATAATGTCAGTTTATGAATTAAGTAATTTGACTAATGGCAGAACTGTCATTTATGCTTTAATTATGGTATTGATAAAAGTGTAAGAAAAATTCAATGAGTGGATTATGGTTTAAAATTACTGTTTGTGTGAACAAAGAATTATATTTTTAATTGTACAATGGTTGAATAATATACATAGCTTTTATTTAAATCTCTTTGGAGTAATAACTGCAAGCTAGTGATTTTATGCCCCTATAATTATAATTATAGGTGTGCAGTGCAATGTTGTACTAAAATTTACTTTTAAAAAGTTGCTCCAATTGACAAAACTACCTAACTGATAGTGAATAGCATAAATATAGTATAAAATGTATCAATATTTTATACATTTTTACCTCTAGAATGTTCTATACGTGAAAATAACTTAAGAGTTGGTACTACAACCATACTCTAGGGCCCAAAATAGTGAGACTTATGGCAGATTGGTGTAGCATTAAGCCTCTTTCTGAATCTATTAAAAAAAACTGCCACGGAATCACAGCCTTTTCATGTGGTCTTGGGAGATTAATTATTTTATTATTAGGAAGGAATTACACAGAAAATATATTAACCTTCAGCAGTAAAGGGTTCATCTCTACATTATTCAGTTTCTCATCCCCCATTTGTCTTCAAAAGCAAATAGTAAACCCATCATAACAGGTAACTATTATGCTTTACAAACACATACCAAATTATTTCTTACTACCCACCCTCCTTAATGGATATCTAATTTATTCTACTGGTGAGCAACCCAATGTGAGTCATGATCTTCAGGATGAAAGTCAGCCGTTCCATTTAACAAAGCCTCTCCAGGTAGTGGTTGGACAATATAAAAGATTTTCCACCTCATCACTCCAGTGATATTGGGGCTGATACACCAGTATTCCATCATTTGGATGGCCTAAGTAGCCTTTTGTTACACCATGATACTCTCCAGTTCCCTCCTATACATGACCCAACTAGTGGAGATGATGTGTTTTTGCCCACTCTTGATATTGTAGTCATTGTATTCCGATTTTGCCGTTCTTACATTCCATTTAAGCTACTATCAGATTTTCAAACACATCAACATGAAGCACTTGCTTTTCAGTTACTAAGAGTGTGATCTTTTTTTTGGAGCATAGACTTAGTAATAAATCAAATATAGACATGTCTTGCATGAAACATAACAGTTCTTTAAAATTGTTAATCGTATATTTCTACATCCAAAGACGGAAACATGCATCTTCCATTTGCAATATTATGCTCATAAGATTTAATACACGCTTAATCTTTGATTTTTATATATACATGGAATCAGGAAAACAAGGCGCCTCTAACGTTATTTTTGTTCAACTATGTATTTCTGTTCTCAAATTACACTTATTAAAAAAACTCTTTGTGACTCACTTCGCTGAAGGTGCAAATGACATACTTCGATTTTACTCCCATTTTAGATACTGTTAGTTGATCCCTATTACATATAGCGGCAGAATTGTAAGCTTTTTCGAAATTACTATGGTATTGGCCTAGCAAGGCCTTAACAGCTTCATCGGACTACTAAGGCGAGTGCTTAAGGCACTCATCCGTGAAAATTGAAAATTGATGTTGACTAAAAATGAATAAATATGCAGACTATTTTATTAAACCATTACGCCTATTATTTAATTAAGCTCGAATAAATAAACATCATGGGCCGTGTAAAATAGAAATTACTATATGCGAGAGAGAAAAACATATAATTTACTTATGTAAACAGTGAATAATAAATTAGAAAAAGTGTTGTGTGATGTGATTTTCCATGGAAAATGGTGGTTCTAGTGCAAGCTATAAGGGTGATGGCGTCGTTCGCTGCACAAGCGGCGCTACGGTCCCGTTGGAGCTCGCTCGTCGAGTCCACGAGCGTGGACGTACCGGGCGAGGTTACCGACGGCGTGCGCTCCGTCGTCGGATGGCTAAAACAGGCACGGTTCGCGTAGCTTAGCGCTTCTTTGCGTAGTTTAGCGATTTGCATGACGCACTTTGTTTTTCAATTAGCCACCTTTTAGGTCAGAGGTTCCTAGACTTTTTTCTCATAGACAATTTTCAAAATTTATCTCTTTGCGGCGGACCGCCTACAGCTACGTTTGTACCGTATTCCCAAAATTGGACAAAAAATGTGAAGATTAGATCTAACTATGGAAATTTGCGATTATTTAAGTTATGTATATAAAGACCGCCGGAAGCCCACTCCGCATCCCCACTCCCCCTCCCCCAAATACAGGCTGGCAACGCACTTGGAACTGCCCTGGTGTTACAAATGTCTATGGATGGTGGTGATCACTTAACATCAGGTAACCTATCTGTTCGTTTGCGTCCTATAATATAAAAAAATAATAATTTGAAAGAAGTTCATGCAAAATTGCAAGTACATGCACTACAAGTCGTATTTCGTCCTATGTACGTCTGAACAAACGTTGCGGAGGGCGGTGGCGGTAGCGGCGGCGCTGTGCAAGTCTCGAAACAACCTACCAAATATGGAATAAACAAGTATTATCAAGTAACAGTCGCTGTGGTTTTTAAAATATTATCTTTCTACATTGATAGGTGAAGTATAGCCAACATTTTAATTTCTTGCTATCGAAAGCAGATAAATTTTGGTGAACAACCATTTTTTTTGTCGCGCCAACGTAGACCCCCGTCGAGTCTCCCTGGACCCCTGGAGGTCTACATGGTCCACTTTGGGAACTAATGTTTTAGATGAAAACGTTGATCACATTATTTAAACGTCCACGTGATCTGTGTTCGTAAATTGGGATAGTGTTATTTGAAATTTCTCCATACGCTTATATACGTAAAACTACAGAACGTATAGGCATTGGGCTACTACTACTCGATGCAAAAAAATTCGTAGTTGGTTCTAAGACAATTATTATATGGATTCTACTTTTGGTGATGTACCCTTTGCCCTTTTTTAATGCCTGGAGAGGCGACCGAGAACCAGCTAGAGAAATGTACACAAAAAAATGAGTGTGCCACACGACGGAAATAAAACTTCTTCGGTGTTATTACAAAAAAAAAATACTTGCTTTAAAAAGGTTTCGAATTAAATGCATCGCGATCGCAAGATGTAAGCAAGGTGGCGAACATTCAGCGACCTTTTAACTTTTTACTTTTTTGTAATAACACCGTTTTAGTTCCATCTATACGTATGTATATATATGCTTATATATCTATAAGATATACGTGTATATACATATATTAATTTTCTACAAATATTTCAATTTGTTATGGGCTATCTTTACTAACTTATATCTCCCTCTCAATTTCCGTTCGCCTCGCCCGATCACGCTTTTCGTAACGCTCTTGTCACGCATTTATCAGCTTACTCCCTGTTGGCGACGCAGCGAAAATGTAAACAAAAACATAAACATGTATTGGCGCGGACGTACCGTATCGGTCTGACGCCGTATAGTGCATTGTAAGGACGATTTTGGTGTACCCAATTTTTAGCATTAGTTTGCGTTTTTTGTAGGAATTATTTGGAATATTGAAGAAAGTGTATTGTATTAATTGTTTTTAATATAAAAAGCATATGTAGAAATAAAAAATAGGATAAAATGTAGAGAATTACAAAAGTAAACATTGGAGAATCGTAATATATAAAGTTTAGAACTTTATGTTAATTTTGTGTGAAATGTGTTTAAAACGGTATATAATCAAAATATGTAACATTAATTTGCAATTAAATCACTGAGAAAGGCAAAAAACGGCCTAAGTAAAAATTGTAAAATCAATAGTCTTGTGTAAAAATTGAATATTTTTGTAAGTTTTGTAAGTGCGTAAGGAAGTTTTACTTCGAAAATTGACACATCCCAAAAATAGTCGACAAATTAGACTAATTATACGAACATCAGCCAAATGTCCAATGAAAGTTATTTCATATAGTATTTTATTTCACGGAGATCGCGTGCCAGTTTGGCATCTCCGTGTCCGCGAACTGTTACCATCAGATTTGGAGCGTAAAGTCCGTCTACTTTTCCTATTTCGTGATAATAATTCGCCGCTGTACAGAGTTACAAAAGTGTGCGAAAATTTGCAATCGGAATTAATTTATAAATTATGTACATTCACCATAGTGAGAACAGTAATTAGAAAGAGTGACTTTACCCGAGCGGGGTGTAAGCAATTGGATCGCTACCATCTTTATATATACTAGCCCGCAACTCCGACTAATAAAATGGTCTGAATGTATTAAGTCCATATAATTACCTACTTTGCTCTCGTATTTAAGTCGCGTCGTCATTAAAATGACAACAATTTTTGATAAGAGTGAATCAATTTTAACGAGACCAAGGCTAAATGTTACTTAAAGATATGGTTTATCATTTTCTTGGTGAGGTTTCCTCGTGAACGCAGTACTTGAGCAGTGATGCGTGTTCAAACAAACAAACATACAGACAATTCTAAAAATGATTGAAATATATGTATATATATTACTTATTCCAAGAGACCGGCAACAATTTTTTTTACAAAAATCTAAATTGTACAGACACGGTAGAATTACATTTTTATTATATGTGCCTATAGATTGATGTCTCTGTCCGTGTATTTGTGACTGAACTCCTCGTAAACGGCTGAACATATTTTGATGAAAGTTGTTGTGTGTGTGTGTTCCAATGGATTCGAGAATATTTAAGACTCACAATTGAACCCGGTAGGTGGCGATGCGGTTGACTTTAATTTTCTTTTTTGTTATTAAGGCAGAACAACGTCCGCCGGGCCCGCTAGTATTTTTATATAGATAAAACTAGCAGACCCGGCGGACGTTGTCCCAATTACCTTTACTACAATTACCCATTTTTTTAATGCTCAACGAAGCGGGCGGAAATCTGCTAGTATGAAATGTAGGAACCATACGAACGTGTGGTGACAAATTGAGTTAGCAGTACTGCGTCCAATGGGACGTATCCGCTTTCGAATAACATTGACCTTGTGGCACCCTCGACGTGGATGCTAATGTATGCTTGTTCATTCAACATGAGGTATTAGGGAAGGTAGGGTAACAAGGGGGAATGGCGTTCACCTCTATAAGTTTATCAAAGTGGTACCTAGGAATATTCTGCGTTACCTAAAACACAGGATGCGTAGGGAGGGACATTCTAATAGGCAGTGACGCTTACTGTGAGCTCGCGGTATGTGCGACCGTGACATGTTTTTATTTATATGCGGCTGCGCAGATCTAATTTTTGACTCGGTATATTTGTCGGTAAGTTCAGAATTTGAATGCTAAGTAATATTATAAAGACGGAAGGTTTGTTTGATGGAACGCGTAATCTTAGGAACTTCTGGTATGATTTGTAAACTTGTTTCAGTTTTAAATAGCTCATTTATCGAGGAAGGGTATAGGCTATAAGGATATATCATCACACTAAGACAAATAGAAGAGGAGCACCAATGAATAATGTTTCAAAATCGGTGTTTTTCTTTTGAGAGCTTCCGTTACGTATTAGTGTTAGCCTGAAGTAACTATTCCATTCGGCCGAAGTCGCGGGCAGATGCTAGTTGTTGATATAACTTTTCTGAGTACCACGCCACTCTATTTTATGAGAACGTAATCAATTTACAACAGTTATAACTAATTTTTTTTTTTTTTTTAAATAATTTCAAAACGACCGTTTAGGGTAATACCGCTCACCTGAGCAGCAACATTGGCCAGTGATTTTTTTCTCATAGAAATTCCCAGGTATCGCCAAAGACCTACCGCTAACACGACCTAGAGCAAAGAAGACATTTGATTAGCTAAAAATGCGAAGGATGTCCTATAGACAAGCTACAAAATAATATATTCACTACTTTGAATAATAATCGGATGAAAATGAATATAGGAACAACCTAAGACTAGATCGTAAGCCAATTTTCATTTCAATATGGATCTCACTTATTATATTCCAAAAAGCAGGTCTGAGCATTACTCCTTAACATGAGCAGCATTACCCAAAGTCGGGGGCAATGACGCCTAAAACTGTTTTTTTTTTGCTGTCACTAATATATACAAGTCTTATACAAGACACAAATATATATATATATACTAGCTGACCCGTGCAACTTCGTCTGCACCAAATCGGTTATTACCGGTTTCGATTGTACTTTTAAACGCGAAAAATCTAAATACATCTCAAAACCCGATTGCAGCGATACCTACTGTTTCAAATTGTGAATCCCAACTATCCAGGGACTCACTCAAACATATACCCAGTTGGTATGTGAGAAATATTTTAAAATATGCTTTGAACCCGTTCGCAGCATCACCTACCAGGTCCAATTAAGATAACAAATAACCTACATATATTGCCGATAAATGTCTTCCCAGTACGTTGTCCCAGTAACTTCTGTCCCAATAAGCCTACAACCCGTTCGTAACATCATCTACCGGGTTCAATTAAAATAAAAACTAACCTACGTATATTGGCAGTAATGTAAAAAAAGCTTGAGAGGTCCATGGACCTCCAGTTGGAACGAAGTTCCTTTCCCTTTTTTGTAGGCGTTTACTATACGCTCAGTATAGTTTACATTATAAAATATCAAGTTGATAGAGTTAAATTGTAATTTAAACGTTAAAATATATTCATAAAATAAATAATGATAAATTAAACACTGAATGACATCATAACTATTTTCAACTTGTATTAAAACTTTTTCACACTACATTGTATTAAAGAAAAACATAAATATTAAAAAGATATGAGCAACATGTGTCATCTGTCACTTGCCTGTGACTATTTGTCTAAGAGCTAGGCAACGGTTTCGACAGCGAATTGGCTGCCGGTAAACCTTTACAGGCAAAAATATTGAACTTTATATAATTTTAGAATGTTTTGTTTTTCACTAACTTTTAAACGCTACTAAAACGTGAATTTATTATTGCCAGACATTTTTGATATTAACAATAATGTGCCCGATGCAATTTTTTGTAAATAAAGAAGTATGTTCAAACCATGTTAAGATATCTGTAATTTTATTGAAGTTATATTTCTTTTGGCGCGTTAGGGAAAAATGATGAGAGTAAATTTTTACGATGAACGCGCACACCGTAACAAAAAAATGATGAGAGTAAATTTTTACGTTGCGCGCACACACCGTCACGAAAAACCGACACCCTGAAGTTAGCTATAGTCAACATTTTGTTTCTTTGTATTTGTTGTTTGTATTTCTTTATATTAAAACTTTCATTGTATTAAATACCTTTTTTTTATTGTTAGTGTCGTTTTTTCTACAAACGTAGAATAAGGCGCAAGATAAAATTTTTGAAAAGATTTTTACTTGTTACGCCAAAGAAGTATAACTTCTAATGCGTGTACATAAGTACACACACACACTTTTTTTTAATATTATTTTATTTCAACATAAAAAAGGGTAAATTAAAAATATAATGTATTTTTTTATGTCATAGGAGGCAAACGGACAGGTGGGTCACCTGGTGTTAAGTAATAACTACCGTCCATAGACACTTGCAACACCAGGAGAGTCGTAAGTGCCTTGCCAACCTGTGTTGGAGGGGGAGGAAGCGGAAGGGGAGAGGAGGAAGGGGAAGAGAGGTGGGCCTCTCCGGTGCTCTCACTAATCGAACGAAACGCACTAATGCAAGCATTGTTACTTCCCGTCGGCTTTTTGTTAGAGGGTGGTACTACCCCGGGCGAGCCGACCCATTCATCCTGAAACCAGTAATAGCTTCAGCGTGGCTCTACCCCCTACCAAAACCTATGTATAGAATAACTTAGTTATAACTCTAGCTTAGCGCAACACTGGCTGTATAATAAAGATAGCCATAATTGTGGAAGAGCCTGGTTAACAAAATGAAATATGTTCTTTGCAAGGGAAAAAATAAAATGGTTTGAAATGAATTATTTTGTTTATAAAGAATATCACCAGGCACATTATTGTCAATAACAAAATTGTCTGGCAGTGAAAAATTCATGTTTTTAATAACGTATAAACGTTAAACTTATAAAAGTTACTGACAAAAAATGTTCCTTAAATTATTTATAAATCAAAATGTTGATCTGTAAAGGTGTAATTCGCATTAAAAAATACAACGTTAACCGGCTACCAGGTATCCTGAATCGTGTTTGGAAGGGCATAATATATCTTCATATTAAAGAACCAACTTTTCTCAAATTCTCGTTCTTCCAACGTTGCTGGCTCTTATACTAAGGTGTCGCAAAAAAGTCTAGTTACATTAACTAATTTCTTTTCTTTCGTTATCCTGGAGAACCCCTTGCGTTTTATGGGTCAAAAAGTATCCTAAATGTAACCTTGTAATGTACAGATTTGGCTTTGTTACAGTTTTATTATAGTATAGATAAATAAATAAATCTTGTCACCTTTGTTTAGCAAACATTTTTTTATACAATGAAATAAATGTAACAACATAAGTGACAGTTTCGTCTACATAAATGTTTCATAAGTGGTCGATAATTACGTACAGAAATGTCATGTAGGCGTAGCTCAGTTGTAACGTACGGGGCTTTAAATGTTTCGACGGGGCCGACGGTTCGAATCACGGTGGTCGTTTTTTTTGGTATATTTTTTTTTGAAGTAGCATATGGAAATATAGCTTAATTTTTTAGCTAATCTGTCTGCTATATATAGCACAAAGAAAATTTACCAAAATTCGTCAAGAATATCATGAACTACATTTTTTTTACTTTCGTCCGTTATCCTGGAGAATCCCTTGCGTTTTATAAGATAAAAAGTATCATAGATGTAACCTTGTGATATTGGTTATAACTGTGCCAAATTTTATCTAAATTGGTTCAGTACTTTCAGAGTGATTCGTGTTTAAAGGTATAGACAAACAGGCAGATCCTGGAGAATCCATTGCGTTTTATGGGACAAAAAGTATCCTAAATGTAATCTCGTAACATTAGTTATCACTGTGCCAAGTTTCGTCAAAATCGGTTCAGTACTTTCCGAGTGATGCGCGTTCACAGGGACAGACAGACAGACAGACAAAAATTTTAAAAGGGTTAGTTTTGGCTTCTATATCGATAACAAAGCCTACCCCGATCAAAATTTTCAAAAAATATTAAATGTACAGATTTGACCTTGCTACAGTTTTATTATAATATAGATATATATATGTTTCATGGTAAAATGTTGATGACTGAATGGTTAAAGAATATGTTTATTTACAAAAATTTAATAAAAAACGATTTAAAAAAATTGCATGTTTTCCTTAAGTGAACCCCCTGGTTATCTTATACTTTGGTTTAATACCTTAAAAAACCAGATTGACGAGCATAGCACTGCTACAATCGGTGAGAAATTGTTTCACTACCCAACTGTATATGAAAATATGTATATAATTCCAGTCTCTAATGGTAGCATTATCTTCTATCCGAATATCGCCATTATTACTACCTCTTAGCTTGTTAGATCGAGCCATATATTAACCATAACATTCTTGCTGTTTCCTACATTCCGACTGTCCAGACAAAGTGAAAGTTCCTGAAAGCCACAGATAATCTCAGAGCGTTTTTGAATCTGAAGTCATTCATCTTGGAAGGTATTGTTTGCGGTGCTACAGAAGTACTAAAAGTAAACAAAAGTTTATTTCAGAGTCTTGTCAGTTTTGATTGATAAAAAAGTTTTATTTTTAATTTAATCTACAAAGAGGATTTATTGCAAAAACTTTGAATCCGGAGGCACTGTAGTGCCTCAAGCCAAGTACACGTTCAACAACATATGTAATAATGTGTGTGAATATGTAGGCGTGAGGCTACAGTGCCTCTTATTCTCGAGTCAGATGTCAACATAACCTCACCATATTTTTAACTTGATTTATTTTATTACTACGTTTACGCCAACACTTACACTAGCTTCAAATATGTTAATTATTCGTCCTTTCTACAAAACACCAACAACTATATTATTTTTATAATTATTTAATGTTATTCTAATTTTAAAAAAATTCGATCCCCCGTTTTGTGATTCTACAAGAGATTTTACTAATTTCGGTCGAATTTTTTATTTCGAAGTTGGTACAATTTAATTATCTTCGGACAGTATACTATGTGTAGTATCAGAGTTAGTTCGTTTCCCTTTGGTGTCTCAGATCCTCTCTGGAGTTACTTTCCTCCAGATTTTTTATTTTTAAGTTGGTACAATTCAATTTGCTGAGGATAGTGTACTACTGTATAGTATCAGAGTTATTCCGTTTCCATTAGACGTGTGACAAATTAAGCGGTTAATTCAAATTTTAATTCATTCAAAATTTTCGTTTGAATATTTGTAAAATAATTAAATGCAATTTTATTCTACTTAATCTTTCATTATTCTTATGATTTTTTATGTCATTATTATTATTATCATCATTATTATTTTTATTTTTATTATTATTACAACCGAGCTGAATACATTTTAATTAGCGAATAATATTATTACAATAATATTCGCTACCAATAATAATAATTATAAATAAAAACTGATAAACATTTATTGGGGTGTAAGGGGTGTCAAATTACATCTAAGACTTGAGACACCCAAGCCAACCTCACCTGCACGTGGTGCACCTTGCTGAATAACGAACGAGGCAATGGCGAAGGCGGGGTGGAAGGGTTTTACTGCCTGACTGGGTCGCAACCACCATGTATATGGCGAAAAAGCCCGTCATAATGATTTGCTTTTGCGGGTCGCGTTTCGGGATCAGCCTGTGCATATCCAGCTTTTCGTAGGCCGGCATGACAGCGGCGACCGGTGATGGATAGTGTGTCACTCGGTGGTCGCCATTGTTTTTGGATTGTATTGTGCTTACCATAAGCCACAGTTCAGTAATTTTGCCGTGCTACTAAAAAAAATATATATTTGAAATGCATAAATTAAATTAAATGATTTGCCAACGCCATGCTTTTTCGCCTCGAGGCCACGCGCCTGCGCGCTCCGACCTCTCGACCAAAAATTAGAAAAATTACACTCTATAAAATCTCAAAAATTTAGTAAAAATGAAAGTTGAATAAATGGCTCGGAAACTTTGCGAGCCGGTGCCGAACAATTATAGGAGTGGCTCTTCCAATTTCCTGCATGAAATAATAACTATTAATAATTAAATAAAGGTGAGTTAAATTTCAGACACCAACTCAGTGGTGGACTCTAGCGACAGCTGGCGCTAACTCTGGGAAATTGCCACGGGGATTTGATTTAAATCCCCGTGACAATACATACATAAATAAATACATACAGACATAGTGACATCATCGTAAAAATAGTCAGGAAAGCTTCGTAGGGCTTCAAAACGTCGAGATCTGTTAAAACCTCGATTTTTTCAAAACTAGGTAAAAACTATAACTTCCCGATTGTTCGAAAATCGAAGTTCGAAATTTTAGGTACTCAATGACGCACGCCAAGTACGTTTAAAAAATAGTGTTTTTAATTGTTAAATTTACCAAAAAAAATTTTCAATTATTAAAAATCATAACGGCTACTTGGTCTGTTTTTTTTTAACATCTTTTTGTAAGATGATAATTTCTCCTTAGTATTTTTCTAAATGAAGAGTTGTGAACGTGTACTTGGCGCAATTTTTTACAGTGGAACTGTTTTTGTTCGGATTGTATTTTACTGACTCTAATGACATGAAAGACATACGACAACTAATAACAATCAAATTCATTAAGTACTTGAATATCTGTCTAAACATACGACCTTTTTGTCAGTTATCAAAATTACAATTCTGTTTGCAATAAATACTCTTTGTAGATTAAATTTAAAAAATAAAAATAGAACAGGTTTTTAACAAGCAAAATTAGCAACATTCCGATATAACTTTTGTTTCTCTTTTAAGTATGATATTTCTATGTGCAAGCCCCAGGATATTCGGTCTGGCAACGTCGCATTTTTGACAGTGCGTTAACCCATTCGCATAACGTTAATTGGTATTAATTAATGTATGAAGGATTAGATTCGCATGCGACGTTGCCAAACCGTATCTGCATGGTTTGCGAACAAGAGAAGTCGGTAAATACTTTCTCTTATGCAATTTTATATTTCTTAAAGTACAATTTGTTAAAGTTTTTTTTTTTTTTATTGTAGCTCGGCAAAATGACTGCACTGTGCCTGATGGTAAGCACAGTACAATTCAAAAACAATGGCAACCACCGAGTGACACGTTATCCATCGCCGGTCGCCGCTGTCATGCCGGTCTGCGAAAAGCTGGATATGCACAGGCTGATCCCGAAACGCGGGCTATGACGGGCTTTTTCGCCATATACATGTTGGTTGCGACCCAGTCAGGCTGTAAAACCCTAACACCCCGCTTTCGCCATTGCCTCGTTCGTTATTCAGCAGGGTACACCACGTGCAGGTGAGGTTGGCTTGGGTGTCTTAAGTCTTAGATGTTATTCGACACCCCTTAGTGCTATAAGTGAGATAATCTCGATTTTGTTAATTCTTGTACCAATAGAAAGCTATATTATAGCTGTATTTTATTTTGTAATCAATGCAAACGAAATCGCACGCCGTCGCTAGTTTTATGTACAGACGAACACGTAGTTGCTTTTATTTATTGTATGCATCATACTGAATTAGTTATGCTCGGGGTTGCACTCACGTTAAATACATAGCTATAGGTATCTTTGAAGTGGAACTCATGACACGGTAGAGGAAAATTTGCGTTACCTTAGTTGCAATTTGCGTTAAGCATAAGGTAAGTATATATTTGTGTGTATGTGTAAGTATGTATAAGTGCCTGCCTGGATCTAATAATATACTTTTTTTTTTTCGAACTGTCTACGCTATTGACCCAGCAATGTCTGAACAGCTTCACCGGACTACACTAATAATATACCAAAATGAGTAAATGTATAGTTAAGTAAATATACTACGGGTTTCGTATAGTATGTAGCTTATAAGCATTATCATAAAATATACTTACATTTTCATATATATAAGCCAAATAAGTTTTACTACATCCGCGTGTACACACTGATATACGCGCTGTTTTTTTCATATAGCTTTCTGAACCTTGCGCGTCTTATGTTATAACTAGGTTAGGTTACCACTTACTATTGGTAGGTGATAGAGCCACGCTGAAGCTATTACTGGTTTCAGCATGAATGGGTCGGCTCGCCCGGTGTAGTACCACCCTCTCACAGAACACCGACGTGAAGTAACAGTGCTTGCATTGTTGCGTTTCGTCCGGTCAGTGAGAGGGCCAGAGGACCACCTCTCCACCACCCCAACACCCTCCACCTTAAACACAGGCTGGCAACGCACTTGCAACACCCACGGGTGTTGCTAGTGTCTATGAATAGTGGTGGTCACTTAAAATCAGGTGACCCAGCTGTTCGTTTGCCTCCAATAATATAAAAGAAAAAGAAAGAAAAGACTAAATATTTTTGTTTACAATACTATATTTTTCCTGCGGCTTTAGTTGCGTTAATGTGGAGTTAATTCTGTAATTTTGTTTCTATAGGTATCCCTGACAACGTTTATGCCGAATTCCTTGTTAAAATTACTTGATTAGTTATGGCGTGAAAGCGTAAAAAAGACCATAGAGTCACATTTCTTCCAGAGGAAAATACTGTTCCCATGAGATGTGTCAAATTCATTTAAATGAGCGAGTGAAGCCACGGGAAAGACTAGTGAAGCTATAAAAAGGAATGTATTTAAGAAAACAATGATTGTAACATAGTGCTGTTAATGTCGCGGAAAAATATCCGTCAAAAACAGGCTCTAATTCAGATCGTAGGCAGTGATGTAGTTTATCTTATGCTACTGCCATTTTGTCTATGGTCGCAATGACTGTGGAAAGACTTTATCGTCACGATTGTCCGATAGACCCGTGATTTTTACACTAAGAAGTTTTCAGTCCTCGACAATCTTTTTGACCGTTCTGAATATTGACGCGCAGGATACAGATTTAGGCATATTATATGTATAACACATTATGGCTTTATAGCTCTTATGAGTTCAGTCACATATACACGGACAGAAGAATTATCTATACTAATATATAAAGCTGAAGAGTTTGTTTGTTTGGTTGAACGCAATGATCTCAGGAACTACCAAACCGATTTGAGAAAATCTTTCGGTTTTAAATAGCTCATTTATCGAGGAAGGCTATATATATATTATCACGCTAAGACTAATAGAAACAGAGCACCAATGGAAAATGTTTCAAAATCGGGCACTTTTTTCCTTTTGAGAGATTTCGTTAGTAGTAGTTATAATATTCGTCCAATAGGACAGGCGAAGGAATTAATCCATACTGCCAATTCTGAAGTTGTCAATATAGGTTTCTTATATATCCTTTAATCAATTTTCTTCCATGAACAAGTTACAATAAAGGCATAAGTGCCAAATCTTCTATATAATATGTTGTACATTATTTTATCCATCATTATTATCTTCTTAATCATAAAACAAAATTGTTCAAATAAAGATTTCGTTAGCGTTAGTATTATATACGAGTACGTTGCCATGGTAACGTGGTAAGTTTATATTGCAAACATTTCGAAGTTTATTTTGTTTTCCTATGCAAAAATTTTGTACTACTTTTATTTCTAATTTTTTATTTGTTCTCTATTACGTATTATAAAAATAAAGTTTGTGTATGTACAATTAAAATAACATCTTTTTGATGAATGGATATGGCTACAAATGACCAAAAAAAAACTTTATTTATACTTTGTCTATATTTTTATATTATTATATTTTGTCTGTTTCTTTGTTTGTTCTGGGTAATCTCCAAAACGACTGGACCTATTTTAACGGGAATTTTACTTTTTACTGTCAGATAGCCGAAATTATAGCGGTTGACATATTCTATTTTATTTGTCCGCGGTTTCGTCCGCATGGCTATTTCCAAAATGGCTGGACCGATTTTCACGGGGTATTCACTGGTAGATAGCAGACCTCATAAAAAGTAATTTAGATTTTTTAATCACCTTCGGCTGCAGTGGAATATCCGTAATGCTTGAACTAATTTTCACGGGACTTTCACTGGCAGATAACTCATCTTATAAGAAGTAACTTAGACTATTTTATTTTGTTACTCAAGACTTCATCCGCAATATGCTACTATCTCCTAATTGGTTGGACCGACTTCCACGGGGCTTTTACGGACAGATAACAAGCGGGCTCGGAAGACGTTGTCCCGCCCCGATAATAAAATGAAAACCTTGACAAAGTATACCTAAACCGTCCCCATGAATCATCATTCTATCTACTGGTGAAAATGGCATGAAAATGGTCGTTATTGACTTTATCGTGCATAGATAAACTGACAGAGGACTTCCTTTTTAACCGCCTTCGAAAAAGGAGGAGGTTACTATGTTCGATTGTATGTTTTTTTTTTATGTATGTTAACCGATATTTTCGTCAATTGTGAACCGATTTTAATGGTTCTTTTTTTATTTGAATTAGTACACTATGTAGTGATTAACTGCTATCTGTGCATTCGTCCGTGTGAAATTGATCAAAAATATGTTACAACCGCGTGAGACGTGTACCTTACTGGACTCTAAGAATAAATATACATAATTGAAAGTCATATATCTGTTTGTAATATGAATTATATCATCTTTTTAGTCAATTTGGCGGCTATATTGTTTTATTTACTGCGTTTGCTTCTACATAACTCTGTGATTATAGCAACGTATAAGAATAAGTTAAGTATATCGACAATACGGACATATGATATCTATATAATAAAGGATTTAAGATATATTGTTCCATAATGTATAGCTTATAATTTGCATTACTTTCTTATATAGTGTTAGTGAGCACTGAGTTTGGTATATAGTAGGTTGAAGTTCCAGGTATGTTGCTGATGATAAACCCCATCCCATTCGATATACTATTTGCATTCTTATATCTAATGTACACGTTACATATAACAGTTGACGTGCGTGTCGTAGTTACAAATGTTTTTGAAAAAGCTTTTCTGTAATGTACACACCCACTCACAATTTTACATTTCTTTAATACATTTTTTAAAAAGCGCGTGCGGAGCTGCGGGTAACAGCTAGTATTTATATATATGTATATATTTATTCTATCGATGTTTGTAAATGCAACTGGTTCTATCGGCCGGTGAAAGGTATAACGCAGTGGGATAATTTTAGCTGAAAACTTATCGGGCAGAAATTCGAGGAATTAAAAATGTAAGCGGAATTAGTGTTTCATTGTTGTACGAAACTGATAAACTTCAAGTCATTCCTGGTTCACAATTTTACGAAATGGTTCATAAATTAAAACAAAACCTCACCTAGACTCCTTTATATTGTCAATAAAAATTAACCAATTTTCGATTAATTTTATATCCTCATTTGTATAGATAAGATATAGACCTGTATGTAACTAGTTGAACACGCGGCTTTCAACGCGTTTGTTTTGAATTATCATTTGGAATAATCTATACTATAATAATATTATAAAGAGGTAAAGTTTGTGAGTTTGTAACGTTGTAGGGGGTAATACCTGGATCTACTAAACCGATTTTGAAAATTCTTTTACCAATAGAAAGCCACGTTATTTGTGAGTGTCATAGGTTATATATTAACCAGAAAAAAGAAAAGACTTTTTTTTGGAAGTAGGATTTTCTAAGTGGGGGAAAAAACGGTCAACGAAAACGTTCCTTACGAACGCTTCCTTAACGATGAGAGATATATGATTGAGTTCCGGAGAAAAGTTGTAGAGCTTGATAATGCCTACAAAAAAGTCACCGAGAGCATATCTCTAACTTTTATATTTAAATCACAAAAAGTCGTTTTTTATAAATGATTACCGCCCAACGAAGTGGGCACGGGTCCGCTAGTAGGTAAGTAAATGTATTAGCGCGAGCCTGATTTTAAGGCTATTATATTCAGAGTGACCGAAAAGGACGACAACGAATCGACGTCAACTTTGCGTTGTTTGCGCATGTGTACCAGTTTAATTTGCGCTTATAACAAAAAAAAAATGCTAAAATTATCGCGAGTTGTAGTCAAAGCTTCGTTATTTTATAGATGTCATGAGTAGCGTTGTTGTTTTTATTATATCTTGTGAGCTTAAGGTAAAGGAGTACCTACATGTTTCAGGCGTCGCTGGAAGTGCGTCAAGTGGGCAGGCGCGCCGTCAGTCAGCTTTCAGGCCGAGGGATGGGAGACGATGTCTTTATAATTCACTACAATGACGTCTACAACATTGAGCAGACCACAAGTTAGCATATAAATTTATATCTATTTTGTTAAAAAAAAATTACTTTATTGGACCATATAAAAATAATTTGAAAATAGCACCAGTGACAGAGAAGTTAAGAAGTAATAGTTTTTTTTTTATTGTAGCAGGGCAAAATCACTTCACTGTGCCTGATGGTAAGCACAGTACAATCTAAAAGCAATGGCGACCACCGAGTGATACACTATCCATCGCCGGTCGCCGCTGTCATGCCGGCCTGCGAAAAGCTGGATATGCGCAGGCTGATCCCGAAACGCGACCCGCGGAAGCGAATCACTATGACGGGTTTTTTCGCCAATAAACATGATGGTTGCGACCAAGTCAGGCTGTAAAACCCTACCACCCCGCTTTCGCCATTGCCTCGTTCGTTATTCAGCAGGGGCACCGCGTGCAGATGAGGTTGGCTTGGGTGTCTCAAGTCTTATGATGTTATTCGACACCCCTTACCATTGGGGTAATGGCATGGTTGGCATGGTATGGGCATGCTATGAGGAGAGATGAAGGCCATGTAACTAAATAAGCTTTGAGTATGATAGTCGATGGTTATAAGAGTAGAGGAAGGCCGAAATAGGTATGGGTGGATGGATGACATTTGATAGGCGAGAGTGGAAAAGGAAAACATGTTGTGCCGACCCTACTTATTTGGGATAGGGGTAAGAAGATGATGACTTTATTTGACAACAATCTCATCTGATATTCACTACCGGAACACATCGACAGGTGCTTGGCGACAAATTCCCACCTCGAAGGTGATTGATAACCAGGTGTACTTAGAAAAACCCAATTATATTATAACTAAAAATGTGTAGATAGGTCATGAGGGCTTCGACAGCCTTGTTAAATCTTGGCTAACTAACAAACATGATCTAGCCCCGTCAATCCGCTCGTATCTAAGCAACATATAACTATTCTAGGGGCACGGCAGTGTCCTCGCCAAGTCGAGCAAAAAAGCGGCACGGCCGTATTATTCTTCTCTCGAAGCAATTCAAACCATTTTCGACACCCTATCACTTGATTGTGGATAAAACTTGAAGGCTGACTTTTAGTTTATTAACGCTGTAGAAATTTAGTAACCAAGCAGGCGTTATATTTCAAATTTCATTCAATTTGAACCAAAGTTATAACTAGTCAACATTTCTTATTTTTGTCACTCACTGACTGATCGATCATCATAACTCTAAGCACTTATACGAGACATAAAAGCTTCAAATTTAGAAAACAGTTAGTGTTTAATGTACAAATCAAGAAAAAACTAAAATATTTCGTAATTTCGGTTCAGTTTTCTAGATACACTAACTACATAAATAACTTTGTAATCCCGTATAAATATATAGGATTATAAAGTTACATTTGCATTTAACGAATGAGTATGAGTATATATATATAAGACACTTAATTATAATTCGGTTTTAAGAGGCACAATAAAACTCATTTGTCTCTCTGAAAAATGAAGAAACGACAATAAAAGTTTATTGTTCACCTCTCAATTTGTACAATTTAATAAAACACAAAATTATTCTCGCAAAAATAAATTCAGCATGCGTTCTTCGTATTTGACAAAATGACAGACCGTTTGACAAACGTCGAACAAACATTGCGCACGCATATTCACATTAAAGAAATAATTTTCTTTACATATATATATATATATAATATAATAGGTTGAGATACATTGCTTTTATTCAAGAAGTAGAAGGTAACGAAAAGGAAAAAAGCAGGACTATCTACAAAAAGAAATAAGAGGCCATCAAAAACAAAACTTGTAAAAAAAAACGTTGCAAATCTTGCAACTCAGTTTTTCTACCGTAAAAAGTTATGAGAACCAAGTCGGTTACTTTATTAAGTCCCTACTCAAGGGACCTTCTGTCCTAAGTTATTACGTAATTAGCTAACCTAACAAAAGCTTATAGTGACCATATATATCAATATTAAAAATCTTTTATGTTTTAAATAAAATAGATTTCTTGGAATTAATTACTTAGAAAAAAATAATTATTTTCTTAGAATTGAGATCCGAGTCTTAGAAAATCAGCCGAGGGGTTGAGCAAAGCGAAGTATTCTTCTCCCTTTCACGCCACATAACCGGAAACCGGATAACTCAAAATCAGAATAACGTTGTAATTAATAAATCGTTTTTACATTATACTATTAGTTGCAATTATAATAATGATTTCGAATTGTTTGTCAGACACGGAACCAGTTGGCGGTGCGTTAAGATTCTGCACGGCGGTTAAAGCCCTGCATCACCTAAACCCTCTGATACTGTTCAGTGGAGATGTCTTCTCTCCGAGCATGCGTAAGTTTTTTTTTTGTAATACTACTGTATAGTGACTGCACTGTGTCTCACGGTAGACACAGTACAGTAGTAGATATTTAGTATAACTAGTGGGCGCTCAGTGGTCGACATTCGACCATAGTTCAATGATTTTTTTAAGTTGGAATTTTATTAGGGTTAATATTATTGTTGAATGTAGAATGAAAGAGGGTATTTAGAACGTAAGAGTAAAATAATACATACAGTCGAGCATAGCAACCTCCTTCACAACCTTTTTTGAAGTCCTTTATTGACAGATGTCAAAATGTCTTTTTTATTTACATGTGTGTATATGTTGTGTAAAATTGAAGCAGTAGTGTGAGTAATGCATATTTTAATTAATTTAATGTACTTCTAATGCATTTTATATAGAATAAATAGCTTTCTGCACTTCTCCTCCATATAAAATTTAACTATGCCGAATTTCACGTTCATCCGTTCACCCAATTCCGTTAAAAAGGGATACAAAGTTTAGGCTTCACATATTAATATATATGATATTAACCAAATCACAAAGTTACTCCTATAATCAATATTTATGGAGACAAATTCAAAATAAATACTATAAAATGCTTTTTTGTCGCGTATTTGTTATCTATACTAAAATTATTTTGGGGGAAAAGTTTGTGAGTTTGTGAAGTAGTAGGGGGTAATATCTGGAATTTATACTAATATTATAAATAGTAAAGTTTGTGACGTCGTAGAGGGTAATCTCAGGAATCTATAATAATATTATAAAGAGGTAAAGTTTGTGAGTTGGTGACGATGTGACGTTGTAAGGGGTAATCTCTGGAATTTATACTAATATTATAAATAGTAAAGTTTGCGACGTCGTAGAGGGTAATCTCAGGAATCTATAATAATATTATAAAGAGGTAAAGTTTGTGAGTTGGTGACGTTGTAAGGGGTAATCTCTGGAGTTTATACTAATATTATAAATAGTAAAGTTTGTGACGTCGTAGAGGGTAATCTCAGGAATCTATAATAATATTATAAAGAGGTAAAGTTCGTGAGTTGGTGACGATGTGACGTTGTAAAGGGTAATCTCTGGAATTTATACTAATATTATAAATAGTAAAGTTTGTGAGTTTGTTACGTTGTAGGGGGTAATCTCAGGAATCTATACTAATATTATAAAGAGGTAAAGTTTGTGATGTTGTAGGGGATAATCTCAGGAACTACTAGTCCGATTTGAAAAATTATTTCAGTAATATATAGCTAATTTATCGCGGAAGGTTATATATCATCATGCTGAGACCAATAGGAGCGGAGCACCAATGAAGAACATTTCAAAAGCGGGGTTTTTTTCCTCATGAGAGCTTCCGCTGCGTGTTAGCGTCAGCCCAAAGTAACTATTCCACGCGAACGAAGTCGCGGGTAGAGACAAGTCTCTAGATAACTAAATAGTGACTACACTGTTCCTTACAGTAAATAGTATAAATATTTGGCATAACATCAACCAGAGTACCAAGTTACTCCTATATTATCCTCTATATAGTGACTACACTGTGCCTGACTATGTCCAAGGTAGAATATTTGGTATAATATTAACGTAACCACAAAGTTACTATTATAATCAGATTTTATGGACCCAAATTCAAAATAAACACCACAAAGTGTCTTGTTCTCGCGTATTTCTTATCTCGCGATATAAAATATATGTTGTTTTCTTTGGATTCAAATAAACTTTCTATCACATGGGAATTTCCATTGTGTTTGAAGACATATCTGATGTTGACATCGGGAACATTTGTTTCAGTGAGCACGTACACAAAAGGCGAACAAATGGTGCCTGTTCTTAATGAGATCGGAACACACTGTGCTGTTTTCGGGAATCATGACTTCGGTAAGGTATATAGAACTGTATGTGTTAGGCAATAAGCGTTGGTTTACATTCCTATATATTTTTTATTGTAATTACAATACATTGTATATTTATCAACACAACACGCTTGTAACAATTACACCTGATGTTAAATGACTTTGTAGTTTAAGATAGTAAAAAAATTAAATTATTTTTGTTACAAACCCATAAAAGTTTTCTTTTAACTTGATTACACTTATTAGACGTATCTTTAAAACAATTTGGTCAACTTTCTAGTAAATTCCGCTAGGGTGTGACGGTAGAATATTGCAAAGCAGGAACATAACAGTTACGTATACGCAAACAAGCGGACGGAAATAATCTTGCAATTCGTATACGCAAATAAGCGGGGGGAAATAATCTAGCAATTCGTAATCGAATATAAGCGGGCGGAAATAATCTAGCAATTCGCAAACGCAAATAAGCGGGCAGAAATAATTTTGCAATTCGTATACGCAAATAAGCTGGTGAATTAATCTTGCAATTCGTATACGCAAATAAGCGGGCGGAAATAATCCTGCAATTCGTAAACGCAAATAAGCGGGTGGAAATAATTTTGCAATTCGTATACGCAAATAAGCGGGTGTAAATAATCTTGCAATCGATTACTCTCCCAGATTTCGGTCTGGAAGTGCTCTCAGGGTTGGTGTCTCAGTGCAATTTCCCTTGGCTGATGTCGAACGTGATCGACAATGAAACTGGAAGACCGCTAGGCGATGGGAAAATAACACACGCGTTACTCTGCAACGGGCACAAAATTGGACTGATCGGTCTTGTGGAACAAGTAACTATGAACATTTTTTTTTGGCAACCAATCTTTTTTTTTTTTTATAATTAACTGTGCGACGCTTGACCTCTGTCACACCTGATGTAAAGTGAAGACGAGGCCTAGGATATAACGCGTTCACGCAGTAAATGCACATTCACTCTTCTTTTGAAGATTGCTACATCATATGCTTCAGGAAAAACAGACGCAGGCAGCGCATTCCACTCCCTCGCGGTTCGCATAATAAATGACGAAGCGAAGCACTTCGTCCGGATGAAGGGTATGTCAACCGCAAATGAATGGAGGTCTGTACGGCGTCAGGTAGTCCTGAGATGAAATGGAGACGGTGGTATTAGTTGGTGCAGATCTTGTGCACATTCCCCAAAGTGTAGCCGATAAAATACCACAAGACAGGCGACTCTACGTCGATGTTCAAGTGGTTGCAGTTTGGCTGTTATCAGTGGGTCTTTACCGATAAGTCTTCGAGCTCTGTGATCAACGGAGTCTAGCAAGGCCAACTGGTATTTGGCAGACCCGTCCCAAAGGTGGCAGCAATACTCCACACACGGCCTTATCTCGGACTTAATCTTCTATTAGACTAACTTTGCACGCGACATCGTCCGCGTGAATCCTTATGTAACAACGATTAATAAAGTCATCTGAATGTATTGAGCCCATTTACTTATCCACTCTTCTCTCTCGTACTTAAGTCGCGTTGTCATTAAAAGTACAATAACTTTTGATAGAGTGTACCGATTTTAATGAAACAAAGAGTTAATATTACTTGAATATATCCTTTATGATTTTATTGAAGAGGTCCTATCTTCAACGCAGTACTTCTAACAAATTGGTGGCCCTCTTCTTGTTAGAAATTCTCAGGTACTTTTTGTTGCAAGTCAGAATTCATGCTCTGTGATAAAATAATGCCCATCTGCTTCAGTTGTGCACATTAACCGAACTATATTGCGTAAAACACCATCAATGTTATAAAATATACAGTCAAATAACACCTAGACTGTGAATAAAATATAAAATCCACTACATGATATTCCAAGATCCCGCCAAAAGTTATCTATAAAGATTTAGAACTGGCTTTAAACTTGTCTATTTTATCGTGTTCGCGTGGTGCCTTCCCATACAAAAACATCATATTTCCCACAGGAATGGCTGGAAACTTTAGCCACGATTAACCCAGAGGAGGTGACCTTTATAGATTTTCTTCAAGCAGGAACCAAACTCGCTACACAGTTGAAGCAAGAGGTAATTTAGTTTTTTTTTTATTTTATCTAATCCTGTGTTAAGTATTGTATTTCAAAGTAATTATTTCCATCGCCTCAAATTTTTTCTTCTGTATATCGCATGTCGCATTACACCTGGCGGATTGGGTAAAGTGAAAGGCGCTCGGCAAAACAGCCAAGGTCAATATGGCAGCACGCATTATCGCACGTCATTTCAATAGTTGTATTTATTGTGTATTTCATACTTTAATACGCAGATTAAAATTAAAATGTATAATTGGATATCTCGTCTAATATTCATTTCCCATCGCCATTTCTATATTTAAATTATTAAGTTTAGATTTAAAAAAAAACGCGATTTTAATACCCTAAATCGAATAATTTTCCAAAAATGTTCAGTTAAATGCCTACAATCCGAACAAAAGTTTGACTTGCATCGTGGTTTCGTAAAACCACACATTTTTTTTTTACTGTACTCAAAGAAATCCTCACATAAATACAATCTTAGACTATAATATACAAAGCAACCCATAATACACAATAAGATTAATAATACATGGGACACGAAATATATTTTTTTTTATGTCATAGGTGGCAAACGAACAAATGGGTCATTTGACGTTAAGTGATCACCACCGTCCATGGACACTAACTTCGGCATAATGACTTCCATGTGCCAGATGGTAAGCACAGTACAATCCAAAAACAACGGCGACCACCGAGTGACACAATATCCATCGCTGGTCGCCGCTGTCATGCCGGCCTGCGAAATGCTGGATATGCACAGGCTGATCCCGAAACGCGACCCGCAGAAACGAATCACTATGACGGGCTTATTCGCCATATACATGGTGGTTGCGACCCAGTCAGGCTGTAGAACCCTACCACCCCGCTTTCGCCATTGCCTCGTTCGTTATCCAGCAGGGTGCACCACGTGCAGGTGAAGTTGGCTTGAGTGTCTCAAGTGTTAGATGTTATTCGACACCCCTTACACCCCCGACACCCCTTACACCCCACCCTAATGTCCTAAAGCACATTACTGATTTGCCGGATAGTGAGTATAATCGCCATGTCAAACGGGTTTTAATTTCTAAACGCTATTATTGGGTGGATCAATATGTGAATGCTGGTGACGCCTGGAAATGACGCCTCTCCGTGCAACCACCAAAAATGAATGTCACTATTTATGTTTTTTTTTTTAAATATGTGTCAAGAAGACATAAGCCAGATCGAGTTCCTTGCTGGTTCATCTCGATGACTGGGTTGTTTTCCGAACCGATGATAGTTTTGACGTTCATAAGCGCACCTCAGAATTCATGGTCCGTGGTATTATTTTCGATTCACTTCACTTACGCACAATAAACAAACTATATTACATAAAACACCACCAATTTTACATAATATAGAGTCAAGTAACACAAGATTATGAATAAAAAATAAAATCCACTACATGACAGACCATGATCCCGCCAAAAAAAAAACCAAGCGCCTTCCCAGGGCCTAAATTGAATAAATTATTTATTATTTTGATTTTAAATCAGGGTTGCGAGTATGTAATAGCCCTCACACATATGCGTACTCCGAATGACGTCAAGCTGGCTGAAGGTTGTAATGACATTGACTTGATTCTTGGTGGACACGACCACGTTTACGAAGTTTTAGAGGTAAATCGATTTTTTTAAATCCCCTCCTAGGGGAATTCAAAATCCCTCTGTTATTAGATCTATGTCCTGTTTATGAAATGTTACAACTGTCTTCCCTTGTAAATTAAGTTTTAGAGCTTCATTTGAATCTTAAATTCAATCCGATATACACGTATTCATTTGTGAATCATGCAATTTCGATTGTATGGTTCACAAATGTATATATGTATGGATAGCTTAGAATAGTTAGCTAGGACAGACGCGTCTTTTTCCAGGTAACAGCTCAAGCCGAGGTGTGCGTGCACCCTTGTGTATGTTACCTAAAACCCAAATCGGTTGTGTGCCTTAAGCGCGCCAACCTTGGTAGTCCGGTGAAGCTGTAAAGACCCTGCCGGGTCAATAGCGTAGTCAGTTCGAGAAAAAAAAAATGAATCTTAAATAGGTAGTTTACATGCAAAATTGAATTATATCACAGTAAATTAATTTTAACATTAACTCGACTAGTTCTTGTATCGTAATTTCTTTCTTACCGACATATTATACGTCTAGCGGTGCCAGCGACTCCGTCGCCTAATGTTAAAAAGCAGTGACTTATAAAATCATCAGAATTAAGTCCAAACTTACCTACTTTCCTCTCGTACTTAAGTCGCGTCTTCATTAAAATTACAATAACTTTTGATATACTGAACCGATTTTAGTGAAACAAAGACTAAACGTTACTTGAGGATATTCTTTATGATTTTCTTGATACGATAACGTCATTAATTATATTTCACAGGTCAATAATAAATATATAGTGAAAAGCGGT
Organism: Antheraea pernyi; assembly: GCA_015888305.1. NCBI lineage: Eukaryota > Metazoa > Arthropoda > Insecta > Lepidoptera > Saturniidae > Antheraea > Antheraea pernyi. Next base: position 50,315 of record MU159403.1, on the reverse strand, counting down.
ACCGATTTCCGTCAGTTCTCGAAGATAAACATAAGTTTCAGTGGAGACTGTACTAAGGTGGAAATAACGGACATGCACGTGACCAGTTCGTATGCAGAAGACCAGACCCTGAAGTCAAAAGTCGAGAAATATTCTGGTATGCTCATATTACCTTTACTAGTGTAGTCCGGTGAAGCTGTTAAGGCCTTGCTTGGTCTATGGCCTAGTCGGTTCGAGGAGAAAATAGATTATAAAAATGTTTTTGAAGTGAACACTTCTTTAGACGCGTTGGGCGGTATTGCTTTGCAGGAGGCGAATTTATAATTTTGCGTCATGACATACCGGTAACCGTGACCGACCGTATTGCATTTGCGCGGCTTGATGAATTAACATGCCGGTTCTTCCCGATGCGTGAATTGTTTGTCCGAACTGGTGGTAGCTTTGACGTTCATAAGCGTCTTCTCAGAGTCTAAATTGAATGAAGGATATTTTCATTTTCATTTGATTGAAAATAAAACAGGTGATAGGCGATATCAATCATTGTAGGCCGATTTCAGTTGCTACTGTAATTGCTAAAGTATTTAATGGTCTCTTAGATATCATATATATTAATACGTGAAGCCCAAACTTTGTATTCCTTTTTGAGAGAAATGCGCGAACGGATGAACGTGAAACTTGGCATAGTTAAAGTTTATATGGAGGAGAAGTGCAGAAAGCTATTTATTTTATATAAAATGCATTAGAAGTACATTAAATTAATTAAAATATGCATTACTCACACTACTGCTTCAATTTTACACAACGTATACACACATGTAAATAAAAAAGACATTTTGACATCTGTCAATAAAGGACTTCAAAATAGGTTGTGAAGGAGGTTGCTATGCTCGACTGTATGTATTACTTTACTCTTACGTTCCAATTACCCTTTTTCATTCTACATTCAACAATGATATTGTAACATAATGAACTATGGTCGAATGTCGACCACTGGGCGCCCACTAATACAACTAAATATGTATATTCATTTGCTCAATTCGGTTTTCCTTCGAAAAAATATTTTGAATTTTTATAGGTTTTTGCTTTATCATCTGAGGTTTTATCTATACTTCTATACTAATATTATAAAGAGGTAAAGTTTGTGAGTTTGTTACGTTGTAGGGGGTAATCTCAGGAATCTATACTAATATTATAAAGAGGTAAAGTTTGTGAGTTTGTGACGTTGTAGGGGGTAATCTCAGGAACTAATGGTCTGATTTGAAAAATTCTTTCAGTGTTATATAGCTCATTTATCGAGAAAGGTTATAGGTTATATATCATCACGCTAAGTACAATAGTAGCGGAGCACCAATGAAGTGTGTTTCAAAATCGTGGTATTCTTTCCTCCTGAGAGCTTCCGCTGCGTGTTACCGTTAGCCGAAAGTAACTATTCCAAGCGAACCAAGTCGCGGGCAAAGGCTAGTTATTAATAAACCCATTCGACAATGGCAGTAATAATGTAGAAGAATGATTGTCAAAGATAAAAACAGAAGAAAAAAATCTCAATCACTGGCTTATCATTTATTTTAAATGAAATGTCGTTTAAGCGATGATCGAGGGTAAGATGGACGAGGTCCTGGGGAAGTTCTGCGTCCCTCTGGAGGGTCGGTTCTCGTGCATCCGGCGCGAGGAGTGCAACCTCGGGAACTGGGTGTGCGACGTGCTGCTGGCGGCGACCGGTGCTGACCTCGTCATCCTCAACTCCGGCACCTTCAGGTCCGATCAGGTGAGGGCAATATCCTACATGGAGTAATCTAGTGGACTTATATCTATATTAATATTATAAACCTGGAGGATTTGTTTGTTTGGTTGAACGCGCTAATCGCAGGAACTACTGGTCCGATTTGAAAAATTATTTCAGTGTTAGATAGCTTATCTATCGAGGATTTATAGGTTATCATCATTAAGACCAAAAGGAGCGGAGCACCAATGAAGAATATTTCAAAATCTTTTTTATCTCCTTTTGATGCCTGTTAACGTTAGCCCAAATTGACTATTCCACGCGGACGAAGTCGCGGACAGAAGCTAGTTATAAATTAAATGCACTATTTGACATGCCAAGATCCCGCTAAAAGTTCAGCTGGTAATCATTTTAACCTCCCAGGTGCATCCAGCAGGCGAGTTCACTCTCCGAGACCTGGCGACCATCATACCGATGCGCGATCCCCTTGTGGTGGTGGAAGTGACAGGTTCAATAATACTCCAGGTCTTGGAGAATTCCGTCTCCAAATATCCGAGTCTAGAAGGGCGGTTTCCTCAGGTGATCTCTTTTTTAATATCATTTCTGTAATGATACGGTTAATTAAAATTTGTTTTGCACGCCATCTATCCGCTAATTCTTCGTACTACATTATTAACTGTAAATGTTTGATATTTCTACTTTATTATTGTAGATTGTGTTTTTGTTAGATCTGAGGAGCATTTGAATTATGAAATTTAAAAAAACTTGCCGTGATTTTGGTTCAAAGGTAACGTATTGAAATGTCACGACTATTGACGTCATCGTATGTAGTTATGGATAAAATAATTGTTTGTATTTGCCAAATACTTGAATTATTATCATTTTGAAGTAATAATAAAAATCATAAAATATAATTAATTATGTATATATGGGCGCGTGACCGTACTGCCATCTGGTTTCAATGTAAGTAAAAAACAAATTAAATCAAAGCTTCATTATCTGTAGTGTAATCTATCAGCTAATTTTGAACACGGGAAATATTGTTAGCAATTATTTGTTATCAAGTAAATAAAATACAGAAAAGTACGAACGGGGAATTATTTTAACTTAATCGCCATCTCTTATAACGCCCAAGAAGTTTTATTACAATCGCGTGTGACGGTTACACGCACTCTTTTCTTTATAATCGAGTCAAATAATGTAGTTAACCATTTACAGCGATTTATTGAAAGTAAGAAAATTAAAAAAAATAAAATATATCCATCTTATTGATGACTAGCTGTTACTCGCGACTATCTCTGAGCGAAATTTAACAAAAAATTGTTGCTCATCGTAAACTTACGCGTGAGGCATTCGCGTTCAAACATTACTTCTTTAGTTTATAATATCAGGGCGAATACCGATTTTTGAAGTGAAAAGTTCTTTAGGTATTTTTGACAGGAGATAAATTTATAATTTCGCGTCACGACATACTACGTAAGCGTGACCGGCCGTATTGCGCTTGCGCGACTCGCGTCAGACTAGCGACATGTAGTATAAAGGCCTGTGTACACACGTAATATTGATATTTTGCAGCTCGTCATCAGCTCGTTACGTTTGATTGGTTAACAGACTTTATACAAATGTATATAATTATCGCTCCGATTGTCAATAGGTATAGGAAAACTAATATTAATAATTTCAATAAACAAATTCTAAAATTTAAAAATTGTCATTCAAACTATGATTAATATGAAAATTCAAAACAGCACACATTTATTTCAACGTTTTGAGTTTTCGCTTACCGTCTGCAGTCCTTATTTTTATTATAAGCACTTTCATATCCATTTAGCAAAAAGTTGTAATTTTGATATTACAAACTGATATCTTAGTTTTTTTTTTCTTTTATAGTAATAGCTTCATTGGTTTATTCTATACATACAGTGTTACTGAAATCGTTGACTATACTGTAATATTTCTTCAGTAAAATATAGCAATATTAATTGAAATATAGATAGTTTATGCTACCATGTGATGTTAAGTGATCACCACCGTCCAAACACACTTGCTACACCAGAGGAGTCGCAAGTGCGTTGCCAGCCTGTTCGGGAGAATGGGGAGTGGGGAGTTAGGGAGAAGGGGGAGGGGCTAGGGAGTTGGTTATCCCGCGCTCGCACTGACCGAACGAAACGCAACAGTGCAAGCACTGTTACTTCACGTCGGTGTTTCTGTGTGTCGGGTGGTACTACCCCGGGCGAGCCGACACATTCATGCTGAAACCAGCAATAGCTTCAACGTGGCTCTACCATCTACATAAGTTTAAATATAGTTTAAAAAAAAACATGTAAACTAATAATTCAAAGACCCAATTAAATGTTTGACTTTTGATAACTTAATGTCATATATACCCAATATATATATCTGTATATCTAATTATAATTTTAATCAATTACTGTATCATATACATATATTAATACGTGAAGCCCAAACTTTGTACCCCTTTTTAAAGGAATTGCGTGAACGGATGAACGTGAAACTTGGCATAGTTAAAGTTTATATGGAGGAGAAGTGAAGAAAGCTATTTGTTTTATATAAAATGCATTAGAAATACATTAAATTAATTAAAATGTGCATTACTCACACTACTGCTTTAATTTTACACAACATATACATACATGTAAATAAAAAAGACATTTTGACATCTGTCAATAAAGGACTTCAATAAAGGTTGTGAAGGAGGTTGCTATGCTCGACTGTATGTATTATTTTAATCTTACGTTCCAATTACCCTTTTTCATTCTACAGTCAACAATGATATTATAACATACAACTATTATTATAATATTTATCCCTTTAAAAATTCAATGAACTATGGTCGAATGTCGACCACTGGACGCCCACTAGTCAGTTTTATTATATGAGTCGTTACATTTCAAAAGGAGCTAAATCAAATTTTAATCGTTCATATAACATGTTTGATTTTTTTAAGATTTCCAGCTTTTATACACAGAACGAAGATCTAATTTTGCATACAATATTTGAAAAAATAACGGCTACAATTGGATTTAGCTGATTTTGAAATGTAACAACACACATGTTACTTTTGTTCAAATCGTCATTTTATTTATTTATTTATTTGGAAATCCAACAGCATAAAGTATTTTTATATAATATCTTATAGTATATAACAATTAAAGCCAAAACAGGATTTCACAATTACAGAAAGTGATACATATAAGTAGGCAAAAGAAAAAACATGTATCCTTTACTGGCGTTTAGTATAGTTTGTGTGTACGTGTGTGTGTGTGTGTGTGTGTGTGTGTGTGCGCGCGTGTCGTAATGCGTGTGTGCGTGTCTGTATTTCTGACTTGTGCGCTTGCTTTATCCTTTTTATATTATAATTGTATAATTCAGCGTTGTAATTTCATTATTTCACTTTTAAATGTATTCCGTGAATATCGAAAGCAGGTGGGATTGCGAACAAAAGCTATATCATAAATCTATCGTACAGGTGGCGGGCGTGTCGTTCGCTTTCGACCCAACGAAACCGTCGGGCGAGCGTGTTGCCGAGCAAGTCGTGAAGATAGGGGACGAGTACCTCCAACGCGACCAGAAGTACAGGCTCGCTGTCAAACAGTATTTACATTCGGGAAACGATGGGTTTACGATGCTACGGAAGTGTAACGTCCTGGTAAGTACGATCGAACAATATCAATTACGATAATCAAATAATCGATGGCTATAATCGAAAAATTGATTACTATAAACGAATAATCGTTTACTGTAATCATATATTTGATTACTAAATCCCAATAATCGAAATATTCTTAGGTTAAACGAATAATCAATTACTAAATCCGAATAATAAAGTTATCGATTAGGTAAAACGAATAAACTATTACTGTAATCGAATAATAGATTACTAAATTCCAAATAATCTTGTTATCGATGAGGTTAAACGAATAATCAATTACTATAATCGAATAATTGATTACGATATTTGAATAATTAATATTTCGAACTTTTCAATTATTTGAACTTTACTTTGCATTTGTATCTTTATAAAAGTTTAGCTCACCGCCCCGGATTTGCTTGTATATACTAATGAAGAAAATTAAACCTAATGTTCCCTTTGCAGTATGACCGTATAACGAAATTAAATGGCAACTGAACAGCTGTAAATCAATCTGTCAATATTTTTGAAAATATAAACTGCCTTCTACGTCTCTTATTTTTTGTATGGAGATGTTTTAACTTTTTAACTTACGTGACGATCTCTATCGACGATTCTATGAGCACGTGTTCGATTTTAAAGAAATTTCTGTGCGTTTGGTGTTCTTCTTATACAATAGTCAGCGTACGATACTCGTTTCCTAGAATTTCTATAATCACACTGACCACTCTCGTATACAATATAAGCAGAAAGATATAGAGAGTCGCATGGAGGGGGTGTAACGCTTTTTACTTACGTGACAATTTATATAGACGATTCTGTGAGCAACTGTTCAATTTTAAAGAAATTTCTCCTCGTTCAGTGTTCTGGTTATGCTATGCTCAACGCACGATGCTAGTCTCCTAGAATTTCGATATTCACACGCGCGCACACTCATGTACAAGGAGACAAAGATAGAGAGTCACATGGAGAGGTCATAACGCTTTTTTCTTACGTGACGATTTATATCGACGATACTGTGAGCACGTGTTCGATTCCCAGATATCGGAGGACATGTGCCCGGAAATAGGCATGGCGATACAGAACCACTTCGCAGCGATCAATGTCCGTACTGGGAAGTCGCGACCTTCTAAACACAGGCAGTCGCTCGTGACGCTCAGCCGGAGGTAATAAACTTCACGTACACGACCATTGTCGTGGCGGTGTAATGGTTTGACCGGTAGAATATTAATCCGATGTCCGCAGGTTCGAATCCCGGTGTGTACCAAAGTATTTATCTGGAATTCGCGTACATTTACCGATTTAAGTCGGTAACAGTATCGGCTGACGGTGAAGGAAAACATAGTGGGGAAACCTGAACTCAAGAAATGTTCTTTTAGTATGTGGGGAAACATGTGATTTCACAGAAAACTGTGGATTTCTCAGAGTTTGAAATCGTCAATACGTCGTGGGCTGTCGTGGTGATTATACCTGGCCCTGCAGTGGGTTACTTAGGGGTTGGCGATGATGATAATGACACGACATTAATTAAGTACACGAGCACATAATTACAACTCTAGCTTCCTAAAGACCATGCTATCCTCATCGAGATGAGTTAAATACCCACAGTGTTACAACAGAAAAGTAAAATACGCTTTGAACACTTGTTTAAAATAAAATATCCCAAAAGAGTGTCTTACCCTTGTTTAGATGCAGACAATGTTTATATTTAAACGTTCCCTAACACTTGTCTAAATTGACAGTTCTTATTTTATTTTTGTTATTTATTATATTTCTATTTCTCGGGAAAATATGTTTCGTGTAATTTACATTAATCGTGGTTATCACTAATCAGAAAGATGTGGAAAGGTTGTTCCACTTATACATCGGTTACTTTAACAACTACATCATTTTCTTTTAACCAAAATTTATCAATTGTTATAATTTTTTCACTTAAAATCAATAGATTTTCTTAATAAAGATCTGAACAAGTATATCTCTACTTCTATACTAATATTATAAAGAGGTAAAGTTTGTGAATTTGTGGGTTTGTGACGTTGTAGGGGGTAATCTCAGGAATCTATACTAATATTATAAAGAGGTAAAGTTTGGGACGTTGTAACGGGTAATCTCAGGAACTACTGGTCCGATTTGAAAAATATTTTCAGTGTTATATAACTCATTTATCGTTAGCCCAAAGTAACTAACGCGAACGAAGTCACGGGCAGAGGCAAGTTATTTATAAATTGTTTTCTTTTTTTACAAAATATCTGTATGCCATGGAATGTCTTCGAATTATGAGATTGTATTGAAATAATACCTTTTTTGTTTTTTTTTTTAAATTTCTACTTCGAAATACATCAAGTTTACAAAATCGAGCCGATATTTAACAACCTCTGCTGTCGTTTAATTCTTAACGTAAGAAATGTGTGTGAAAAGGTCATAATTCAAAATGACCTAAATCCAGTTTTAGCCGTTCCTAATAGTTTACGTTATTTTTCGAGTTATTAAAATTTTGTATATGTAAGTATGAAAATATCAAAGTATCAAAGTAATGTAATGTAAGTATCAAAATAAAAAAAAAACTAAAAACCTTATGGACGGCAAAATTTGAGTTTCGTTCTCGGTGTGTAAAAACTAGAAATTAAAAAAATAAATAAACATCTTATATGAACGATTAAACTTGGATTTAGCTCATTTGAAAATGTAACTACAAAAAGGTTTAAAATAGATTATATTCCAGAACGTTAGAAAGAACGAGATGGATGTATGTTTGACAGCTTTCCCTAGAATTTATTATGTCGATTCCTTAGATGTGTTAAGAAATGCCAAGTTTGGTTGTCAAAGGAATGTAAACATTTCAGACACAGCTTGGTGAAGATGCTGGACGGCAGCGAGCTGGACGGTCCACCTCCACTGCGGAGAGCGTCCTCGGCAGCCGTGGAACCAACACCACATCCACATCATCATAGGTACGCTTTATCTATCTGTCATATTTTCAGCATTCGTTTGACATTAATGACATTTGTACCTCCATTTTTCTCTTTCAGATTATAATTATTTTACCAAACTTTTTTAAAGTAAGAGTTCAATGCGTATTTAACTTTTTTTTTTGTAATAATACGGATTGTATCTACAACACGTGTTTTATATCAGTGGGTATAAAAAAATATATTCATATACACATACATGTGTAATTGATTTTAAATTATATATGATGGGTGAATTATAATTTATAATGAGTATATACGTGATAAAAGTGCGTTTTTATATTATAAACTCTTTAATGTAGGTCTATAGAATTGAGGTTTAATGTCCGTATGTATTCATTTTATTGGTTTACATTATAAATTCATATTAATACATTACTACTTCACAAGACTTTACTCTACTTTTTTTTTGTATCTTGTTCTGTATACGGATTCAAAGAAGTTTATTATTAAAGCCTTTTTTAAGTTGATTATAACGTTTTAATTAAAACTTTTTGTATTTAATGTATTTTTATAAGCTAAAGAAGTATAACTTAATATTCAACACCATAAGGCTTCTTTGATCGCACGTTGCGATAACGACAGCTTCTGCCCGCGATTTAGTTCGCCTGGAATAGTTAGTTACTTTGGGCTAACGTTAACACGCAGCGGAAGCTCTCAAAAGAAAGAAAAACCTCGATTTTGAAACATTTTTCATTGGTGCTCCGTTCTTATTGATCTTAACGTGATGATATATAGGCTACATCCTTTCTCGATAAATGAGCTATCTATCACTGAAATAATTTATTAAAATCGGACCAGTAGTTCCCGAGATTAGCTCGTTGGATCAAACAATAAAAAAAAACCCTCCAGCCTTATAATATTAGTATGGATTACAAATTTTCTCACGTACTTAACTCGAGTCGTCATTCAAATTACAATAACTTTTGATAGAGTGGACCGATTTTAATGAAACAAAGAATAAGTCACTCCTGAGGATATGCTTTATGGTTTTCTTCTTGAAGTTTTATTGTGACCTCAGTATTTTAGCAGTGATGTGTGTTTATGAAAGCAGTCAGACATTTCTAAAAATGATTGAAATGTATTTTTTTTTTACTTATTTCTAGACACATGTGACAATTTTTTTCACGAAAGTCGAAAAAGTACAGTCGCCTTTGATTTTTTTTTTCTCGAACTGACTACGCTATTGACCCTACAGGGTCTTCACACCCTACCGGACTCCGGACCGGACCGGACTTCACCGGACTACACACCACCTTTGATTTACATTCTTATTATATACCGACAGTAAAATAATGGTGTTTTGAATAATTTATTAGGAATTATTGACTATATTGTTGATTGTTACAATAACGGCCATCTCTATATTGGCTGCAGGTTGACTCGCAGAGCGTCTCTAGACGATCTCGAGCAGCAGTCCTGCGAGTTGGCGCCTAAAGTCGAAAACAGGATCATAATACTCGATAAACCTGAGGTTCGTTCACACTTTTAATTGTTTACTATCGATGAAACAGAAAGACATGAACAAGTTCTTGGACACATATTTTTATCCCGTATCATTGTATACGAAAATAAATCGAAATAAGGCGCAGTACATCAAGGTTAAAAAAATATAATACGTATATTTTAAATATGGAAAATATTTTTTTCGTAATTATTCCCCATCGTAAATATTCACCGTCGTAATTATTCACCATAGTATTAAAGTATCAGTTTGGTTTAATTACGTCATAATGTAATTCTGTATGATATATCTCAGAATTAGTATTTGATTTCATAAGAAAAATGAATTTTTTGAAGTATGAATTATTATATATTCATTATCCTATCGACATATTCTTTACCACCGGATGAGGTCTTGGCTGACAAGTGAAATATGTAAAGTACCATTATCGGAGCACAACATAGTGACTGCACTGTGTCTGGGGGTAAATAAAATGCAGTCTAAAAACAATCTCACGTGATTTTAAATGCCCATGTGGTCTGAGATGGTAAAAACGCTAAACTTATAGGACTATCTATTACCTATATTGTGAGAGATTTTCAACCCGAGGGTGGTAGATAGCCAAGTGGGTTTAGAAGAAGTCCTACTACCATATATATCTGATCCAGAATCGCGTCCGAGTATAACAAAAATTTATTGTTTCCCCTATTTGTATAAATATTTATATTGCAGACACTACAAGCGTTGTTAGCTGAAAAAACGCTTTGGGAATCCGATGCTGTTATCAAAGAAGTCGACGATGAGAGTTCTCCATAAATCCTTTTATGCTTTAATTTATACCCATTGATAATTTTATCGATATTTATTTCACGCAATATACTACGATGATTTAATAACGTGTTAATCTATCGATACTTTTACGGTTATTATACTTTTTATTGTGTATTTTCTTTAATAATAACGTAATTTTTTTTTATGTTACCACGCCTGATATGCAATAAGTTGGTGTAGATAAAAAGAACAGATCAGATCTGGTTGTTATTTTTATAAATTAAATTATGAGTTAATAACTTCTACAAGTAAACTCGTTAAGAATTTGTTTTTTAATTATATTGAAGATATTTATTTACATTTGTAACTGTCTAATGTATCATGACGTCACAATGAAATATATGCAGTTACAGATACTGTTTCGGTGATTGCTCAATAAGTAAAGAAGTCCCCAACGTTGGCTCCAACAATATTTGTCATACATTTGCTTCGCTATAAAAAGAGTTGGATCAAACGTTCGTACCAATGTTGGTAGTTGGCTGACGAGTTTTATTATAAAAGTTTGTATAAACGTTGGGGTCAACGTATGGAGTTGAGCTTGTTAAAGTATAGTCAAGCGAACATTGTTTAATTTTATACTGATGGCAAATACAAAAGTGGTCCCCTTTATCTTTGAAAATATTGAGTAGTTTCATAGATAAACTAGATAACATAGCATAAACCGAGATATATATATATATATATATACAAATGTATTGTTTTTGATATCGATATGAGAATCGCACTAAATTGTATCGATAACAGACTGCACGTGGTAGTAAGCTCTTCACTGAGCTGAGAATTACCAGTTTCGATACACGAGCACGGTTAAATTTTGTGTAATGGCTATAAGAAGACCATACGACGATGATATTCAAAGTGTTAAATATCGAAATATGGATGGTGTAACAGTTAGTTACCAAAATAGATGCTTAGTTTAAAATTAAATGACCGTACATATATTTGCATATTTATTCTTTCAATATCGTAATTATTCACCATCGCAAATATTCACCGTCGTAATTATTCACCATAAAATGTTTCATACATATTTGAAATAAGTTGTAATTACTAAGTTTGGAGACGGTCTTTTCATGTTAAAAAAAACATGTACAGAAGTAATATCCAAGTATCATGTTGGTTTCATTGCATCATAATGTAATTCTATATCATCTACCTCAGAATTAGTATTCGATTTCATAGAATAATATATTTTTTAAAGTATTAATTAATTGTCGTGATTTCTGGGTACTAGGGATACGTAAATGCAGGTAGATTTCTTTGGTGATTTATTTTTTTAAGCAACGATTAAAAAAATGACAATGTGTGAGACTGGATGGCGACCACCACACACCAAGTAGCTCACCATAGTGGCCACATTAATGCGTATCACCGCTCAGTATAAGACAGGGATTCCTCCCCAATATATATCCTCCTGGATATATACCTATATAAGCGAAAAGGTCGCAATCAATTGGTTTCGTGAGTCACACATTTGTGTCTCACTAACTCATATATGTATGACTAGCGGGCACGGCGGACGTTGTCCCGCCCTGATAATAAGACAACACCTGTCGCTGACTTTTTTGTAAGCGATATCAAGCTCTATAACCTTTCTTTAGAACTCAATCATATATCTCGTTAGGGCGACATTCGTAAGCAACGTTTTCGTTCGACCGTTTTTTCTCGAACTTTCACAAAACAATATTTTTATTTTTCGGGTTAATATATAGCCTATGAACCTCACAAATAACGTTGGTAAACGAATTTTCCTGATCACCCAATATATATACAGCTGCAAAGAGCGTTGCAAAACATGACATCAGCCATTGTCTATGGATTATAAAAGTCGGTGGTCGCCATTGTTTTTAGGATGCACGATGCTTAATGTCGCGTACTGTACGTGAGTCACATTGTCACAATCCAAAATGTTTCAAATTTAACCGTATTACGTAAAATGAATTTTTTTTTTTTAATTTAGTCAAACACAAAAACAACCAATAAATTTCTGTTTTATGTGTCCCAAATAAGCATCTAGTCTTTCTTTACGCTCGTGTTATGTTTTGATTTGAAATTGGCTTTATTTTTTTAAACATTACTATATAAATACAAAAATTAGGACTAAATTAAATCAGTCTTCTATATTAGCAAAGTCAACCCTATTTTGGAAGCATGTTGGCAATATAGAGATCATGTTATTTTTATTTATTAATAACAATGAAATAAATTTTATTTTTTGAATTTTTATATAAACTATAGCAATTTATTATTACTCACTGTCGCACGGAAAAAATATATCTGCACAGATAAATTATTTAAAGAATTACACAATGTAATAAATTATAAGAAACATCGTCATTTTGACCCTCGACATCTGTGATTGATTTATTTAACGAAAAACAAGAATAACAGCTAAAGAATAAATATAAAAAGTTGCATATATTTCCTCCGTGTGTAAGATTTACACGAGAATAATAATTAATAATTACTCATATTATTTACAACTGTGTGATTAATATTATTTTCGATAATTGTTCATGCATAATTTAAATAAACATATCACTAATTGATTTTATTTACACAGTCATAGGATATACGTTTAAGAGATTAGTACAAATATACTTATTATGTATATCTTTAAATTTTTCAAATTTGAATTTTACTTAGTATAATTCTATAATTACTAAGTTTATGTTAAGATTTTCATTTATTATCTTTTTTTTATATCATACGTGGCAAACGAACAGTCGGGTCACCTGATGTTAAGTGATCACCACTGTTCATAGACACTTGCAAGACCGGAGGAGTCGCAAGTGCGTTGCCAGCCTGCGTTGTGGGGGAGAAAGGCTTAGGGGGAATGAAAGGGAAGGTGGGCCTTCAGCGCTCTCACTGACCGAACGAAACGCAACAATGCAAGCACTGTTACTTCGTCGGTTTTCTATGAGAGGGTGGTACTACCCCTGACGAGCCGACCCATTCATGCTGACACCAGTAATAACTTCAACGTGGCTGTACCACCTACAAAAAAGATGACATAAGAGTAAGAACTTAGTGTATGGCTAAATGTTTTAAATGGGAAGGGAAAGGGAGGAAATATCTTATTAAAAAACAATTTAATATACAAATAAAACAAGCGGAGAATTTGTTTCTTAAAAACTTAAAAAATAATTCTGTATTAAATTTGCAAAATAAGTTCAATGTATTATTATTAAAAGCAAACTCGTTAGTAATTAAGAAGCATATTAAATTAATAAATACCACTGGCTTTGTACTCGTCTCCACTGAATTACATCAGTTTATAGTATTTTAATTCTTACATACAAATTGGATAATGGCCATTGAGGCCATTATAATAAACACGAAAGTCTTGGGTATTTTCGTGCCTATTCAGCATAGAGCAATTAATATTATTTGCACAAGTTTTACGCTTTATATGTCAAGTGGATTATGTATATAGTGTGTTATTTATCATACATCAAGTTTTACATTTAAAGAAGTAACATATTGTGTATTATTTTAGAATTAACTAACTCATTGTATGAACATTTAATAAAAAGACAAATTAGATTAATCTTATGATTATTACTAAATAACTATTTGTTTAAGAAAAGAATATAATTAAAAACAAGTAAAGAACAAAGTAATACATAATTTATATTCGATTAAAATAATCTTTGAACGAAGTTTAATATAAAAAATGTATAAAAAAACAATTCTAATAAATAAAACCACATATTTAGAATTTGTGGAAAAGGTAATTTAACTTTTGCGGTATAAAATAACCAAAGCGTGCTTAGAATTAAATAAAATTTTAAAAATCGATTACCATACAACTTATTCTAGGCTTACATAGATCAACAATATACTTTGAAACTTTTCTCAAAGATTTGCATAATTCAAACCAGTATTAGAACTCCCATAATCATTAATAAACAACATTAACAACAATTTATAAAAGAAATTAATTGCCTAATAACAGTAGGTAATGTATTTTAAGTCATGAAATATTGCACATTATTTAATCTAATTGATTTTCCATACAAGTTTACTACTAGTATAGGAATGGACATTTTCGTTTGCATAATAATGCCCAAAGTATTTATCATTGAAATAAAACTCGGTAGTAATTAATTGGAATTTTCTAAATACGTTAATTTAATCTTATGAAATATTTTACAGTGCCTTGTATATGCAATCTCGTCTGGTATAGCCGCAAAACTAGTACGATTTATTCGGCTTTATCGGGCACCACAAACGCTTATCACAAAGACAAGTATGCCTTATTTTAAAGCAATAAGATTGCTTTTTGAGTGTCGCTTCGGTATTATGTAGATGGCTTTGTAGCAGTTCGGATAAATGTGTAAATTGAGAGTGTAAAACAATTTTCGGCTGTATTCAATGCTTTAAATAAAACTGTGTGTTAGATTTATGACTTGGATTTTTTTTAAAATGTCTTTACAAATACATGGCTCCATAAAGGCTTGACAGAAAACCATAAACAATTGTTATTGTTGAAATAAATAACCAGCCATTTCTAATTATTCCTAGGTAAATGAAAATTACATATTATTTATTCAAAAATTACCCAATTCACCCAATAATTACCAAACCTAAATACGTATTCTTTACTAGTAAATGTAGGTATTTCGCAATATATATTTAGGCTTGGTAATTATTTAGGTCAAATGGGTATTTTTTTTGCAAATAAGAAATAAATTTCGTTTACCCAGAAATCATTTGAAATGGCTTGTCGTTTTTGCTTGTATATAATTTTACCTTTATTCGAACTGTTACTTTAAGAATATTACTATTAATGATATTAGTAATTTTAGATAATGTTTAATATGTGTTGTGATTTATTGAGATTTGTATAGAATCGTAGTGGAACAGATGCACTCCATAGTTGATATATAAACATGGGCGTTGAAATAAGAAACTGGCACTCGGTACAGTTGTTTATCGGTGAAGGTAATTAGTACCCATGGAGTGGGTTATCAGCCTATTTGAGTATCAAAAATGTTATTTTCTATCAGCTCAGTAAATTTCAACGACCCATATATAGTTATAATGCTAGCAAACTACCTATAGAAGTACTTGTGGACAAAGTAATATGAAGCGTTGACTGGTTTGTTGACTCTGAAGACGGTCTGCCATGAAGTTTACTTGAACAAAAGAGATTATTCTAGAAAAATCATGGCTTTACAGGGGATTTCGTTAATTGTTTGTTGAGCCTAAAATATCATTTTTTTTTAATTCAGACAGATCGCGAATTGCATGTATCAGGCAACAGCCAAAGCCGAGGTGTGCCGTGCACCCTTGAGCTAGTTGTCAAAATAAAATCGGCTGAGTGCCTTAAGCGCTCGCCTCAGTAGCCCGGTGAAGCTGTTAAGACCTTGCTGGGTCAATAGCGTAGTCAGTTCGAAAAAAAAAAATCATTTTTTAAATTTAATTTTAATTAAACACTATTGTTAATCTAATTAGTTATGCCTTCATTAAAATCTTCTGTTCGAGTGTGATATAAAGTAGAAAAAGATCTCTTAATGTTCAAAATATACTGAAATTATTCATGTACAATATTTGAGTACGAAAATACTTCATTAAAACTTTAACAGATGGCGCTTTAGGATAGTTCATAATATTTAGAAAAAGTAATATATTTTTCATCTTCTGAAATAATAAGTATCAGGCGTTAGGTATTCGGTCTACCCGTCTCAATTATTACTTTGTCTGCACGTACGTTTTTATGCGATCTGGTTAGTCTTTAAGGGCACGCTCCGTCGTTAGGCGATTCCAGTGAATCTGAACTAGTTCAGGAAACATTGTGATATTTTTTAATATGTTATTTTGCTAACTTTTTGTTATTGTTTTATTTTACTCTTCTATTGAAATAATGTGACTAATAAATTGAATGTTTAAATGTTGTTGTTTCATTATTCTCATATTACCTGAAATCGTTTTGTTTTTGTGTATCTCACCTATTATCAATGATAAGTACATAGAATTGAAACGGTAAAGCTGGCAACTTTCAAAGTATTGAATGCTGGACATTTGGGGGATTTTAATGTGAAGTATGAAGTCGAAAAATCGACTTTCATAAAAAAGGTGTTAACGCTGGTTGGTGTAAAGGTACAGTTGTAATAATTCGTCGGGTTGCTTTCCTGGTGATCGCTAACAATGCACAGCGACCGGAAGGGTGTAGGAAATATAGGACACACCTTTTTTATTCTGTTGTCGTCGTCGTTTAATCTCTTTTAATCACTTTAATTGTAGTCAACTCCTCAATCAATTATAATTATAAATGTGTATAATATTATGTATTGTTCTATTTTGTGAACAGAGATGCGTGACGTCATCAGTAGTTAGACTGACACTTATGCACCGGTGAAGGGTTGGGCCGAGGAAATATGGCAATTAATGGGCAATGGGCAATTAAAGAAGAACGGATAATACCGTTATGGATTGCAATGTTTGCAAAGCATTTTAGCCTAAACAAAACACACGATAGAAGTGAAACTTTTGTATCACATTTACGCAGGCCGGCATGACAACAACGACCGCCGGAGGAGGGCGTATCTCTCTGTGGTCGTCGTTGTTTTTGGAATGTACTGTGCTTACCATTTGTGACAGACAGAGATGTGACAAACTGGCAATTATGCAATTTTAATTATGTGAAACTTTGAAGTGATGATTATCATTCGAACTAAGTTTCAATTCTTGTAAATGACCTGAAGCTTCCAGTGAAAGAAAACATGATGAACCCATAGTACAGTGATTGACCTTTTGAACATGCCTGGCTAGCTATTACATACAAATTGCAAACCTGTCACCAAGCATCCGTTGGTGTATTCCAGCAAGTGCACCTCAAAGCCAGTGTCTATTTAAATTTAGTGTATTGACTATATCAAATGACATCATTTGATAGGTGAAGTAATAAACAAACCAGAATAACCATAGGTTGAGACAGGGATGAAAGAAAAAAAATAGACTTAATATATAAAATAATTTATTTACACTAATTACAAACAATTGAATTAACAATCATATAATTCATTCATTCCAATGTTATTTACAATCGATTTTATATCCAATGCTAACTATATTAAATTACTTGATCATAAAATATATTAATTATTATACATACCTATACAAATAATGAGTTAATTAACTGTATAAAACTTTTGACATATTTTATATATATACTAGTTGGTACTCGAGACTTCATTCTTGCAAAAATATTTTTGGTTTTTCATAGGATCCATGAAGGTCTTTTATCTGTATTAATTTTCGAGTCTTTTATGTTATAGTTGTGCACTTGTTACAACTCTGTTATTTTTTATAAATACTAACACGGGCCAAATGGAATAATAGCTCTTGATAATACTTAGAAATGCATTCTATCTTCCATTTACATTGTTTTAGACATTCTAATGATGTGCCCGGACAAACAACGGATACTTAATTTTATTTATATGTATAGACTACATAAATATATTTATTTTAAAACATATACTTTAGAAACTGTTACAACAGGATCATAACTTTAAAGTAATATTACAATTTTGGTTTGACAAAGATCCACATGACACTGGCAAAAGTCTTTACTCAATAAAAAACAAACTGATACACTAATTTACTGTAAATATCTCAAGAGCATGAGAAGCATAGCTTATGATTCACATCTGTTATGGGTCATAGCCCATATGTAGATATTTTAAATAACTTCAACTGTTTTTAAGCCTTCCTATAATACTTATGTTTAAGAAAAACTACCATCACTATTAATATTGGTCACTGAAGGAATATCACATTTTAAATTTAGTAATACATAACCAAGATCCTATTGTATTCTAATAAAAACTGTACGTAACATTCAAACCACTGTGTAAAATTAACCAACATGAAATAAGTCAACATAACTCACTAACCAGTCAACAGCCTGCAATCAACAAATGTAACAAGTATGTCAGTCGTTTTCATAAATCCACTTTTGCACCTATATTACTGAGCGGGATGGCCTGCAGTTCAGTTCTTAGACAGAGGAACTCTCCAGCGACGCATGTTATCACTGCACAGGCAATGTTTAAAGTCCACCAGGAGAATGTCGTAGGGAAACTACCATTGTACAGCCAGCAGCTTACCAGATGAATACCGTAATATGTGCAACTGTAAATATTAATAACAATTGCACAATATAAATATTTATCATTAAGTACATAGTTCAAACACAGCCCTCTGCCACGTTTGTCTGTCTGTCTGTTCGTGATAAACTCAAAAACTACTAAAAGGATTTTCATGCTGTTTTCACCAGCTGACAATGTGATTCATGAGAAAGGTTTTGGTTGAAATACAACGATAATTGTTGAAAATGTAGGAAAAAGTCGCGTCGTCTGGGGGTTTTCATCGAAAATGCTGCCTAATCCTTTTGAGATATAACAAAACTATGTATGTTGGGATATTCCCCTTATATAGATCTACAAAGAAGTCTGTGAGGGTATACATCTTACTTTTAAGGATAGCCCACTATACTCAATATACATTCTAAAAAAAATAACACACTATTCGAAAGAAATTTAGGGATGCAGTGTTAATAATTATCAACTTAAATATGTTAGTTATGAGTACATTAAGCATTTCATGCACATTCATCTTTATATATTTAATTCTTCTGTATACACATATGTGACTGAACTCTTCATATACCGTTGTACAGATTATTATGAATTTTTTTGTGTGTTCCATTGGATTCAACAATGGTTAAGGTTCATAATTAAATCCGGTAGGTTGCCCAGCGGTCAGAGTGGGACAATGTCCGTTGGCCTTACTAGTCACACATAGTTACACTCGCTTACACATGCAAGTGGAAGGGTTTTATCTTTTTTCCCTTATCAAACTGAAATAGTTTAGAATATTATCCCATACGAAATATATATAAGGGTTGTTGAGGTATGTATGCTTGGTACATATATATGTTTCAACAACTCTTATATGTATGAATAGTTAGCTTAGCTTAGCTCAGATAGGTCGCGAATTGCATGTATCAGGCAACAGCCAAAGCTGAAGTGTGCCGCGCACCCTTGAGTTAGTTGTCAAAATAAAATCGGCTGAGTGCCTTAACCGCTCGCCTTAGTAGTCCAGTGAAGCTGTTAAGACCTTGCTTGGTCAATAGCGTAGTCAATTGGAAAAAAAAGCCTTACTAGTTTTCGATAAAGAATAATGAGATATTTGATGTTGATGTTATTTTTCATAATTTGTGGTTTGTGTTGTAGGAAACAAGTTAACAGTACATAAACAAAGAGAGGTTATCAATTAGACTTTATACTTATGATATATAGATAGAGAAATATAGCATAAAACTCACCTAAAGTCCAAGCACAACTTAGTTCTTCCAACAATCATCCACAATGCAAAAGCACCAATGATTGCATTCATAACAAATGCAAATATAACTGATCTACCTTCGTTATCTCTGACATGTAATTCCTGAAACAAATAATACATTCCTATTTATCACAATTTCTGCCAAGAAGAGATATTAGAATGGTTAGATTACAACAGATTCAATGTCTTGCAATAATGTAGAAGAAATGGACATTATCTAGTATTTCTTCACAAATTATTGCACAATTATATCTCATCTCTTTCTCATCAAGTTTCTCCACATCTGAATATGCAATGACTGATATTAATATGTGAAAAAAACAAAATAAATCACCCTTGCAGATTTAGCAGTACAGACCCCACCATTTGTACTTTATTATTGAATATAGATAGGCTAATCTCAGAAAACATTACGCCCGATGGTACTGGCGGGTGTTACACACTATTTGCGATCCAGGGAAGACAATATCGTCGTATAAAATCGAACTTACGTGATATTCGAATATGTGGTCAAGTGTCCTCGTGGATCCCGTCAAGTCTTGCATGATGGCCACGAGTAAGCACAACGTAAGGTACAAAATAGACTGCATAGCCACTATTTGAGAAGTTATCAAGCACGGATCCCATTGCGTATAGCGGAATGAGCCTGTTAACTTTTTAATCTTTGACATCACAACTGCTATTTGTCTTCAGAACTTTAGATTCAATTTCTAAGTCGGAAAACGTTTAATGTACGGTTTAGAAGTAATTTCAAAATGAGTGATTACAAACATATGTGTTTATTACGGAGTTTTATTGTGATGTAGATTATTATTCCGAAAAATTTGACAATGTGTAGAATTATCAGCTGGACAACTTTGACATATAAAGGGTTGTCAGCTTGTTATTACAAAATATTTGTAAAACCTGACGCTTTGTGTATCGATAGAATCGATCACCCAGTTTTCAGGCATATTCTTCCGATATCAAACATCCATTTCACTTCACACACACTAGCACTTCACATTGTAATACTTTATAATATATTGATTTATAGTTTTGGTGTTTATTCTATTGGGTTACGACCCGCTAGTTCGGCAAACACAGTCTATCCGGTAATTTTAAGGACTAAATATCATTGTTATGACAACCAAATTCTATGAATTTTGTTAAAGATCAGTACATAAATGTTGGCGGCGATTGAGGCTAAAAACATAAATGACTAAGAAACGTGTTATTTTATTTATTATTATGCAAAAATAACTAATATATTAGATAAATATTTTGAACATAACTTTAGAATTCCGATTCATACTCCATGAAATCCTAGAAATTATATAAATTACGTTATTCTGGTTCAATATTAACATACTAACTTCGTATTTTGATCCATATATATATATATATAGTGATTCGCTTTTGCGGGTCGCTTTTCAGGATCAGCCTGTGCATATCCAGCTTTTCGCAGGCCGGCAAGACAGCGGCGACCGGCGATGGATAGTATGTCACTCGATGGTCGCCATTGTTTTTGGACTGTACTGTGCTTACCATCAGGCATAGTGCAGTCACTTTTGTCTATAAAAAATATATATATATATATATATATTGAAATGGTTTTAAAACTGTCAAATAGTCATGTAAAAGATATTGAAATTGCATTCTAATACATCCAGGAAAGGAATGTGATTATTTGATCATTTTTATATCTATTTATGACTAAACTTTAGTCAACAATTCTAAAATAATATATCTAAACAACGAAACCTTTTTATCACACTTACATGTGAAATGTTCAGTTTTATTGATTTTATTTTTTATATGAATCACATCCAGTTATTGGACATGTAACCATAATTTAATAGGTTTTTACAGCTAATTGCCTGCAATAAAGCCTAATATATTATAGTCACAAATAAGGTAAAATCGCTATAGACCAATAATAAGACAGAGAATTGTATCATCTTTCTATCTCGATCAAGCATATGTTTTTCTTTTTCGCAGTGCTGGTCTATACAGTACCATTTAATCTGTAATAAAAATAATTTATTTCAATTGTTGAGTATAATATAGAGAAATATAAATGTACACTATTATTTTATTTTTAGTTTCTACACTTAATATTAGGTGTATAAAAACATACTGGTATTATATACTACAAAAGGCTACTACAATTTTTGAGCTGGCAACCATGTGCATAAATTTTCTTCACCGTGGTAAGTCACCTTTTGAATATTTGCCAGTTGTTATGTATGTAATAATAAAGCATTGTACAGTAACCTGTTTATTTTAATATTTCCAACTTCCAACATATCAACATTCATTCTTATTCTAAATACAATGACAGCCTCCCTATTGTTTATGACTTGTCTTATTAAAACCTTTAACTATCCACAACATCTTCTCTCTTTTAAAACAATAACAATACATATTATAACTAAAGAAAACAAACAAATATACTGAACTTCTTAACTAATATTAAATTAACAATAATCTAACAAATACGCAGGTCTTCTAACCTCTCTTCCTGCTCTAGTTCTATAACTGTTTATATGTGAGTCTAATGTAGTGTCTACTATATTGTTGTTTATGTTAGGAACTTCATTTTCATCCACAGTGGCTTTATCAGGCAATACCTCATCATAAATCCTGTAACTCTCACTATACTGTCCATTACGAATTAAATCTTTTCTATTTCTCTGCACTATACCACCTTCTTCCGTCTTAATCAGATATGATCTTGGTCCCTGTCCATGTCCTACGACTAAACCACCTTTATGAGGTCCTGAACTACGTTCATCCTTTATTTTTACAGCTTTGCCTTTTTCTAACACAGGCAAAGTTCTAGCATGTTTATTATAATAATATTGTTGTTTTTTTTGTTTAGTATACAGTTCTTTTCTATAACAATTCTTATCTTCTTCAAAACAAGAAACGCTAGGTAACATATTGGTAACTTTTCTATTAAACAATAATTCAGAAGGAGTTTTACCTAACTCTGATATTGGTGTATTTCTGTAAGTTAACAAACCTTGATAAATATCTTTATTTTCTTCTAAGAGCTTTTTCAAAATTCTTTTTATAGTTTGAATATATCTTTCTGCTAAACCATTACTTTGATGATATTTTGGACTGGTTATTTTATGCGAGAAACCCCATTGTTTTGAAAATGACTTAAACTCTAAACTAGTATATTGTGAACCAGAATCTGAGTATAATACTTCTGGCAAACCATGTCTAGCAAATATTTCTTTCAAAAAATCTATAGTACTATTCGTTGACAAATCACATAGTTCTTTTATTTCTACATATTTGCTATAAGCATCAACTACTAAAATATATGGAATTCCTCTCAGATAAAATATATCTGTAGATAAAACTTGCCATGCCCTCTTCGGTATTTCTTTACATACCATAGGTTCTCGTCTATTCGCATTTTGATACCTTTTACATATATCACAATTAGAAATTAAGTCTTCTATTTCTTTATTCATCATTGGCCAAAACAAAGACTTTCTGGCCATTAATTTACATTTAACAATGCCTAAATGTGCATAATGTATTCTGCCCAGCATTTCTGATCTTAAACTTTGTGGCACAACTATTTGTGAACTTTTTAAAACTAAACCGTTACAGAAACTTAACTCATCTCTATATGGAAAATATATTTTGGCCTGGGAATCTACATCACATTTATTATTTGGCCAATCACTTTTGATGTATTTTAATACTGACTGCAACTCTATATCCTTAGCAGTTTCATCAATAAATATTTTTAATTTCAAGTCAGACATATCAAATTGATTCAAAATCATTGCTACATGAGCCTGAATTTCTTTTTCACATTCAGTCGAATCACCAATTAGGTATGACCTACTTAAATGATCTGCTACTACCAATTCTTTACCTGGTTTGTACACTATAGTAAACTTATAAGGATGTAATGCTAATTTCATTCTTTGCAATCGTGGCGGACACTTATACATAGATTTTGCAAAAATAGAAACTAGTGGCTTATGATCTGATTCAACTATAAATTCTTGTCCATATAAATATTGGTAAAATTTATTACAACCGAATACAATTGCTAAAGTTTCTTTTTCTATTTGACTATACAATTGCTCTGTCTGTGTCAAAGCACGTGAAGCATAGGCTATGGGCTTAGTTTCCTGCAATAACACAGCACCTAAACCTTCTTTTGAAGCATCAACACTTAATACAATTGGTTTACTTATATCAAAGTATGTTAATATAGGAGGTTCACATAACATATTTTTAAGTTTATCATAAGCCAATTGCTGAAAGTTACCCCATACAAATGGTACATCCTTTTTTGTTAGTTGTCTTAATGGAGCAGTCATTTCTGAATAATTCTGTATAAACCGTGAAACATAATTAGTCATACCTAAGAATCTTAATATTTCTGTTTTGGACTGTGGTTCTTTCATTTTTATAATAGTCTCAACCCTATCAGGATCTACTGTAATACCTTCACGCGATAATATATGTCCCAAATATTTGACCTGCTTTACATTAATTTGGCACTTATCTTTATTTAACTTAATATTATATTCCCTAGCTCTATCCAACACCTTTTTCAATATAATATCATGTTTTTTTTCTGTATCACTATATATCAAAATATCATCAATGAATATTTCTACTCCTTCTATATCCTTGAAGATTTTGCTAAATATTCTATGAAACACCTCTGGACTGGAGCTCAAACCATATGGCAAACGATTGAACATATACCTCCCATATGGTGTATTAAATGTAGTAAGTTCTCGGGACTCTTTTGATAACAAAATTTGCCAAAATGCTCTATTAGCATCTAATGTACTGAAATATTTTGATCCCTGAAGCCTACTAGTAATTTCCTCCAATGTTGGTAACAAATACTGTTCTCTCATCACTTGTCTATTTAAGTGTTGAGGATCTAAACAAACTCGTACTCCTCCATTAGCTTTTGCTGCTACTACAATCGAATTAACATATTCCGTAGCCATCTCTACTTTAGATATTATCTCATTTTTTTCCATAAAATCCAACTCTTTTTTTAATTTAGGTAGTATTTTGAAGGGAACATGTCTACAAGGTTCTATTTTTCCCTCTGCATTCTTTTTTAACTTAATAGAATATTCATAATCTTTTATTTTACCAATCCCAGTAAATAAATCATTGTATTCCAACAAGATGTTTTCCACTGCCACTGTATCTACCCTTGTTACTCTGTTTAGCAAATTTAATCTGATAATTGTTGGTAACCCTAAAACTGGTTCAAAATTTCCTCTGCATACCTGAAACTCGATATTTTCTATATTACCCGAAATTTCACAATCAACTTTAACTTTCCCAATTGTTTCTATTTTAACACCATCATAATTTGTAAGCATTAATGTCGAAGGCACATACTTATTAATATTTAACATTTTGCATAGTTTCTTAGAAATGACATTACACTGGGCCCCTGTATCTAATTTAAATGCTAAACATTTATCAGTGTTTATAAACCTTACAGTCTCTTGCCATGAAGAGCATATCTTTTTATCAATACAATTTATTTTAATTAGACCCATTGACACTTGTTTCACTTTATCTATTTCTTCTTGTTCAGTGTCACTGAATGTTTCTATGTTTCTAATCACTTTCTTATATCTTTGACATTTACTTGCAAAATGACCAATTTTACCACACTGCATACATTTTTTACCAAATGCAGGACATTTTCCTCTCTGATGATTATAATTACAACGGAAACATTTTCCTCTTAACTTATCTCCACTTGTCTTTGGATTCTCCGATGTATTTTTCTGTTTATTTATAGTATATAATGATGTTTCTGTTGTTTCGAATTTTTTCAATTGTTCTGAAACAAGTTCAGCTGACCTCCCTATAGTAATTGTCTTTTCTAATGTCAGGTCTTGTTCTCTTAATAGTCTGTCACGTAGTTTACTATCCGAAATTCCTGCCACTATTCTGTCTCTTATTAATCTATCTTTTAAATCTGCGAAATTGCACTCACTGGCTAACTTTCTCAATTCGGTTACATAGTGATCAAATGTCTCACCTATTATCTGGTTTCTTGTAAAAAAAATGTGGGAATTTAAACATTCATTTCTTTTTGGAATAAAATACTCATTGAATCTACGCAGCACTATATCATACTTATCTTTTTCTTCTTCTGTTAAGTTAAATGTATTATATATTTCAACACAAGCCTCACCCATTGTGTGCAAAAGAACCGCAACCTGAATATCTTCCGGCTTATGCGCCAATCCTGATGCTTTTCTATATATATCAAAAAATTGCATCCATTTTTTATAACTTTCTGACGTGAGGTTATTGAGGGTTTGCGGGGTTTTTAAGCCCGAAACGCCTTGTTCTCCGTGTATTACAATTTTCTTGGTACTTTCCGCCATTTTGACTTCTTTTCATTGATTCTGTTATTTTATAAAATTTTCAGAACCGGTTCATTTTCATAGTATTTTTTATAGTTCGACTTTCCGCAGCGCCATGTTATGTATGTAATAATAAAGCATTGTACAGTAACCTGTTTATTTTAATATTTCCAACTTCCAACATATCAACATTCATTCTTATTCTAAATAGAATGACAGCCTCCCTATTGTTTATGACTCGTCTTATTAAAACCTTTAACTATCCACAACACCAGTCAGATTATTTTTTTCTTTAACTTTATTTTTGGCATCTTTTAGATTATTAGTGCCATTGTCGAGTAGTTAATATTATTATAAGTAAATGTCGTGCGAACATTTCAATGTCAATGTTAATGTTCCAACAAGACGGAGACTCCCTTCTTAGAACTTTTCGGGAAAATTTTGTGGCATCTCAGACGCGGACGAAGTCGCCGTATTACATATTCCTAGACGCCTGCAACATTTTTTTTTTTAAATCTAAAAATACAAAAACGTTAAATTTACATTAAAACCCGTTTGACACGGTGCTTCAACTCACTATCCGGTAAATCGGTAATGTGCTTTGTGACTTTGCATGTCACAAAATCTCACCACCAATTTTACACAATATAGAGTCAAGTCATACAAGATTAGGAATAAAATATAAATTCCACTACATGACAGACTAAAATCCCGCCAAAAACTCCCCAGACTATTTTATTTCCTTAATTCGTCATAACTTTAATAGAAAAAGGTTTAAACCAATTTGACTGACTTAAAACTGATATTACGAGACATCATTATAGAAAAGTTGATCTTGAAAGTAGTTTTTATTGTTTATTGAATTTTAATAATTATTAAGAAAGGAAACAGTAAATTACACGGACGAGAACTGGGCTGCTCAAAAAAAAGTACTATACTCGCAGTGTTTATGCTACCGTTTTAGAATCGTGTTTTAGTTTATTCTGACGCATGGGGTATTTATTATAAATAACAAAAATATCGTATAATATTTATAAAATTTTAATTACTATAACTATATTACATAATACTAATAAAGATGGTATCACATGATGTGTTCCGGCAACAGCAGCTCGTACCTGTAATTAACAACAAAACAATTAATACCAACTTCTAAAATTATTTGTATGTACACATGTTTAAACGAATTTAAAATGATAAGTAGTTTTTTTAATTTTAGTGACATCTTTTTATTTCAAATCACATAATTAAGTTTCGATTATAATACAAAGTCATTTAGAACAATGTTATATATTTATAAAACATAATTTCGTTTTTGACAACCAATCTTCTGGTAGATTATTACTAACATTGTCGAGTATATAGTGTTAATGTCTACGTCTGGTACCGTGACACACCCGAGAGGTGAAACTACAACGCCACCCGGTGAACCACTATTGACCTGCGATACCGCGCTATTGACTTTATCGGCGTGTTACTAATGACCTCGAACGCTATTGGTGGAAGTTATCGGCTGTTCATTATTCATTCCGGTGTGAGACTACATTGGTGGGAGTTCGGCATATAAAGGGCAAGATGTCGCTGATCTGGACGCACTCCTATGTGGAAGTTATTGTAAGGCGAAGCTCTGGCCAAATAAAAGTATACGAAGTATTTATTGCCATTCCTGACTGCGTCGACCCTATACGTGATTAGTGTAACAATAGGTAATAATATTCTATAACGTTTGTTGCGATTATTTACATGTCCTAACAAGATGCCATAGAACTTTCCAGGGAGTTTTTGTGACAAGTAAGAATTCATGTTCCGTGATATTATTTTACATCCACTTTACTTGTGCACTATAACTAAACTATATTTTGTAAAACACCACCAACATAACAAAATAAGGAGTCAAATTGTTAGAATAACAAACAAAATTCACTACAAGACAATATAGGATCGTACCAAAAAGTCATAGTTTTAACATATTCTTTTTGTGTTGCCAACTACATACATAATAGTGTCCACTATATTATTTCAAATTAGACAGAACTTATTCCACGTATGAAAGATCAAAACTATTATGTGTAACGATTGTTTAAAACCAGTATAAAACCTTACCTTGGGTATAGGAACATTCAACGAGTGTGTTTTTATGACGCTATGGTAATAATGCGCAGAGGCACGAGGTGTCCGCGTCCGCTCCGGTGATGTGAAGTCGACTTGGTACAGACCAAACTTAGTCCTGAAATATAATACATACAATAGAATTGATTAATATACATTAATATTATATTGATTAATAGCTGATCCGGCCACGCGTTGCCGTGGTTCATTTATTACTTACATGTTGAATATAAATAATGATAAAGCATTTGGTATTATGGGAGATAATGAATCTGCCTTAAAGATTGATACAGAAAAAACTGGATTTGAAAAAGAAATTCAAAATTAAAATGTGGCGCCAATAGTCGATCATACAGTAAGTATCCAGTCAACAAACTAATTCAAAGACTGTTGAAACTAGGAATTAATAACAATAATCTAAATTGAAAATCATTTAATTCGAAATAAATAAAAATTTTGGGGCCATTAATCGAAATACAATCAAAACCGTTTACTGCGACATCGTTTAAGTTTAGAACAACATGCCGGTTATAATAACCTAGAACAAAGATCCCGACTGAATGCTATATGACCGCCTTATTAAAAACATTGCTTTATACGACATTGCTAATAACGACATACCTCATAAAACGACCACATTTAACTAATATTTCGGAGAATTAGATCTGTTAGAACGACCGGCTAAGCTGTATTGTAAACAATTTGAATAGGTATCCACGTTTGTCTTCAATGGCTATTAAAATCAGGAAAGAAAACAATAGGATTTAGTTTAGTGTAGGGTCTTTTCTAATTCTTAGAAACAAAACACGTGCATGCAGTAGAGTCAAAGCCCGCTTCTTCATATCTCTTCAGTTAGTTTGTTAATTATCTATACACAAGACGCACCAAAACTTTGTGGAGGTCGCAAAGAAAAAGAAAACAAATTATCGACAATTTCAACCAATTGGGAAGAGCGAGAAAAATTTCAAATTGGTCCAAATTATACATAACTGCCAACTTTCATGAACATTGGTTGAGTAGTTTCGGAGTCTTTGTCATAGGATGCAAACGAAAACGAACTGGTGGGTGGGATGTTAAGTGATCACCACCGTCCATGGACACTAACAGTCCGGAGGAGTCTCAAGTGCGTTGCCACCATTTGCGGGGAAGGGTTAGGGGAGGGAGTGGGAGATGAGAGACGAGAGGGGAGGGGAGGTGGGCCTCCGGCGCTCTCACTGACCGAACGAAACGCAACAATCCAAGCACTGCTACTTCACGTCGGTGTTTCTATGAGAGGGTGGTAGTACCCCGGACGAGCCGACCCATTCATGCTAAAACCAGTAATAGTTTCAGCGTGGCTCTACCACTCTCATCGTGGACAAACATCATGATACTGGATTTTTATATATTAAGAAGATAATATATCATTAATGACAATAGTGAAAACGAGATATAAAAAAAAAACAATAAGATATTTACTGATAAGCTAGATTCCATTCGAAGTTGTCCATGAGAGTCCAAGCTGTGAATCCCGTGACATTAATTCCGTCCTCGTTGATGGCAAGAAGAATCTAAAAAAATAATAATTGAATAACATTTAACAATACAAACAATGTACATTCCTCGTCAATCTTTTTAGCCGTTCTGAATATAGCCTTAAGTTTTGGCTCATGCATAATGTAGTCAAGAGCTTAGTATAAAACAAAGTTAAAATATTATTCCAGGAATCTAAAATTGGCTTTTATATGTTACTAGCAGTGCCCGCGATTCCGTCCGCATGAACCCTAATGTAAAAAAACAATGACTAATAAGATGATGTACCTATTTACCCCGCAAGAGTGTGTGTAAGACAGCAGGGTATGACATGCCTGTTTACAAATTTGGCTGTAAAGCTTGATTCTTATGAAAAATCATTATATTGATTACTAGCTTCTGCCCGCGACTTTGCTCGCGTAGAATAATTACTTTGGGCTAAAGCTAACACGCAGCGAAAGCTCTCAAAAGGAAAAAATCCCCGATTTTGAAACATTCTTTATTGATGTTCTGCTCCTACTGGTATATATATAGGCTATAGCCTTCCTCGATAGATGAGCTATGTAACACTGAAAGAACTTTTCAAACCGGACTAGTAGTTCCTGAGATTGGCGCGTTCAAACAAATAAAGATTAGTACTCTTCTCTCTTATTCACCGGACTACTAAGGCGAGCGCTTAAGGCACTCGGCCGATTTTATTTTGATAACTAGCTCAAGGGTGCACGGCACACCTCGGCTTTGGTTGTTGCCAGATGCATGCAATTCACGACCTATCTGAGCTAGCTAAGCTAACTATTCATATATATATGAGTTGTTGAAACATATATGTGTACCAAGCATACATACCTCAACAACTCATATATATTTCGTATCGAATAATATTCTAAACTATTTCAGTTTGATAAGGGAAAAAAAATAAAACCCTTCCACTTGCATGTGTAAGCGTGTATGCGTGCACGTGTGTGGAGGTGATATGTGTAATGTTGTTGCAATGATGTAAGATTTTGTATCGCTGTATTCACGCGAGCAGTGTACTCAAGGGCTCCACGCCGAGGGAACGGACCTAGGCTTGAGCCGTTGCCGAGGGGGGCCTAGTCTGGTATACGGACATGTTAGATTTAAATTCTTATTATATATAATATAATACCTATTTATGTCGAACTATAATTACAGCGGCGAGGACTATAGCGTATATTTTAGATTATTTTATATCTTGGAACCCAAATGACCAATTAGCATATAGTCCATTGTTGGATTTAGGTTGCTCGCAAGTGTCTTCTGCTACCTACATTGAAGTGATCATAGTTTAAAGGTAATAGCGAAGATGTCTCAGTTATTAGGGCGTTCGGACACAGTGTCGATCGACTTCGGCTCAAATACTTGAGAATGTGCCTGAGCTTTAGGTAAGCATTGTGATGAGACATGGTTATATTGTATGTAATTGAAATTCGTAACACTATCGGCTGACGGTGAAGGAAAACATTGAGCGGAAATTTGAATCTGAGAAATGTTCTTGTAGTGCTTAACATCGTATATGGGTAAATAAAGAACTCTGAATTTCTCCGAGTTTGAAATCATCAATTCATATTTTATTTCTTTGTCTAATATTCCCCAAAATTTAATTTAAATATTGTTAGAAATGGAAACAATTATTGATTATAAAAAATAAAAGGGGACTAGCCAATTTAGAATATAAACTGTTAAGAACACATTCTAACAACGAATCACTTTTTATATATCCGACACGAGTTCGGACAGAGCTACTACACGTTATGAGGGCCACCGAGAGACTGAGTCAACACGGTTTTTTTTTTTTTTTCGAACTGACTATGCTATTGACCCGGCAGGGTCTTTACAGCTTCACCGGACTACTGAGTCAACACGGCAAGCGCCGCCCCTTTATAAACGCAGTTGCGGTATAACTACTCGACATTTTATTTATTTCCAACAATATATATTTTTTTATTATTATTATTAATAGTGTAAGTTGTATCTATATGATAGAGCCAGGTGGCTATTTGTAAGTGGTAAAGCCACGCTGAAGCTATTACCGGTTTCAGCATGAATGGGTCGGCTCGACCGGGGGACTACCACCCACCCACAGAAACACCGACGTGAAGTAACTGTGCTTGCATTGTTGCGTTTCGTTCGGTCAGTGAGAGCGTCGGAGGCCCACCTTCTCTCCCTCGCTGCCCCCTACCACTGCCCTGCCGCCTCCCCCTCTCCCCGAACACAGGCTTGCAACGCACTTGCAGCTCTCCCGGTGTTGCTAGTGTCTATGGACGGCGGTGATCACTTAACATAGGTGACCCACCTGTTCGTTTGCCTTGTATGATAAAAAAGAAAATGACGGTGTTATGTGGAATTTAGGTACTTAAGAATATAGTTCAATAAAGACAAATTTACCTGTTCTAAATGATCTCTATAGTAATGGATTCTGGCTACATCGTTCAAACCATCGTCGAGACTGGAGTAACCGTTCTCCGTGACGAAGAACTTCAGATTCCCATACTTCCGTCTCAGCCAATTCAACTGGTTTCGGATTCCTGGAGGGTTCACCTGAAAATTATAATGTTCTTTGAACGCGGTATGAGAGGAAAAAAACATTTGTCGTTATGATTTCTGTTACGCGGGGGCGCTGTTATTATTATATTCAGTTACGTATAACTACGTATGAGTGAAATTGAAATAATTCTGAATATAATCGATTTAAAAATTAAAAAAAACTACACAGATATTCCTTTTTTTTTTAGTTTCCACTTCTATCAGCAGTCCTTATGACTGCCTTGATTCCTTTGTATATATATACTAGGAGAGTTTATTGTATTTCTATTTATGAGTAACAAGCTGACCTGTGCTCACTTCATTGGGCGGTAAACATATTTTTTATTTATTTTCATAATAAATCCTAATTGTTGTTGATAGTATCACCAATAAACATCACTTAACGATTTAAATATTTTTTTTAATATAATGTATGTCGCTGACTTTTTTGTAGGCATTATCAAGCTCTACAACTTTTCTCTAGAACTCAATCATATATCTCTCATCGTTAAGGCAGCGTTCGTAAGAAACGTTTTCGTTCGACCGTTTTTTCTCCGACTTACTTTACAAATTGGACTACCACAAAAAAGTCTTTTAAGTTTTAGGGTTAATATATAGCCTATGACACTCACAAATAAAGTCGCTTTCTATTGGTAGAAGAATTTTCAAAATCGGTTTAGTAGATCCAGAGATTACCTCCTACAACGTTACAAAATCACAATTTTTACCTCTTTATAATATTAGGATAGATTAAAAACTTAAAAAAAAATGTTAGGATGTCAATGAACGACTAAATCCTCCGTAAAATACATTTAAAAAAACTTTTAACATACCATGAACCAAGGAATCGCTGTCTTGTGCCATTCCCGCCTTGACAATAGCTTTACGTTCAAGTCTGGTATGTCTCCGATCGGCGAAGGCAGTAACTCCTCGCCCTTTCTCGCTTTACGGACTAGTTTGCTCGAATAGTAATTAAATGCATAAAAATCGTATGTACCTGTAAAATCGTACATTGAAAACAATAAATCAGATTGTATGGTTCTATAGATATAATAATGTATAATAAATCTAACGTGTTTGTACTTTTTCGATTTTTGTGACAAAAATTTGTTGCCGGTTCCATTGATTAAGGTAATTAAATACATTTCTATCATTTTTAGATCTGTCTGTTGGTATGAATACACATCACTGCTAAAGTACTGGGTTCACAACAAAACCTCACGAAAGAAAATCATAAAGCATATCTTTGCGAATGACTTAGTTTTTGTTTAATTGAAATCGGTCCACTCTATCAAAAGTTATTGTAATTTTAATGACGACGCGACTAAGTACGAGAGGAAAGTAAACAAATAAATGGACTTAATACATTCGGTTATATTGGTCACTGTTTTTTTACATTACGTTCCACGTCGACGGAGTCGCGGGCACAGCTAGTTTCAAATAAAACTGTTTCTCGTTTTCTTTTATTTGATAAAATATTCCATAAAGGATTCGTTGAGTGTTCCATAGCTTGAACTGCATAGGAATTGCTATTATAGAGAATACACAAAGTCTGCAATTATTATGTTTAAATGATAAATGACCTTTGATAAACTCAATTTCGTGTTTTGTCAGTATTGGTAAAGTTGATTTAGTATGTCCTCGGCGCTTGCTGTTCTGATCCATCACCTTGGTTATGTTCACCGGCCATCCACCTTCCTTAGAGTATACCGGTTGGGAGGATCGCCCGTTCTGAAAAAAAAAAAAACATTACAAGACTTTGTTTTTTGTGATAGCGTTTTATACGCCATCTATCGTTTTATACGCCATCTATTGGTTCATTTGACGTACTATGTTGTAAATGTTTGATATTTTTGAATGTATCAGCAAGTTTGTTTATAACGCCGTCATTGGAAGAAATTCGCAATCTATTCCTTAAATAATTGTAAATGTTAGACTGTTAATTGTGAAAGTACCTTAATATGATATAGTTCTTAATATGAAAAGGTATAAAATAAAATATTATCTGTCAGATATGTTTTTACAGTAAGAATAATAGCTGTTCATTGGCGCATTTGGCGCTTGGAGTATGCACACATGTCTCGTTAGTATATTTATTATATTCTTTCTTAAGAATTGTGGTTTGTTCAAAATTAGTCGGAACAATTTAGTTCGTTTCAACACTATTAAGACACAAGTTTGCGCGTTTACTGCTAAACAAACTCCTTTCACTGTGGCACCACAATTCCAGGACACACCGCTTACCATCGCAAAAAGTATTGGGATCCTTGGTGTCAACATCTCTAGTGACGTTCAGTTTCGCAGTCACCTGGAAGACAAGGTTAAGCTGGCATCCAAAAAGCTCGGTATCCTGAATAAGGCGAAACGGTACTTCATCCCTGGGCAAAGACTGTTGTTGTACAAAACGCAAGTTCGACCCCATATGGAGTACTGTTGCCATCTCTGGGCGGGAGCACCTGGATATCAGCTTGGACCATTTGACTCGGCGCAAAAACGAGCTATGAGAATCGTTGACGATCCCAAGCTCACAAACGGTATCGAGCCACTAAGTCTACGGAGAGACGTCGCCTCTTTATGTGTGTTCTACCGTCTGTATAATGGGTTGTGTTCCGAGGAACTGTTTAACATTATGCCTGTAGCTGCTTTCCACCATCGCACTGCTCGTCGTCGGCAGGGAATTCATCCCCATACATTGGAACCGAAATGGTCTCGGACGGTCCGGTTTCAAAGGGGTTTCCTTCCACGAGCGATCCGGTTGTGGAATGAGCTTCCTGCTGAAGTTTTTCCTAGAGACTACAGTATGGGGTGCTTCAAGGGAAAAATAAATAGGTTACTTAAGGGTCGGCAACGCGCATGTAACGCTTCTGATGTTACAGGCGCCTGATGAAATGCGGTC
Source organism: Antheraea pernyi (assembly GCA_015888305.1). Classification (NCBI taxonomy): domain Eukaryota; kingdom Metazoa; phylum Arthropoda; class Insecta; order Lepidoptera; family Saturniidae; genus Antheraea; species Antheraea pernyi. The sequence goes on along the minus strand of MU159403.1, from coordinate 14,925 downwards.
ACCGCAGCGTAGGTGACCGCATTTCATCAGGCGGCCCGCATGCTTGTTTGCTACCGACGTAGTATAAAAAAAAAGGAGGAAAAAAAGGATTCTTCAGGATAATTTGAAGTACATGAGTCTCAGCTAAATCATTTACATAAAACAAATATCTTTACTTTATCGCGACAGATAAAAATCTATCGGTACATATTTAAAATCATGGCGGTCGAGTGGCTAGATTGATGGTAAGTCGGAACATGTACGCAGGATCGAACTTCAAAATGTACCAACGAATTTGTCAGAATTCGCGTATTGTTACTAATTTAAATCGGTAAACATTATTGGCTGGTGTTATACGAAAACATTGCGAAGATACCAGAACGTGATGAATATTCTCGTGGTTCCACTGTATGTGGGAAAATATATAAACATGTTTTTCTCACAATTTGAAATCGCCAATACGTCGTGGGTCGGCGCGGTAATTATCCCCATAACTTCCTTTGGGAAGAAGTCTATGACACTGTTGTCTCTTAGAGGCTGATATAACGATGATGACATAGCAGAAGTAATGTTTAATAACAGGTCCATTTTTAAGGTTTGTCGTGTTAATATTTCCATTTGCATCATCACTTATAATATAGATGTAATCAAATACAAGTGAAAAGATGTAAAGAAAAATACACTAACAGAATATTCTTGAACCAGTTCGGTGAGTTCTTCATCTGCTCCGGAGTAAGGTTCATACCAGAATAAGTGGTTCGCTAATGACAATTCACCTGAAATACATGACGGGTACTACTTTTAATTCCAGACTTTAACATAGTATTATTAAAGCGGAATAAATTCATATTTTTCTTAAAGTTTACTTTCATCAATTAGTGCTTATAGAATGGTTAAAACAGTGAAATATTGATTCACTCTTCGCAGGCTCAGACTCCAGTATATACTTTAAAATATTTAAAATGAATGTAAACTTACTAACTTGAATTTAAGTATTCATAGTAACTCAACTGATAGTGAAGAAATGGTTTCTAAGGAAGTCTAAACACCTTATGACAATAGGTATAGAAGTATTGGAAAAGGAAATAATACTGTAAATCAGTGGACGTTTAGTGATAACGCTTGTATCATCAATGAAGGAAAGGTATTTTGCAATAGTAGGACATTTACGAAGAATTAAATATTATTATATACTAGCTCCTGCCCGCGACTTCGTCCGCGTGGAATAATTATTTTAACGCTGACGCTAACTTTAACCCGCGACTTCGTTTACATAGCAAGTGTTAAAAAAAATACATACGATAAGGAGCTGTTTTAGGCGATGCATTGCGCTTATATTAGTACTATTGGAACATTAAAATGTTAGATAAAAGTCAGCGGAAGCTCTCAAAAGGAAAAAAAACGTTTTGAAACATTATTCACTAGTGCTCCGTTCCTATTGGTCGTAACGTATCATAGCCTATATAGCCTTCTTCGATAAATGAGCTATCTAACAGTGAAATAATTTTTCTAATCGGACCAGTAGTTCCAGAGATTAACGCGTTCAAGCAAACTCTTCAACTTCATAATATTAGTATAGATTTTAGAGCTTAACCCATTGTTACCCTCAATAGGACGTTGTTGATCATACACTAACTGATGTAAATTATTTAAACAAAAATAGAAACTACATGTTACAATGAAAAAGTGAAACGTACCATGATACATATGTCTGAACTCTTTGTCATACATTCTCCAAGCCTTAGCGTGTGCTATCAAAGCGTGCTTGATGCACAGGTTTGCGCCAATCTCTGGGTCTAAAATTCCAGGAGCAAACGCTCCGGTATTGTATGTAGCCTCACAGAAGACCTGCGGCTCATTGATAGTTATCCAGGTCTTTACTCGATCACCGAACAGGTTAAAGACTATTTTTGCATATTCAGCATACCATTCTGTGATATAAGGGTTGGTCCAACCACCTGAAAATGGATTAAAGATGAACTGGTTTGTTGCAGCAATGAATGGATGAATGTTTAAAAAAAATATATTATAGGGGACAATCGAATAGACGGGTCACCTGATGGTAAGTAATCACCGCCGTCCATATACACTAACAACACCAGGGAAATCGCAAGAGCATTGCCGGCCTTTTAAAGCTGGTGGGTCTCCGGCACTCTCACTGACCGAACGAAACGCAACAACGCAAGCACTATTACTTCACGTCGGTGTTTCTGTGAGAACGTGGTGGTACCGCGGGCGAGCCGACCTATTCATGTTGAAACCAGTAATAGCTTCAGCGTGGCTCTAATGTCAGTTTGAATCTCAAATCTTGACATTCCGGGGAAAGAAATTGTTGTATATGTAGGTATATATAAATAAATCAGTCGTTATCTGAATCGTGTGTTATTGATATCACAACATGGTGGCAGCGGTGGGATTCGGACCCACGCCTCCGAAGAGACTCACTACGCACAACTTGAAAAAGAGTTATTGGTATTGTGTTCGCATGTGAGAGATTTTATGAGTATATTTTCGGTAAAAAAAAAATATTTAAAACTGATCATAGCCGCTTGAAAATATTTTTTTAAAACCTCTAATGTCCGTCCCGGCACGCTTACAACGTATGATGTTGAGTCTTGTTCACAGGGACCCATCCGGACTTTTGTGGCTCTCATCCAGACGTCACCCGCTACCCTAACAATGTCATTATACCATCGGACTGGTAGTCTGCTAGGCTATCGTTTTCTCCCTCATTACTAGCATTCCGACATCTCATATATTAACATTCAGTTTAGAAGTATTATATGGAAAAAACTATATAGATAACATTAACTACAATATATTGGACAATGAAATAAATAAATTAGACTAAATATGACATTTAGTATTACAAAATAATCAAGGTTATGATAGCATTTTTTTTTATGTCTTAAGTGGCAGATGAACAAGTGGGTCACCTGCTGTTAAGTGATCACCGCCGTCCATGGAAACTAACAACACCAGAGGAGTCGCAAGTGCGTTGCCACTCTTTGGGGGAAGGGGGTAGGGGTTATAGAGGGAGAGGAGAAGAGAGGAGGGAAGGTGGGCCTCCGGCGCTCTCACTGACCGAACGAAACACAACAATGCAAGCACTGTTACTTCACGTCGGTTTTCTATGAGAGGGTGGTACTGCCCCGGGCGAGCCGACCCATTCATGCTGAAACCAGCAATAGTTTCAGCGTAGCTCTACCACCATTGGTAATAGTTTCAGCGTAGCTCTACCACCATTAGTAATAGTTTCAGCGTAGCTCTACCACCATTGTTATGCATATGAACGTCTGTTCAAAAATTTAATTTTTGAGCAAGTTAATTAACGTCGCTTAGAACTACTACAAAGTTATTAAAACTCAGTGTCAACAAATATCATATAATTCATCTATATACAAAAAAAAAATTACGAACGGAGTCTTTGCAGAATTTGGCCGATGTTCCCATGTACACACTGCCTCGTTATAGCAATTACTATGGTATGCGTACGTGGGAATATATGCTTCCTTCAATCTGAAATCCATTACCAGTTGATTATATAATAGAACTACAAGAAAGTAATTTAAAACAAGCCTAAGGTCCGTTCCCTCGGCGTGGAGCCCTTGAGTGCGCTGCTCACGCGATACTGTGACACAAAATCTTATATCACTGTGACAACATTACACATTGATAGGTGATCCTCCACACACGTGCACACATACACGTTTACACATGAAAGTGGAAGGGTGTTATTTTTTCCCTTATTAAACTGAAATAGTTTAGAAAATTATCCGATACGAAATATATATAAGAGTTGTTGAAGTATGTATGCTTCGTACACATATATGTTTCGACAGCTCATATATGTATGAATAGAGATAGCTTAGGTTAGCTAAGATAGGTCGCGAATTGCATGTATCAGGCAACAGCCCAAGCCGAGGTGTGCCGTGCACCCTTGAGCTAGTTTTCAAATAAAATCGACTGGGTGTCTTAAGCGCTCGTCTTAGTAGTCCGGTGAACAGAGGGTACAATACCTCATCGGTAAGTTGACGCACGACGCTTTGAAAATAACTGCCGGAATATTGCCGAACGGTGATACATATAATATTATTTGGAACAACTTGGTAAAAAAATATCAGGACAAACGTGCATTAGGTATCCATTATTTAAATAATATTTTAGATATGAAGGATTGTTCTTCTACTTCGATAAGTTTAGATTTGTTCATAGAAAATTTTACGTCATCCGTATCTGCGCTTAAATTACTAGACATTCCGGATTTGACAGATTTTATTTTAATTCATTTTGCATTAAGAAAACTTGATTTTCAAACCGCTCAGTCGTTCGAAATGTCAGTACGTGATATTGAAATACCGACTACTGAACAACTAATTAATTTCGTTCGAGATCAAGTTAAGATCTTGGAACGATCGAGTACGGTTCACTCGCACTTTAGCAAGAAGAGTGCAATTAATGGTCCGAATAAACCGCTTACAAAATTTCTCAAAACGCGCTCGCATAATACCTATAATGCCTTCCTTGCAAATGCAGTTGTTCGGTGCTTATTGGATATCGGGTCGCAGCATAATTTAATAACGTTTGATTGCTGCAAGGTACTCAACTTGTCAGTGATACCACTAAGCAATTCAATCGATTGTGATAGCAACTTTGCTCATCTTCAAGGATTGCCTCTTGCAGAATTATATTGGAACTTCTCAAAACACGCACGCATAATACCTATAATGCCTTCCTTGCAAATGACAATGCGGTCATTTCGAGCACTGCTAGGCCCGCCTCAGCTCTCATTCCCGCTGCTACTGGAAAGCGTACTTCCCAGTCATGCTGTGTCTATTGTAATAATAGTAATCACGTTCACCTTTATCGCTGCACGAAATTTAGGAATTTACATGCTAAGGAACGATTTGACTTTATGAAAGGTAAACACGGGTGTATTAATTGTTTGAGTACATCGCATATCTTATCGAAATGTAAATCGTCGTCTGTTTGCGAAATATGCAACAAACGTCATCACAGCCTTTTACATTTTGATAAAGATATTTCTACAAATACGTATTCGGCAACATGGAAAAAGACTAACCGCGATATATCCTCTTTGCATTGCGATCCTTCACCGACATCTATTATCCCACCAACACAACCTTCTTGTCTGCCGGTTTGTTCTTTTCCAGGGCATCCTACGCCTTCGTCACCGCCTCCGAACAATAGTGCAATGTCATTTTCTGCCAAAGCTAATTCTAATGCTGCGATTTTGTTAGCGACTGCGCAAGTCTATGCTCAGTCTAAAGATAGTACTGGATGTAAAACAGTTGTTCGGTGCTTATTGGATATCGGGTCGCAGCATAATTTAATAACGTTTGATTGCTGTAAGATACTCAATTTGTCAGTGAAACCATTAAGCAATTCTTTTGTCAACGGTATAGGATTATCATCTCAACCGATTAAAGGATACGTTTATCTGGGTATTGAATCTCGCGTACACTTAGAGCAAAAATTCACTATTCACGCTCTTGTTGTTGACCGCATTACTGATCAATTACCGTCTCATTCAATCGATTGTGATAGCAACTTTGCTCATCTTCAAGGATTGCCGCTTGCAGATTTATATTGGAACTTGCCGGGACCTATCGATTTAGTGTTAGGTGCACAACTCTTCCCGTATATATATTGGGGAAATCGAGTTGAATCCCAGTCATGCGCTCCACCTGTAATAGACACCGCTTTTGGTTACGTTTTAGTGGGAGATTACCCACGTCTTGACGACATACATTCGAAAGATAAGCCTTCTTTTACCGCATTGGCATTAAATGATCTAGTTCATAAATTTTGGGAACTAGAGGAGCTACCTCAGTTGCGCCGATTATCGCCGGAAGAGACTGATTGTGAAAATATTTACATTTCATCAGTTACTCGTAGTGAAGAAGGGCGTTATGTCGTTTCCTTGCCATTTTGTAGAGACCCGGGTGAACTTGGGAACTCGCATGCCGTCGCTTATCGTCGATTTATCGCCTTAGAAAAGAAGTTTCATCATGTACCTACATTGAGAGATAATTATAATAGGGTGATACAGGATTATATAGATAGTGGTTATTTAAGTGAAGTTGGTGAATTAGAAATTAAGAATGACGGATACTATATTCCGCACCACGCGGTCATACGACCGGATAAACCGATGCCACGTATAGTGCTCGATGCAAGTGCGAAAACACATTCTGGACTTTCCTTAAATGATGTTTTGCATGTTGGTCCCAATTTACAAGCAGATTTATTTTTGCTTTTATTGGGTTTCCGTTTATTTCCTGTAGCTATGAACGCTGATATAAAACAGATGTATCTTCGGATAGGTGTACCGTATGAACAGCGTAAATACTTGCGTATTTTATTTCGTTTCAATAACAACGAAT